>CM054060.1:257554032-257940614 GCA_028641055.1 Alopecurus myosuroides
AACACATCTTTACACAGTTGTCCATTTCCTTTTTATTCTTGCATCCATCTCTCATTGCAATTTTCTTGTAGATATGGGAATTTTTGGGGCGCTTCACTGAAATCGTTGGCCTCAAGGAAGTGCCTTCATATGAGCAATTAGAAGATGAACTTATTGATCCGTGGCCAATCTGTGCAAAACAGAAAGAGGTGTTGTCAGTGAGTACTCAACACTACAGGGATCACTCTTCACCCATGAATTTCCCTGCAAATGGTTCTATATCCCACTCAAATGGTGAATCGGGTCTAACCAATAATGAAGATATCGTGTCTGTATTTGTTCCTGTTGAAACTTCTTCTCCGAAGGAAGCTACTCAAGATGCATTGGTAGCCCAGACACTTGGGAGGTGCAGTGGTGTAGTATTGCCCGGGGTCCACCTTACACTCTTTAAGGTTCTTCTCGGTGAGCTATTATCAAAGGTGTCAATTTTTGTAGATCCAAACATTGACCCGAAGGAATCAAAACCCAGGCGTGGAAGAAAGAGGGACACTGAGAGCCTCATTTCAACAAAAGAATTAAACTTTGATATGCTAACTGCTAACAGGTTGACTTGGCCTGAGTTGGCTAGAAGGTATATATTAGCTGTTTCTTCCATACGTGGGTGCATGGATTTGTCTGATATTTCCAGTCGAGAAGGAGTGAAATTATTCCGCTGCCTACAAGGTGATGGTGGTATCCTGTGCGGAGCACTACCTGGGGTTGCCGGCATGGAGAAGGATGCCTTGGTAAGGATTTGCTTCTGCAGTTAGCTGAAGTCGTGATTTATTTGGCCCATGCCTTTCTTTCTTTCTTTCTTTCTTCTGTCATACATGATTTGTAGTCTTTAGCTTGTTGTATTCTATACAATGCTGTGGTTATTTGCTATCTGCTGTTAGATTATTTTTCTACCTTCTATGTAGTTAGATTATTTAGTTTTATTTCAACCCCTGCACAATATTTTATCCAGATTAACTATTTTTTTTAATAAAAGTTACATTTCTATGTTGCTTCGTAGCAAAGTTTTAAATCGTGGGCTAAGACATTTAGCGGCAACCTGCGGAAAAAGCTATAGCGATGATATAGCGCGCTATTTAAGGGTTTTGGTACCTTTTAGCGCATAGTGTTGAAAACGCTATAGCGAAGCTATACCGCGCTATTTTAAACTTTGCTTCGTAGAGGGAAAACAAAATACAACACTGTTTTCTTCATTGCATAGTATTTTTTTTATTTTCTTGGGTTACCTGTCACCATCAGCGCCGTGTCCCTTTTTGAGGTTAAAACAGTAAGGAATGTCCTTGCTTTGTGTTTATATGCCTTTGTCAATATTCAATAATAATAGAAAGAGGTATGTACAAGCCTAAAGGTGGGATTGATCAGTTAAGAGGCTCTGCCCATATGTTTTCTCTATGGTTTTATTATGAGCCTTTCCATGCTGAAATTTTGTCGTTAAATCTTATGAAACATGATTCTTGTTTTTGCTTATTTTGCTGGCGATATTTTTAAATATTCCAAGTCTCAGTTGAATTGGCAGATATGTTAGCTACATCAATTCCCTGTCCAGCTATGTAATATTTTTAAGAATACGGAATATAATTCATAAGGAGGCTATGTTACACTTTCCATATAACTTATCTATCCATACATTTCTTTGGCCTACTAGGGAGATTGTTGATATGTATTTTGACAGCTGTGCATTAATTGTCTTGTATTTTCAGCTGCTTCTGGAGGCGGAAAATTTGTTATGCAGCTCTCCATTAAATGATGGGAACAAGGTTTTTATGGTGGATTACAAGGATACTGATATGATAGATGCTGCTGAGGTGCCTATTGCTGATAATAGGACGTTGCCAGATTGGGCAGAACCTTTGGAGCCTGTGAGAAAATTACCGACAAATGTTGGAACAAGAATTAGAAAGTGTGTTTACGAAGCTTTGGAGAGAAAACCTCCAGAGTGGGCAAGGAAAATTTTGGAGCATGCAATAAGTAAGAGGTCTATAAGGGTAATGCATCTGGACCAACCAAGGTTAGTAATGCTTCTGCGATATGATTCAGTTTTTCATGAGAATTAAATAATATCTTTGCCCATATGGTTTTTTCTATACCTTCTGGATTTCCACACGACATGCTTATTGCGCTTTTCTTGTAAAAAATAGCAAGTTCTAAAAGCATACAGAGCAGTGTGGGTTCTAGTCTAGATTAGAAGTCCTCACAACTCACATACTCTAAATTTTGCCCTTAGCAATGCATAAATTCAGCTTGTTAGTTCCCTAACACTAGGTGCTTTTAATGTTATAATATGAATATTATGTCCTACCTTTTGGTTAAAAAATTTCAAAATCCGTCAGCTGATGTGTTTGGTATTTACATGTTTTTGCTTCAATAGCCTAAGAAGAAACCTTGGTTGATATGAACTTGCTGTCAGCATCACAGTTTAACCAAAATTAGTATATAATCCCCCCCGTTCCAAAATACTTGACTTTCAAGTGAGTGTATCTAGACAAGTTTTTTTTTTTGTACACTTGGGAAGCGACTATTTTGGAGCGGAGGGAGTAGCTGCCATAAGAGGAGAGTCACTGCATGGCAGGGCCATGATGTTTGTTCTCTATCATTTATTGTGAACAAATTCCTATGACTAGGAAATTATTGGAACTGACAGATTTTTTTCTTGTTACAGAAAGCTGTTTTATCTGTGTTGACAGAGGCATGTCGTGCAATAGTGCCACAAAAAACAGAAAACCCAAGAAAGGAAAGAAAAACTATTTCGTTCTCAGAGGCCATCCTGAGAAAGTGTCGTATTGCCCTGCGCTCTGCTATTTCCTCAGATGAATCAAAGCTCTTTGGGAATTTGCTTGGAACTACTCTAATGAATTCTAACGAGAATGAAGATGATGGCATCCTTGGATTTCCTGGAATGGTGTCTCGCCCTTTGGACTTCCGCACAATTGATATAAGGTTGGCTATGGGAGCTTACTGTGGATCCTGGGAGGCCTTTTTTGAGGATGTACAGGAAGTACGTTTTTTCTTTAACACCCTTTTTATATTATTCAATGGTGATGTACATGTGATATTTCCTATATTTTTTCATGGATGACTTCATGTGCTTACATGGAATTCTCCTTCCATTCTTGCGTTAGCTTGTGCCAGATGGTGACTTAGGGTAGTACTTCTAGCACTGACTGTTAGCGTGGTTTTCTAGTTACAGCTGACACCAGATCATGGTGTTGCTAGCATGCTTCTGTTCTTTAATTAACAGGGAAACATTTCATCATTATTGACTAGCTAAATTCCTTTTATGGAGACAGTCTTGTCTATGATCTCTAAGCTTCTTCGATTCCAAGGAATTCCATAGGCATTTTGGAGGATTTTTTCCTATGTACGTCATTTGACTTGTAAGATTGGAATCCTTAGGAGTATTTCCTAAGGATTGCGTTGCACTATGTTTTGGAGGAAAATTAACATCCACTCAAACCTCTTATAATAATCCTTTGTTAGTCTTGTGATGGCAAACACTCTTTGATACAAATTACTGTAGTTTTCTAATCCTGTAGTATTCAACAGGGCATGGCTGAGGCCCCTGCAATTAGTTCCCTGGTCAAATTATGACGCTGTTATGTTAACTCTGCAGGTAATCCGTAATCTGCACATTGCATTTGCTGATCGAACTGATGTAGTGGAAATGGTTGTAGCATTGTCCCAGAGTTTCGAATCATTATATAAGACAGAGGTTTGTTATCCCTTTCTATGTCTGTATTCTGTAGAATCTTTGCTTTTCTGTTCAGCTTCCAGGGAATGCTTATATTAACTGCTACTGTATCTGACGGTAACCTCCTATTACAGTGTCACTGAAATGCCTTTTAGGGTTTGTTGAGTGTGCAATAACATATTAATTACTCTTACAAACTCAGAGGTGGGTGGAGAAAAAGCTCCGACTGATCCCCACTGGAGATTATATGAGGGGTCGTGGAAACAGTCGGAACGCTTTGGTGACAAAGGTCACCAACGTCTGTCTGTCACCACTCCTTAGATTACTACTGAATACTAGCTTACTTCTTGGAGTGCCTACTTTTCTGCTGGTCAGAGAACATTTTAAGCGAGTTATCTCTTGTGATTCCAGAACATCTCCCGATGCTCCCTAGTTCCTTGCTGTTTTGAACAGTACTTAACTGCCTGCTGTCCGTTGAGGAAAATGCAGAAATACCCTTGCGCTCGCTGTTTCTGTTTTTTACATCTCATGTTGTGTGAAATATTCTGGGTAGTCCTGTCCTCAGACCGTGTGCTACTCAATTGCGGTAACTGTGTAAAATAGTTACATGTTCAAATGCTCGTGCATATCTGCTCTCTCAAGGTTACTACGGGAATTGGACGTTGCGGTAGCCTATAGTTTGCTATTGGCTTCAGTACAAGTTCTGCACGATAGTCTATGGACTATGGAGTTCGTGGATTACTTTTACTACTATGATGTAGCACTGGATAGGCCATATTGCAAGTGATAACCGATACTCAATTCTGTTCTTGGCTATCATGGAAACTCAACTGGTTAGAGCTATGTTGTAACTTAGTCAACCTGTCTCATGTGACCGTAACTTCATTTCACATGATGAGTTTATGATCAAGAAGATATTACTGCTAGAATGTAAAGGGGCACATAATTAGGTTTATGCCATCTCACCAGGATTATTTATGTTGATTTAAGTATATATTAGGTCTACTGTTAAATTTTGTGTCTAATAAATTATATTGCCAGAATTATCTAGCAAACCTTTTGGCTTACCTTTCTTTTTATATGGCTGGTGCAGGTGCTCGAACTTGTTCAGAAATTTGATCATTACCAGTCTAATGGGAATGCTGGTTCAGAAATCCATGAGGAGCTACATGGTATTCTGACTGCAGCAACCAATTTACCCAAGGCTCCATGGGAGGATGGTGTTTGCAAAGTCTGTGGCATCGATAGGGACGATGACAGTGTTCTTCTATGTGATAAATGTGACTCGGAATACCATACTTACTGCTTGAATCCACCACTAGCTCGTATACCACAAGGAAACTGGTACTGCCCCTCATGTACGTCAGGTCAAAAGAAATCACGTCTTGATCAGGGTGTTCAGGATTTGAAACAACAAGGAAAGAAGCATGTTGGACAGGAATCTCATGCCTTTCACGAGGTACTTAGTAAGTTAGCAGCTGCCATGGAAGAGAGGGAGTACTGGGAGCTTAGCCCACAAGAGGTATGTCTTTTCTCTTCTATGTTCAAAGTACTCCCTCCGTTCCTAATTATAAGATGTTTTAGATATATCAATGCAGACTAGATACGGACTAAAATGAGTGAATATGCACACTAAAACGCGCATAGATACATGTGAATCAGAAAAAGGCTAAAACATCTTATATTTAGAAACGGAGGGGGTAGCCTGTCATTTAGTGTTTGGAAATTTTAGTTCTACTTTGTGTATCGCGTACATTTTTTACTCCTTTATCTTACGGAATATGAACTGTGATGTTTGAATTGAGATTGGTAAAAACCATATGGGGCATTTTTCTCACACAAGATTTAAGCTGGTCAGACCTCATCCATAACTTAGACCCAACATTTTCTCATTGGCATGTCCTGCTGTGGTGGTAGGGGTGCTGGATTCATGGGCACCCTGAAAATCAAGATGTTTTAGATTTTCTGGTACTTCCTGGAGTTTGTTTCCTTGAATAATAATAATAATAATAATAATAATAATAGTAATAATAATAATAATAGAAACATTTTCTCATTGGCATGTCCTGCTGTGGTGGTATGGGTGCTGGATTCATGGACACCCTGAAAATCAAGATGTTTTAGATTTGCTGGTACTTCCTGGAGCTTGTTTCCTTGAATAATAATAATAGAAAAAATTGCAATTTCTGCCTGTCCATATAATGGTAGGTGAAATGTTTAATTTGTCTTAGCTCTGGTAAACTTCAGCGTGTCAATTGATTATCCTTCTATGATGTCGCAACCATCATACTGAGGTCAACCAAGCGTTATTAGGTATCTTATATATGCACCTTTTGTTTATAAAGGCACTATATTGTGCAAACAGACTAAGTCAATATCTATGTACGGTGCATCCTGATAGTCTCATCCATATATTCTTTTATCCACAACTGATTCTCCCTTCCCTCACTCTACCCTCTTCTGAATTGCCCTTCCTGCAGTCATACTAGGATTTTGAGTCCACAGACCTTCTGCCATGTTAAAACCTGAAAATTAGGACCATGTTTTCAGAAAGTTTGAACACAAAATTTGTGCCCCTTATTCTCGGTTGTTGAACTTATTCGTTCATTGACACATGCTTTGCCATGTAAACAGAACAATTTGGGTTTGCATGTGTATGGTTTTGTAGATAATAGATGTGGTGCAAGAGGTCATGTTCTCATATCATCACTCTTAAAAAACCAGATGGGATAAACAGAACATTATTCCCCGATATTTTGCATTGTCATACTCTAGATAACCATATTGATCTTATTAATGAAGCCTGATTTTGTAAGTAGGTCTCTGCCGATTTCTTACACGATTTTCCTTTTAAATCTGTATGGATGGAAGGTTGTTGCTATTTATGGATATCATGTACTCATTTGGCCTGATACGATTTACTCACCACTTTATTTATTCTCTATTATTTTACTGTATGCATGATCATTTCTTCTCTGCTGGTTTTCATAGCAGACAAAGTAACAACCTAAATTTTCTGACATTTCATTGTGATCTTCAAAATGCAGAGGATAAATTTGCTGAAATTTCTATGTGATGAAATGCTCAACACAGCTCTGATGAGAGAACATATAGATCAATGTGCTGATAAGTTGAATGATCTCCAGCAAAAGTTTCGCTCTTTGAATTTTGAATTGAAAGATCTGAAATATAAGGAGGAAATAAGGACTTCATATGCTAGACAAAGCAGATTGAGCAAAACTGAACAGCATTTTAACAATTGTTCTGGACTTGCGGAAAATCAACAGAATGATGTGGCCACAGCATCAGCCCATCTTGAAGAGGCTGACCGAGGTAGTACTGGAGTGAACCTCAACCACCCAGCTGAAGGGGCTGCTCCTGGGCAACTGGATGTGGGCAAATCTTGCAAAAGCGACAATGACATATCTATGGTTGAAGAACATAAATCTATGGGACTTTCTGAACAACCATCAGGGATAGCTAGTGAGGTTGAAGTGCTCATTATAGATGAAGGGTCACAAAGTTCCAGGAAAGAGTTAGTAGGTGGTAAAAGCAGTACATGTGATAACTTCAATTCAGTAGACACTCCTATTGCTGAAAGAGCACCAGTAGCTTCACCTCTCAGCACGCCAGGGTGTGGAGTTGACTGATGAAAATGTTAGCACATCATTCCAAGATAATCTGAAGATGTCAACAACTAGATGTGCTGCTGATAATGATGAAATGGATACTTTATCGGACGAGATTTCAAAATTGCAGGAGTCAATTGGCATAGTAGAGTCCCAGCTTAATATGGCCTCCCTGAGAAGAGATTGTCTGGGAAAGGATTCCTTGGGTCGATTGTACTGGGTTTTAGGACGACCTGGTAAACGTCCTTTGCTGATTGCTGATGGAAGCATGCTGATACGCAAGGAGAGAGACATTAGCATGATTAACAGCTACCCTCTGCCTACTTTTGGTTGTAAAGGCTGGAATTCAGCATCTATTGTTATCTATGAATCTGATGAAGAAATCCAGGGTCTTGTTGACTGGTTAAGGGAGTATGATCCAAGGGAGAAGGAACTGAAAGACGCTATCCTACAGTGGCAAAGACTTCTTTATCAGCAAGGTAATTTTCCTGTGAGTGATCCGTCAGTGCCCAAGTTTTCGAAGAGTGAGCAGCCTATGGACCTTCCAAGTACCAAGGCTGCAGTAATTTTGGAGCAAAAGTATGGCTTAGAACTCGATCAGGACATGAGTGATCTCGCCAGCAGGCGAGGAAGGAAGACAAAGTCGGGTTCTGAAGAAAGAGCATACCGATGTGACTGTTTCGAACCTATATGGCCTGCCCGCCACCACTGTTTAACATGTCATGAGAGTTATTTCACATCAACGGAGTATGAAGGGCATAATGCTGGAAAGTGCAATACAGACAATCGTTCTCCTAGTGGAAGCAAAGAAAACGATGAGCCGAAAGTGAAGGGTCCCAAGTCTGATATAAAGGAAAAAGATTCCATTGTCGTCGAGTCATCTTGTAGCACAAAACTGAAGACATGCCCATATGACTTTGAAGAGATATGCAGAAAATTTGTCACAAAGGATTCCAACAAGGAGATTTTGAATGATATTGGACTTATTGGATCAAACGGAGTTCCCTCTTTTGTCCCTTCTCCTGCTTATTTTCTTGAACCTGCAGTTATTCTGAACAAAAGAAAATCAGATGATATCACAAATGATTTGACTTCCTCCCTAGAGGAAGGCCAGGCAATGTCAGCACAAAGGTTAGGGCAGGAGGGGTCCAAGTCTGGCCAAAATTGTTCTGGTGATACGGGTAATGAAAATGTGTCAAAATCTAGAAAGCCCAGCCCCGATAGTACTTGTGAGGAAGCATCTTCTGCCACAGATAAACCAACAAGACTTCTGGCCGTTAATGGGGGCTTAGTTCCAGAGTCATCATTGAGGCCTGTTATAGGAAGAAACACTCATATCCTAAAGCAGCAAAAGATAAATTTGCTCGATATAGATGCAGCGTTGCCCGAGGAAGCATTGAGAGCCTCAAAGTCTCAAGAAATAAGAAGACGTTCATGGCGTGCTTTTGTCAAGGATGCAGAATCAATATCCGAGGTGACTAAATCTAATTAGTACAGTTTGTATTGTTGTGCTCATTATCCATTCTCCATTAGGAGCTATGTAACATTATCTCCCTAAAAATGCTTGAGAGCGCTACCATTGTACTGACTTTGTATCTATGCCTGTTTCAGATGGTACTCGCGACCAGCTTGTTGGAGAGCATGATAAAAGCCGAGTTCCTGAAGAATGATTGGTGGTACTGGTCCTCCTTCACAGCAGCTATGAAGACATCAACTGTATCTTCGCTCGCGCTCAGGATATACACTCTCGACGGCTGCATCATCTATGCCAAGGATCCTAACATGGAGCCAGCTGACAGTACAAAGGTTGTAAACAAGGGGAGGAGGAGGAAAGAGCCAGAACCATCGGCGTCGTAATCTGCGATGCTCTGTTGTATACTCTGAATTTAGAAGTTCCGCAAGCAGTGCAACGATGTGACGCTGCTGTCAGATAGATTGATGATAGATGGTACAGACAGAGTTCTTTGGTTATGTGGTCCCTTGAGGCTTTAGGCTAGCTTTGATTCTGGTGTCCCTGCAAGGGGTGCAACCTTGAACGTTCATTCAATAAGTTAATACTTACCAGACCATGGCTGTGCGCCTTAGATATGTTGTCATTATAGGGCCACCAAGGAAGGAAAATGCATCGCTCTTGACGCTGCTATGTAAATCGTAAGGACTGAAGCGGCGAGAGCTGGCGTTTAGTCTTCCTGTAGTTTTTTTTTGGGCTAATTTGTTTTGACTCTCGGGGGTAGAGATGATATGTATGTTAGATCTGAGGACCCGATGATCCGTCACATTTGTACCCACCTTCCGTAACCCAGTAGGCAGTAGCAAAATATTGCATAAACTGTGCCAACCTTTCTTCCTGCAATACATATGTTGCTTAAAAAAGTTCGGTGGCCGTAAGCTGTAGTGTATTTCGATGCCAGAAGCTTTGTCGATGAGGTGGGCAAGTACGGCGATGTGGCGCCGAATCTGGACATAACGGTCGCTGGATTACCATCGCGGCGGTTCCTCCCGCGCCGTTCGATCGGCTTTTATACCGACGCAAGTCAAGATGTCCCGACGATGAGCCCCGACCGTGCTTCCTATCCCAGCTCTTTGCTGCTGCCGACGTCCGCCTCTGCGCGGCCCTCGGCGCCACCTCCTTCAACGCCCTCGCACGCTTAGGTGAGTAAATCAACCAGCTAGCCGCTCCCCTATGCCCTCCCTCACTTGAACCCCCCTCTTTGAGCTCTTGCTGTCGGCGCAGGTCCCAGACCACGGGTGACTGGCGACGGGATATGGGGGTCGCTGCGCAAGGTTGACGGCCAAAGCACGCCTGCCCATCAGGACTAACCCGTCGGCTCGGGCCCTGGAATGATGTTCGTCCTGATCGATTGCGGAAACTGTCACTGGGTTGTCACGTCAAATGTTTTCGTAGGAAGGGCATATTTGATTCATAGGATAGGAAAACCATGGGAATAGGAAAAACATAGGATTACAATGTCATGCCCACTTCAATCCTATAGGATTTGTCATGCACCAAACTTTGTTTGATTCCATCAAAGGAATTGTAAAAAGAGATGGGAGTGGATGTTAGATTTCCTATAGGAACTAGTACAAAATTCCTATAGGAAAAGTTCCTACAGAATCCAATCCTACAAATCAAATGATCAAGTTAGGAAAATTTCCTATAGGATTGAATCCTCCATAAAAACTACATGTTTCCTTTGAATCAAAGGAGCCAATTGTGAGGTCATTCCTACAAGGTGAAGCATTGAAAGGTTTTATTTCGGGAACGAGAGACGCGAGTTTACCTAGGTTCGACCCCTCTAGTGATGCCGCGTGTTGAAACATGGACACCGGGAGAGACCGACGTCCACTCAGAGTTTTGTTCGGCGGTTGGCGTGGGAAGTCTGTTTTTACCCAGGTTCAGGTGATCGTGAGATGGATCACTACGTCCTGCACGTCTGATCTGAAATTATATGTGTGGACAATGTGTGTACAAGGATGAGGAACGAGTAGCTCCAGGAGTAGGATTCGTCCTAGGCTCCTCTGCCTTCTTCTCGCCACCTCCCTCTTTTCTTTTCTAGGTGACCGCATATCTCCTTATATCTTCCGGGGCCTCGACAGGTGTTTGTGGCATGGTCGACACTTGGCAGCCGTCGCGCCACCTGTCCCCGCGAGCTGGCGGAGCATGCAATGGTTACAGAGGCAGCTGGCTCAAGCGATCTCAACGCGTCACGCCAGTGCTGCCGAGGGGGCAAGTGGTTGTCCTTTGCCCTGGCTATCCGCGGGTGGAGGCTTCTTGTCTTTGGGGTAGGCCCTAGGGATCCCCCGGGTAGTCGACTCCCGGGAGCAGGCTAGCCTTTGCGGGCAGGGCCTGCCATGGGCACACGCGTCATGCGATCCTTGGCACCACCGCCTGGCGGGGTGTCGACAATTGATGATCGAGATCGGAGCGATTCCGACTTTCGGTGTTTTGAGCGTCATTGTTGTGACTTAGAACTTTCTCTTCTTATGCCCTAGGAACACCCCTCCCCCCTTATATAGTGGTCGGGTTCCTGAGTTTACAAGACACTCTAGGTTCTACCCGCAGTCGAAGTCCTAGACTAAGTCCTTTGTGCCTTCAAAGTTTGGAAGCTTCCATCTTGTATACGAAGTTGGATCCTGTCTTCTGGCCAGGTCCTTGTCAGGCTCACCAGCCCACTAAATCCTGGCCTAGGAAACTCTCACGGCAATCATTGGGTCGGGTCTAGGCCTGCGAACTCTTGGACCATGTTGGTAATTCCCCCAACATTAGCCTCCAGGTTAGCTTGAACAAAGACTTAGTCCGGTCGTCCACTCTAAGCTCCTGAAATAAAAGTAGATAAACACGTTAAGGACTAAGTCTAGGTCATCATGTCAAATCAGTGGACCGGCTTCTCCCCACTCTTTGTGTCAATGGACATGTCTTAATCTATTTTGGGTTTGTATGCCTCGTGACCCACTCTTAGCTATTCTACTAGGTCATTCTAGAAGGCTCGTTCAGGTAGCTATGTTTGAGGGCGCATTTTCCTAGTTTTAGGGTTTTTAGTGTGTACCTCCCATGATTTTCTTCAAGTGACACACTTCAGAATATGGTGCTTTTAATGCTTCAGATTCATGATTTGACCTAGGTCAATGCGGTAATTGTTGCATCTTCGAGGGGTCATTTTGCAAAGTTTACTTAGGGATCCTAGGGTTTTCACCCCCGCCTACATATAGCGCGGTGGGGTCCCCAGGCTCATTCGCCCCCGTTCGTAACATCTTCATACCCTACCTCTAGCACCGCCAAGCTTCAAGCTCGAACCACCTTGCGACGTTGTCGTCGGAGTTCTTCTGCACTGCATGGAGAAGATGATGACCTCAAAAGGTGAACCCGACTATTGGGTCAAATAACATAATTTAAAATTTTCCTTCCTACGTAACACACATGATCTACATGCAGGTAAAGGCCTGGATAGATCTGATTTATTACCGAAGAAGTGCGGAAGGAGTGTCGATGACGATGTAGGTGATGCCCGATGAAGAGTCCCACTGCTAAGTCTAGCGATGGGACTTGATGCGGTCGGTTTGGACTACCCTCCCCCTGGCCGCACCAAGTCCCCTAGGGGGATTCAGATTGGACTCTTAGATGGAATCCAACTCCGCCTCCTTTTTTATTTATTTATTTATCAAATAAATCGGGAAAAATACCAGGGGATGGTGGTGCGCAATGTGTGTCCATGGGGCCCACCAGGAAGCCCCCCCCAAAATGGGTTTGGCAATAGGAGGAGATATGTCCTCCTCCCGCACTCCTCCCTTATGGAAAGTCCTACGAAACTCTTCCGGAACAATATAATCCATATCGATAAAATCATCGACTCTTTATCACTATGTTATAAATATATTATAACATCTCCTAGACATCTCTTCCCCCTCTGTACTTTCTCTGTAAAGTGTGTGTTGGGAATATGCCCTAGAGGCAATCATGTATGATGTAATTCCCAATGTATTCATAAAGTTATTAAGTTGTCCTTTGGTTTGAACATCTGATATATGTCATTGAATATGTGATTCGATTGTGGAACTATGTATTCATGTTGTTCATACTAATTGTCCTTGGTCGTTAAGGTTGTGCTGGACACACACCCTAGACTAATGTGAGTGTTGGCTGATGACACGGTTCCACTTGTCATGGGCATGGTGATGCCATTCCAACGATCACGGACTTGGCTAAAGAGTTTAGCAAGTCGGACTGACCCACATTGAGATGCAACGAGCAAGTCGTCATTTGCATGTCTCAATCAATGTAATCCTTAGACCTGAGGTTGTCGCACAATCCGAGTTGTGGATCACCGACTTAGGTTCTGTTAAACGCTGCTTTGTGACAAGGCAGCTATAAAGGCAGAGTTCGGGTCGAATGAGAAGCAATCTGCGTAATGTGGATAATCAAGATGGGATTTTGCCCCTCCGAATGGAGAGATATTCTCTGGGCCCTCTCGAGTGATATGATTCAGGAAGCATGGCCATGCGCGACTCAGTTAACTGTTAACTGTGTCGATCGACTAAGAGTTAGTCAGATGAATCACATATCACGGATCGAGAAGAGAGTTGAACTATTTAAGGGATGACGATAAAATCGCCTATAGTTTGACAAGGTATATCGTGAGGCAAAATGGACTAAGATAAATATCACATTGAAAGGTATGTCGTCATGACTCAATGGGACTTGGGAGTCGGCACGTTCTGCTAGGACCCGCTACCGATTGATCGATTGGGAGTAGGACTCCAATCGTGTCCAAGTCGCCATGAGCCTGCAGGGTCGCACACTTAAGAGCGGGAGCAAATGTATTGGTCGGGTTGGACCCGAACCGGAAATGGACTGAGTTGTGAGTCGGACTCACAGAGGGAATGGGCCACAAGTGTTGTGAAGCCCACTACCATTCGCTATATAAAGAGGGGCGCAGGTTGCCCAGCGGGCACATTAGTCCTCTCTCCCATGCGTTGGGAACCCTAGCCCCACTCAGTCCAGACGTCGCACCGGACCTAGCAGTCCGCCGTCGGAGCTCCTCCTCGTACGTGTGGATACCGGCAGAGGTGCTGTACGTTCAGCACTTCGACGTTCGAGGGATCGGATCGGCTGGATCAGATCGTAGGACTGCACTGCCCCGACGCGCTCCATCGATAATCCGCACCTGCGCGTCTAGTGGTAATACTCGTGGCCTTCTACCTCGGCTAGATCTTGGAAGTACCGTGTAGGAAAAGTTTTCGTTTATCTCTACGCGTTCCAACAGTGTGCAAAGTATTTCTCTCTCATAGTAACTTCTCAGATACGACTCCGGTTGACACCAAACTTGTTTCTGTGATAACGTAACGACATCGAACATTACTTATTGATATCAGAAACATAATTCTGACATCCCGAAACATCCCATGTCCTCCGTAATCTCTCTTGAATATCAATTCTATCACGTCGGAATTGCCCGAATGATATCTTACTCTCCTCCTCCGAACCAACCAATGCAAACAACAGATTTTGACGCCTTAAGTTTGTGACCCCTATAGGTTCGATAACTATTAGACATGATTGAAGAAACATTTTCCTAATTGATAATCAACATCGAGACCGTGGACGTCCATATTGATTCCTACAAGTTATACGAAGAAAATTTGCTGAATCTGTTGGTTATTAAGTAAGTTCCCATTACTTCGTGATACAATCAATACCTCGAGACGAGAAGAATGATAAGACCGTGATTAAACTATTTAATCACCATATCACATTACTCTTGATACCTGGTATGATTCATTTTACTCGTTAAAGTGTCATAGTATCCCCATGACTAGTGTCATGTCTTTGTCTGCGCAGACTTATTTGCGATACTATTGCACCCAGTGGATCCTGGATGTATCTCTCTATTATCTAGGGGATTAATTCCTAGTCTTGAACTATAACGATGATAAGAGCACTTTCGAGATCACCCAGTGTTATCCTTTTCGACCACCCAGTTTATGGTGTGATACTTGACTATACCAAAAAGGATCTTTATGGTGAACATCATCGTATATTCTCATGGTCTAAGGAAGCAAATAAAATAACCAACTTGTGACGATACTATTTAGCAAAACTAATCTCGTAGTATCTCAACTACTATGGTCTACCCATCCACAGTGTTGAAATAACTTTGTGCTCCTATTAATATTGACATAACAAATGCCATGACCAGGAAAACATGGTCATCTAATATTAACGAGTTTGTCTGTGAGACATGACAAAGGCTTATAACAGTGCGTTTATGTTTCAACACGTGTGTATGGGTTTTCCTTTGAATATCATATTTAGTGACCATAGCAGTTATAGCATAAAAATAAATTACATTAATCATGAAACTGATGTATTTTATTGTCAGTCTCCCACTTTCACAACAAACAATAATCTAGTTCCTTAGCTCAGCATCTAATGACATTGCGGTGTTGATTGTGGTGTAGACTCTGTCCTTGGATCTGAAACTTTAGCTTCATGTATTTTCATATCTTGGAGAATCACTTCTCCCCTTGATCCTTGCGTTTTAAATGTTTGGTGCTTCAACCAAGATGATAGTCTGTTGTTCACAACATTGCTGCATCTTTTGTAAAGTATCCTATCTTGTTCTTTGAAGAATTTATATCAAAATATTTAATCTTCACACTTCCAAAGTGTATCTCATCTTACAACTATTGTTATAGATTCTATCATAGTGTTAAACTTCGGATTTTTCCTCCAAGTTTGATCATGGAATTTCTTCCATCTAATTATGCCACCTTATTAACACTAAGTTGATTTCTTTTGTGATTATGCAACAAACCCTTTATTAGTGTGATAATTTACACAAATTTGTTTTTTTTCATTTATCACAATTATTAAGTGTACCTTATATTCTCATAAGGTTATCTTCTCCTTGATGATCGACATGATCATCTTTGGTTTATGTTCATAACACTTAGAACCTAATTCATATCTGGTTTGTGTACATATTATGGCGTACATGAATGATCTAATTATTCATACGTATCGTCCATCATATGTCTCTTTCTATATTCACTATGAACAAACATGCTTTGTATAAGTATTAGATTTCAAAAGAAATATCCCCCTTAGTTCGCACCAAGATGCTAATTATTGTTTCCAACAATTTAGCACTTATGATTTTTAACACGTTTGATCCACCATAGACAAGTAATGGAAAACGAGAACCACACTCCGTTGTAAGGACCCCAGACCGGCAGTCTGAAACCCTCCGTATGCATACATTCACGATCCCAGAAAGATCAGTCGTGAACAACATACAAAGTTGGCACACAGAAATACATCACCATTACACGAATACATAAAGGTATTACACAAATATCACATGATCAAGTTTAACGCAACTGCCACATGGGGCAGGCAACTTATCAAACACAGCGGAAGACAAATAAAACACAACGTAGTTGAGCCCAAGTCACGCCTTAACCTACAGGCTGCTGACCCGGAGACGATCCTAGTTCGCAAAGCCGTCAGCTCCGTACTTCTCTTCATGGATATCCTTCGGAGGCGCCTTCTCAAAGTCTGGCAAGTAGATACCAGGGGCGAAACCATAACGAGTACATTTGAATGTACTCAGCAAGACATCCATCATGTGACTTACCAAACATGCAAGTATGCTTATATGGTGGGATAGATAGGCTATAAATAGGGTTCACTATCAATTGTGTTCATATATGATGACACCATAGTTGCAGTCAGGTTATTCTGTATCTTTGTTGAAGAAGATACTTCAGAAGAAAATAATATAGTTTTATTTCTCTTGTCGATATCACATGTACAAGAGGTTTTGTAAAACTTTGTTAAAGAATATTTTCTCTTTGCAAAACTTCTTGGAATCAGTTTCCAGAATTCTTGCTTAGAGTAGAAAAGGTTTTCTTTGCAAAACATTTTGTTTTGTATAACATCATCTGGCTTTTCATCATCGACGATACCTCCACGGTATACGTTTTCCTTCCTTTCCGAACTTCACAAGTTCAATACTTCCTTTCCAAAGTTCCTTTTCAAAAACTTCCTTTTTGAAAACATTGACACAATGCTAGCTACATGGCCATTCAACTGTCCATATCCGAGGACGCGGCTTCTTCGAAAAAGTTGTACTCTGCAGAGGTGTACTCATCCACCAGATCCAGTACACCTACCGTGAAACAACCACGGACTGTAACAACAGTATGTAAACATCAGGTATCTGATCATAACCATTCACTATGTTCAAGCTAGTATATGCCTATCTCTCAGTTGAGTTTTACCACATCCCCGGCACCGAGCTAATCCCCGCCAAGTCAGGATGCCTCAACTGATGCGACCGGAGGGAAAATTAATCCCACACTTTATATGTCTCCGCGACATTCGGTTCGAGGGTACGACGTCCCTTATAGCGATTGAGATAGCACACACTAATAAGAACAAACTTCAAGTTAAGCCCCGTTCCCATGTTGAGGTAGGGTGGCAGTACGGTAAAGGTTGTCCGGCGAAGACTAGGTTATGTGTCATTTTTGAAAACACCACTTTCTCAAAAATGACCACTTCCACATTCCTCCGGAGAACAGGGATCCGCCTTTTCTCCGGGTTTTTCCGTAAAGCCTTTGTTTTGTAGAATCACAATTTTAGGGTGTCCACTTAGGGACTAGTATATTTGATGGTAATAAATACCATGTGGTGGCTTATGGGCTTGGTATTACCAAGTTTAACTACTGGCATAATAGTAACCTATGTACTAGTATAGTAGTAATAGCCACATCAAAAATAGTTTTGATAATCAAGTTTTTGTAAAACTTCAGAGGTAAAACATGCATGATAGATAATGATAAGTATTGTATCAGCAAGCATCAGGATGGCTTGCCTGGCATCTCCTTGTGTCCCTGGTTTTGGAGTGACTGGAACTTGAAACAGAGCTTCCCGACACTTCCTTCCTCTTCGTTTTCTAACGTCGTAAAAAGAATAAAGGACACACATTCAGAACCAATCAAGGCAAGCAACAATGCATAACCATACATACAGCAAGGAAAACTAATAATAACCTATCACTCAATTATTAATTGAGGCAAACAATCAAACAAACACACTTGGCAGAAATGCCATTCAATAAGACAACTTAAGGTTGGAGGAATATATCTCACAACCTCAATATCATGGATTCAGTGGGTGTGCCACTCTCATACCAAGATATTTATAAACCCAAAATATACTTAGTTTCACAAGGTTGAGCCTACTAAAAGTATATAAAACATGCACAAAAATAATCATGGCAATGGGTCTATCAACCACAACACAAAAAGAAAAAGGTAGCCATTCTACTGAGTCTAAATTGAAATCAAGAATAAATAAGGCACATGATTTGCAAAAGTTACTTGTACAAATCAGTGAGCCTACACAAGTGTAACAAGGTAATAGACTCATCACAAAACACACAATTCTCATAGTGAGAACAATAGAAACAATGACTAAAAAGGAGGAATCCTATAGACATGTTTTCTACTAAAAGTTTGCTATGCAAGCATGCATAACAAGTAAAGTACTAAAATGCAAACAAGGAACCATGTTATCATAATGGAAAATGAAAACATGTCCTCATGCAAGGATACACAAATATCTACCAAACACAAGTTGGCAGGAAAAATAATTCAATACAAAAACTGCTAAGGAAACTAGTACTACTAAAACATGAAGAATCAATGGATGCATTTCAATAAAGAAATTGAAATACAACCAGAGGGTCTATGTCATAAAAACAGGGGTGAAAAACATCTATACTTGCTATAACAAAAATATCCCATTTGATAAAACAAGGCATCAATTTGCAGGGCAACTCCTACATACTAGTAGTAATAAAAAGGGCATTACTAGAGGAATCGAACAACACTCCAAGAATGGATTTTTCCTAGCAAGCCACACATGATTATAACCACTTACAAACAGAAGCATACACATTTTTGTTTAGCACAAAAATTCCCAAAGCAAAAATACTAGGCACTCATTAGTTAGAGAACTATATAAAAGAAATACATCTAGTGTGGGGGAAATAATGTTTCCACCAAAAATGCAATGACACCAGTGGGTGTTCCACTAGCATAACAAAGAATTAAGAGGTCACAAAGCCTCTGGTCTTACTTGATAAAAATTAACAAAAGACTAAACTAGCATCTAGTGCATTAACCATACTAGTAGAAAATAATAGGATGCTAAAATAAGCAAGGCAATGCTACTCATGCTATTATTTTCACACAAGTGAAAACTCTAGGGTTCAAGTACTCATCAAAACATCATCAAAATGCTACTGGTCCTATGAACACAACACAAAAATATGTGGCTACACAACCACAAATGTTATGTCAAAAATTCTCCACATGAGGGATTTTTTCCATAACATTCTCATAGTCATGACAAAGCTACTCATGCTTTTCTACCAAATCAAATGCAAGCTAGAAGAGGTGATACTAACAAAATATAAGTATCAACATGGTTCTGTATCTAATATCTCAACACAACAATCCAATTGCTTGCACACAAATTAATCAATCAAAAATTCTATGCAAGTAATAACTAGAGATAAAACATATGCTATAACCATAAATCATATTTCTTCTCCACTCAAGTCCACACAATCTAACATGATAAAATAGTTAAGTAACACTTATAAAATAAGTTCACACAACTTATACATGCTAGAAAACAATATTGCAACACAAAAATATAATCACAACAATTAATTAGCTAAAATGCCAAAATGGCAGAAACAGGTGAAACAGAGATCTGTCCACCAAAATTTCTATGAGGCTCTAAAAATCAAACCCTTCTAGGTTTGGATAGACCTAAATATATACAAGACCATCCAGTTGAGTTTGCATCAAAATTCATTTTTAATAATTTTATAAAAATCACCAAAGTGCTCTCTGGTGTTTTACCAAATTGCATGCCATTTCAAAAATACAAGGCATTTGGAAGCAAGGTTAATTTATCCTGTTAGTAAATGTCAAGGGCTTTCCAATGAAATTGGCCTCACTTCATTCTGAGTTGTGAAATAAAAATGGTGCTCATTTTGGTGTTTCTGGTACCTGTTGCCAAATCATTTTTAATTTCTAATCTATTCATCCAAATGTAGATCTACAAGTTGGAGGTGGTTTAGATTTAGTTACTTTACACCTGTGAATTTTGGTTTGGTCAAAATCATCTTTTATGTAGGTTTTTAAACCCTAAAGCAAACATGTAACAATCTGTGAAAAAATTAAAAGGAAAAACACAAGGATGGGCTAGATCTATAGTTGGGCCGGCCTGGATCTAGTGTTACCGCGAGGGAATCTAGCTGCACTCGCTGACCCGCGGGCCAGGACGCCACGGGGGCTGCCACGCAGGCACATCGAGGGCCACCAGCAGGTTTGACTGCTTCCCACGCGCGGTCACCACGCGCTGACGTCGGCATGACATCGCTCGCCGGCGGGGACGGCTCCGGCGAGCTCGTATCCGAGTGAAATCGACCACGTTTCTTGAATCAAAAAAATATCTGCACGTTGCTCGCGTCGAGGGGGACCAAAAGAGCGAAGTCTCGCTTCCCGGGAGGGCCGGAGGGCGACCGGCGACGAGGGCGACGCGGCGGCCGGAGGGCGAGTGCAGCGCGGCGGCGATTCGGAGGGAGAGGGAGGGGGAAAAGGTACGGGTGATTCCCCTGCTTACCCTAGATGCGATGGAAGCATCGGTGAGGTCGGAGGAGGGGCGATGCCGCGGCGATTTGCCGCCGGAGTTGTCGGGGTCGGAGAAGAAAAAAGGTTGGCGCGGGCACCACGAGCCAATCCGCCTCGATTCCTTCGGCAGGGCGGCTCAGCGAGACGAGGCGGAGACGATGGGACACTCGGCGGCCGGCGGCGAGCTCGGACACGGCCCAATCGACGGTGACCGTTTCTAGGGTTTCGGGTTTGAAGAAAATTCGAGCATAGAGAGGGAGCTCGAGTGGGGGGGGGGGGATAGAGGGGGCAAGGAGCAGACAAGGCACATGGGGGTGCCTCTTTATCCACCTCGAGTTGCTTCCAACCGAAGGCATGGCCTAGGGCTTCTGTATCTACAGAGGGCTAGAGGTTGAAGAAGGTGACTGGGATTACAGTTAGGTCCCTGGGTATTACAAACAGGTCACCGTCCTTTCTGAAAAAGGTTGTTTTCACCAATCAAAAAAAGTCAAAAATTGAAACCCTTTTGCCCAAAATTCTTATTAGTTGAGGTGTACAACATATGTGAAAATTGGCTCAATTAGATAAACTTGATAATTCAAAGTTGTTCAAATTTGAATTCTTACATAAATGGACATTGAATTTATTAACCCACTTAGGAGCTTCCACAAATGATAATTTTTGGCACACATTCCTTATTTGGTGTGTTACTTATGTGGTAGAAAATTCAAGTCATTTTGAGTTACTGCATAGAACAAACTTGATCAAATTTCAAAAAGGTGCTGTCAAGAAAACAGGGTTTTTTGGCAACTTAAACAATTCAAAAACTTGTGCCCTTTTGGTTTTCATCCTTATTTATGATATAGAGAATGTGGTATTTATTTCATGGAATTTTGAAAAAGTTTGTAGAACAAACTTGTTCAAAATTCCAATTGTTGCTGTGGAGAAAAATCATGTTTTCAGGACTTTAATGGATTCAATTTTTGGTCTCCTCTTGTGTGTGTTCCTTATTTGATATAAGGAAGCAATGGTATCAATTTCATATCATTTGAAGAAAGTTTCCAATAGTAACTTGTTTTAGTTTTCTGTTTCTGGAAATATTGGAAATTCTATTTAATAAGGCACTTGGCTTTTCTTTAACAATGCTTTGCCAAAATATTTATGTGACTAGAGATAGCAAGTCAATGCTCTCCAATACCTTTGTTTTTAAGCTTGCAAGGTTGGAAAAACATTTGATAAGATTTTGGTGAAGCATCTAAGAATGCCTCATTTTCTGATAATCTTTTAGGGAAATTAATTAAGTGTTTCATCTTTCTTAATTTAGGCCTTGAATAATATTCAAAAAGTATGGGATTCATAAGATAGTTTTTGGAAAACTCTTTGATCAATATTTACTTTAGAAAATATTGCCAAGGTCATTGGAACAATATGTTGAATATTTTTAGTTCACTGCTTTGCTATCTTTTTAAGTTTGCTTTCCATTTCCTAGCCATGTAAGTTTATATAATTAGTTTGTTTAGTTGCACTCAAACAAACACAATCAAAGTTTAATTGTCAAGCAATAAGCAAAACAACTGTGTTATCAGGTATTCCAAAATTGGGATGTGACAAGTCTTCCCCCCTTAAAAAGAATCTCGTCCCCGAGATTCGCAAGCGAGGACTAAGGGAGGGCCAACAAACACAATGTTAGTGTTGGAGTGCAGGTGCTTCCCCCCTTTGACTTTTCTTGGGAGGCGGGGTACTTCCCTAAATTAGCAAATTCTTTTCTAAACATTTCTCTAGCTATCAATTACTCAACCGCCAATTTTTAAATTTTCTGATACGTCACTACAAAATTAAGGTTAGTGCAGAACTACCTGGAAACGTACCGTTAATTATTTACATGAGTTCCTAGCTATATCCCACATATTACATACCACATATGGAGTGGTGTACCACTCTCATAACAGGTTATATAAGAAGCTAAAAAAATATAGCTTGTGGGTGCAAAGGTTAGGTTGCTATGGTAAAACAAACAGACAGAACATACCCACGGTAGTGGGTGTTACTCACCACAAGCAACTATCATTAAAATACGTTCATGATTTTAGTTGGATGTTTTTAGTTTCATAAGATACTCTTAAGCACAATCATAACACAAATATAAACTCATGCTAAGGTAAAACATTTAACAAAATCCAATAAGCAAGCAAAGAACACCACAGATGAATAGACTATTTATTCACTAGGTTATTGTTTTTTAGAGGTTTTGGAATTCCTTAATCATGAACAATTTAGCAAGAAACCAGTAGCTAAAAACCAATGAATTCAATCATAAAGATACTCTAAAACACCATCTTCACACAAGATAAAAACTCCTATTACATAGGCATAAAAAAAACAGGACTGCACCAATAACACACTAGTATGAAAATTCTACACCAGCATGCTATAAGAGATAATCATAACCTATAACCATAGAACATGAAACTAAATAATTCATGGCATGATAACAGAAGTAATAACTTCCTAAACATGCTATATCAACACATATACTCATAAAATAAAAAGAGGGTAATACTAGAGCAAAACTCACCATTTTCTAGTGGTGAGACTAGTTTCACTCTAGAGAAGCAAACAATGCTATCATGATGTTTAAACTTAAACAAGCAAGTCATGAATATAAATGTACCTAATAACTGTACACAAAACTTACTCATGCTAGTAAGCACAAACATCAAAACAATCCCATGAAACAACTATTAAACATGCATAAATTAATTCTAGCAATTTATGTTTTTCTTAAACAATTACTAGCAAAAAAGCAAGGTATAACTCACACAACCAGTAGCTATGAAATTAATGAAAAGTTATCTAACCCTTTTCAAAAAATCCATACACTCAATTTAAAATTATTCACAAACAATCTACCAATCAAGAGGAATTTATTTTATTTGTGAACAATTTAATTTTAGCACACGATAGTGAAACATTTCTTAACATGATACCCCTAAGGAATATTATGCTAACAAAAGGATAACACCTAAAAATATTAGTATTTACTAATAAGAAATAAACTTCTCACTTGCATAAGTGAAAACAAACAATTGTATTTTCCATGGTGGAAAATAGAAATCAATCACATAGTGAAACATGCTATTTTCACACCTGTGTATGGTTGGGGATTTTCATCCTCAAGCCAAAATGCAATGGGACCAGTGGGATATGGCCTACTAATACCAAGTAAAAATAGGTACTAAGCCTCTGGTTACTCATGAAAAACTTTGCATACAAGATAAAAATATAAGGCTATTTCATCTAGTGAAACAATACTAGTGCATATTGATAGCAATTCTTACACATGCTTTACTATTAAGAGACATGCAAGATAACATAGGTACAAGCATCAAAATAACAGTACCTAAATGTTACTTGACTCAAAGAACACATAGCACAAAATCTACTTAGAAGGTATACGCAGATCTAGTTCTCACAGTACTTTCCAATAATAAACTAGAAGGTAACAAATGCTATTTCATTTTTATTCGAATTTCCAATCATGCACACACTTTCTAGGGTAGATTTATTGTAATAAAACAACATAATAACAAGTACTAACAACTCCATATAAGTTAGGAAGCAAGATTGAATAAAACACAAATTTATTTCAATCAAGAGCACACAAAGAAACAAAAACAGGAAAACTGTTGTTTTCTAGATATATCATAACCGTTCCATCGTTCACTTAATTTCTAAACCCCGGATATCATAGTACCTACCACATCTATTTAGATTTGGTTTCCAAAGTAGATACACCCGATATCCTATTGACTAGCAAACGAATAGGTCAACATTTTATTTTCTCGTGACTTCTCCTTTTTACCAACTAGATTAAAAGGTGTCGTAAGTCACTTAATTTCTTGTTTTAGAAAGAGTTGTCAGTAGTTCGCATGCTTTGGTTAGGTGTCAACCTAAGATTAGGCAAAGCATGTTAGTCTTGTTAGCTTTCAAATTAATAATGTTTGTCCGACAAGATACGACTAGCGTCATACGTCGAATATTGAATTGTGCTCTTTTGATTGGCTTTTGAGGGGGTTGCGCATCATGGCATGTGAAGACTTCTTTTGCACCTTTCTCCAGAGGAGGGAGGTATATAACTTTTAAAAAGGGGGTCTCTCTTGTTTGGTCTTTTAAAAAGGAACATAAAAAGGTGCAACATTTAGTCAACAAGGTAAAAAGAGTCTTTTGCAAACAGACAAAACACAGAGGTTTTGGTCAGTATTGGTTGGTTTCTTCACGCATTCTCTTCTTTGAGGGTTGTCTTTGTTGGAGTTTTAACTGTTGGAGTGCATCACTGGTAGCAACGCTAGCAGCTCGTGTGGCTTGATGGTCCTCTATTATTAGGCCCAACGGTGGTTTCATTGATGGTGGGGGAGATGGTGGTGGTTCACGACGGTGGCTCTATGAAGTGAAACCAATTATAAGTCTAAGCAACAAATTCTTGTTTTTGAATTCTATACAAACATTTTTGCTTGCAAAAATTTAACAGGAGGCGATTCAAAAACAAGAGCGGGGCAATCACAAATTTGCAAAATTTTGAGCACTCCGAAAACATATAGAAGCCTAGATGAACCAAATTCTACACCACACAATAGCACAAAGCCTTACGGACACACAAAAGCAAGCCATAACACACAAGCAAGGCTCCATTGGAGCTACGTCGGGGGAGGCGACTCATGGGGTCATCGCTAAATTACTCCAAACTAGACGGATCCAAAATCCTAGAAGTGGCTGAAGAACTATATCTACTGCTGACCATCATCACTGTAGAGCTAGGCAATTATTTTGGTCTTCTCGGGACATCGGCAAGTATAAAAGTTTTTGTATGGAAACAAGATAATAGGAGTAAAGTTTTGATAAAACTTTATGCAACAATCTGTTTTTGAAACCCCAACTATTTTCTGAACAGAAAACTTCAAAGACGAGAGATGTTTCAAAAACAGAGCGGAGCAGTTGCAAATAAGTAAGAAATAAACTCTTAACCGAGAGAGATACCAACTCGGTAAGGCCCGCCCTTCGAACCACTGTTCAAGGACGCCCTTGATATGCATTTAGAATCTTTTGAAAAGATCAGAAGGAGGGAAAATATACTAAAATTCCCTTAGATATAAATAATTTAGATAGTAAATAGGTTTTTACTCAAAAATACTTTTCTTTCCTATCTGACGTCCATGCTAACTAAGGTCTCCTAAGGTCAGGATGGCTCTGATACCAACTCTGTAAGGACCCCAGACCGGCAGTCTGAAACCCTCCGTATGCATACATTCACGATCCCAGAAAGATCAGTCGTGAACAACATACAAAGTTGACACACAGAAATACATCATCCATTACATGAATACATAAAGGTATTACACAAATATCACATGATCAAGTTTAACACAACTGCCACATGGGGCTGGCAACTTATCAAACACAGCGGAAGACAAATAAAACACAACGTAGTTGAGCCCAAGTCACGCCTTAACCTACAGGCTGCTGACCCGGAGACGATCCTAGTTCGCAAAGCCGTCAGCTCCGTACTTCTCTTCATGGATCTCCTTCGGAGGCGCCTTCTCAAAGTCTGGCAAGTAGATACCAGGGGCGAAACCATAATGAGTACATTTGAATGTACTCAGCAAGACATCCATCATGTGACTTACCAAACATGCAAGTATGCTTATATGGTAGGATAGGTAGGCTATAAATAGGGTTCACTATCAATGGTGTTCATATATGATGACACCATAGTTGCAGTCAGGTTATTCTGTATCTTTGTTGAAGAAGATACTTCAGAAGAAAATAATATAGTTTTATTTCTCTTGTCGATATCACATGTACAAGAGGTTTTGTAAAACTTTGTTAAAGAATATTTTCTCTTTGCAAAACTTCTTGGAATCAGTTTCCAGAATTCTTGCTTAGAGTAGAAAAGGTTTTCTTTGCAAAACATTTTGTTTTGTATAACATCATCTGGCTTTTCATCATCGACGATACCTCCACGGTATACGTTTTCCTTCCTGTCCGAACTTCACAAGTTCAATACTTCCTTTCCGAAGTTCCTTTTCAAAAACTTCCTTTTTGAAAACATTGACACAATGCTAGCTACATGGCCATTCAACTGTCCATATCCGAGGACGCGGCTTCTTCGAAAAAGTTGTACTCTGCAGAGGTGTACTCATCCACCAGATCCAGTACACCTACCGTGAAACAACCACGGACTGTAACAACAGTATGTAAACATCAGGTATCTGATCATAACCATTCACTATGTTCAAGCTAGTATATGCCTATCTCTCAGTTGAGTTTTACCACATCCCCGGCACCGAGCTAATCCCCGCCAAGCCAGGATGCCTCAACTGATGCGACCGGAGGGAAAATTAATCCCACACTTTATATGTCTCCGCGACATTCGGTTCGAGGGTACGACGTCCCTTATAGTGATTGAGATAGCACACACTAATAAGAACAAACTTCAAGTTAAGCCCCGTTCCCATGTTGAGGTAGGGTGGCAGTACGGTAAAGGTTGTCCGGCGAAGACTAGGTTATGTGTCATTTTTGAAAACACAACTTTCTCAAAAATGACCACTTCCACATTCCTCCGGAGAACAAGGATCCGCCTTTTCTCCGGGTTTTTCCGTAAAGCCTTTGTTTTGTAGAATCACAATTTTAGGGTGTCCACTTAGGGACTAGTATATTTGATGGTAATAAATACCATGTGGTGGCTTATGGGCTTGGTATTACCAAGTTTAACTACTGGCATAATAGTAACCTATGTACTAGTATAGTAGTAATAGCCACATCAAAAATAGTTTTGATAATTAAGTTTTTGTAAAACTTCAGAGGTAAAACATGCATGATAGATAATGATAAGTATTGTATCAGCAAGCATCAGGATGGCTTGCCTGGCATCTCCTTGTGTCCCTGGTTTTGGAGTGACTGGAACTTGAAACAGAGCTTCCCGACACTTCCTTCCTCTTCGTTTTCTAACGTCGTAAAAAGAATAAAGGACACACATTCAGAACCAATCAAGGCAAGCAACAATGCATAACCATACATACAGAAAGGAAATATAATAATAACCTATCACTCAATTATTAATTGAGGCAAACAATCAAACAAACACACTTGGCAGAAATGCCATTCAATAAGACAGCTGAAGGTTGGAGGAATATATCTCACAACCTCAATATCATGGATTCAGTGGGTGTGCCACTCTCATACCAAGATATTTATAAACCCAAAATATACTTAGTTTCACAAGGTTGAGCCTACTAAAAGTATATAAAACATGCACAAAAATAATCATGGCAATGGGTCTATCAACCACAACACAAAAAGAAAAAGGTAGCCATTCTACTGAGTCTAAATTGACATCAAGAATAAATAAGGCACATGATTTGCAAAAGTTACTTGTACAAATCAGTGAGCCTACACAAGTGTAACAAGGTAATAGACTCATCACAAAACACACAATTCTCATAGTGAGAACAATAGAAACAATGACTAAAAATGAGGAATCCTATAGACATGTTTTCTACTAAAAGTTTTCTATGCAAGCATGCATAACAAGTAAAGTACTAAAATGCAAACAAGGAACCATGTTATCATAATGGAAAATGAAAACATGTCCTCATGCAAGGATACACAAATATCTACCAAACACAAGTTGGCAGGAAAAATAATTCAATACAAAAACTGCTAAGGAAACTAGTACTACTAAAACATGAAGAATCAATGGATGCATTTCAATCAAGAAATTGAAATACAACCAGAGGGTCCATGTCATAAAAACAGGGGTGAAAAACATCTATACTTGCTATAACAAAAATATCCCATTTGATAAAACAAGGCATCAATTTGCAGGGCAACTCCTACATACTAGTAGTAATAAAAAGGGCATTACTAGAGGAATCAAACAACACTCCAAGAATGGATTTTTCCTAGCAAGCCACACATGATTATAACCACTTACAAACAGAAGCATACACATTTTTGTTTAGCACAAAAATTCCCAAAGCAAAAATACTAGGCACTCATTAGTTAGAGAACTATATAAAAGAAATACATCTAGTGTGGGGGAAATAATGTTTCCACCAAAAATGCAATGACACCAGTGGGTGTTCCACTAGAATAACAAAGCATTAAGAGGTCACAAAGACTCTGGTCATACTTGATAAAAATTAACAAAAGACTAAACTAGCATCTAGTGCATTAACCATACTAGTAGAAAATAATAGGATGCTAAAATAAGCAAGGCAATGCTACTCATGCTATTATTTTCACACAAGTGAAAACTCTAGGGTTCAAGTACTCATCAAAACATCATAAAAATGCTACTGGTCCTATGAACACAACACAAAAATATGTGGCTACACAACCACAAATGTTATGTCAAAAATTCTCCACATGAGGGAATTTTTCCATAACATTCTCATAGTCATGACAAAGCTACTCATGCTTTTCTACCAAATCAAATGCAAGCTAGCAGAGGTGATACTAACAAAATATAAGTATCAACATGGTGCTGTATCTAATATCTCAACACAACAATCCAATTGCTTGCACACAAATTAATCAATCAAAAATTCTATGCAAGTAATAACTAGAGATAAAACATATGCTATAACCATAAATCATATTTCTTCTCCACTCAAGTCCACAAAATCTAACATGATAAAATAGTTAAGTAACACTTATAAAACAAGTTCACACAACTTATACATGCTAGAAAACAATATTGCAACACAAAAATATAATCACAACAATTAATTAGCTAAAATGCCAAAATGGCAGAAACAGGTGAAACAGAGATCTGTCCACCAAAATTTCTATGAGGCTCTAAAAATTAAACCCTTCTAGGTTTGGATATCCCTAAACATATACAAGACCATCCAGTTGAGTTTGCATCAAAATTCATTTTTAATAATTTTATAAAAATCACCAAAGTGCTCTCTGGTGTTTTACGAAATTGCATGCCATTTCAAAAATACAAGGCATTTGGAAGCAATGTTAATTTATCCTGTTATTAAATTTCAAGGGATTTCCAATGAAATTTTCCTCACTTCATTCTGAGTTGTGAAATAAAAATGGTGCTCATTTTGGTGTTTCTGGTACCTGTTGCCAAATCATTTTTAATTTCTAATCTATTCATCCAAATGTAGATCTACAAGTTGGAGGTGGTTTAGATTTAGTTGCTTTACACCTGTGAATTTTGGTTTGGTCAAAATCATATTTTATGTAGGTTTTTAAACCCTAAAGCAAACAGGTAACAATCTGTGAAAAAATTAAAAGGAAAAACACAAGGATGGGCTAGATCTATAGTTGGGCCGGCCTGGATCTAGTGTTACCGCGAGGGAATCTAGCTGCACTCGCTGACCCGCGGGCCAGGACGCCACGGGGGCTGCCACGCAGGCACAACGAGGGCCACCAGCAGGTTTGACTGCTTCCCACGCGCGGTCACCACGCGCTGACGTCGGCATGACATCGCTCGCCGGCGGGGACGGCTCCGGCGAGCTCGTATCCGAGTGAAATCAACCACGTTTCTCGAATCAAAAAATATCTGCACGTTGCTCGCGTCGAGGGGGACCAAAAGAGCGAAGTCTCGCTTCCCGGGAGGGCCGGAGGGCGACCGGCGACGAGGGCGACGCGGCGGCCGGAGGGCGAGTGCAGCGCGGCGGCGATTCGGAGGGAGAGGGAGGGGGAAAAAGGTACGGGGTGATTCCCCTGCTTACCCTAGATGCGATGGAAGCATCGGTGAGGTCGGAGGAGGGGCGATGCCGCGGCGATTTGCTGCCGGAGTTGTCGGGGTCGGAGAAGAAAAAAGGTTGGCGCGGGCACCACGAGCCAATCCGCCTCGATTCCTTCGGCAGGGCGGCTCAGCGAGACGAGGCGGAGACGATGGGACACTCGGCGGCCGGCGGCGAGCTCGGATACGGCCCAATCGACGGTGACCGTTTCTAGGGTTTCAGGTTTGAAGAAAATTCGAGCAGAGAGAGGGAGCTCGAGTGGGGGGGGGGGGTAGAGGGGGCAAGGAGCAGACAAGGCACATGGGGGGCCTATTTATCCACCTCGAGTTGCTTCCAACCGAAGGCATGGCCTAGGGCTTCTGTATCTACAGAGGGCTAGAGGTTGAAGAAGGTGACTGGGATTACATTTAGGTCCCTGGGTATTACAAACAGGTCCCTGTCCTTTCTGAAAAAGGTTGTTTTCACCAATCAAACAAAGTCAAAAATTGAAACCCTTTTGCCACAAATTCTTATTAGTTGAGGTGTACAACATATGTGAAAATTGGCTCAATTAGATAAACTTGATAATTCAAAGTTGTTCAAATTTGAATTCTTACATAAATGGACATTGAATTTATTAACCTACTTAGGAGCTTCCAAAAATAATAATTTTTGGGACACATTCCTTATTTGGTGTGTTACTTATGTGGTAGAAAATTCAAGTAATTTTGAGTTACTGCATAGAACAAACTTGTTCAAATTTCAAAAAGGTGCTGTCAAGAAAACAGGGGTTTTTGGCAACTTAAACAATTCAAAAACTTGTGCCCTTTTGGTTTTCATCCTTATTTATGATATAGATAATGTGGTATTTATTTCATGGAATTTTGAAAAAGTTTGTAGAACAAACTTGTTCAAAATTCCAATTGTTGCTGTGGAGACAAATCATGTTTTCAGGACTTTAATGGATTCAATTTTTGGTCTCCTATTGTGTGTGTTCCTTATTTGATATAAGGAAGCAATGGTATCAACTTCATATCATTTGAAGAAATTTTCCAATAGTAACTTGTTTTAGTTTTCTGTTTCTGGGAATATTGGAAATTCTATTTAATAAGGCACTTGGCTTTTCTTTAACAATGCTTTGCCAAAATATTTATGTGACTAGAGATAGCAAGTCAATGCTCTCCAATACCTTTGTTTTTAAGCTTGCAAGGTTGGAAAAACATTTGATAAGATTTTGGTGAAGCATCTAAGAATGCCTCATTTTCTGATAATCTTTTAGGGAAATTAATTAAGTGTTTCATCTTTCTTAATTTAGGCCTTGAATAATATTCAACAAGTATGGGATTCATAAGATAGTTTTTGGAAAACTCTTTGATCAATATTTACTTTAGAAAATATTGCCAAGGTCATTGGAACAATATGTTGAATATTTTTAGTTCACTGCTTTGCTATCTTTTTAAGTTTGCTTTCCATTTCTTAGCCATGTAAGTTTATATAATTAGTTTGTTTAGTTGCACTCAAACAAACACAACCAAAGTTTAACAAGCAATAAGCAAAACAACTGTGTTATCAGGTATTCCAAAATTGGGATGTGACATCCGTCCTATGTACGCAAGTTCTTTCATGAACTTTCCACCCAAACGTTATCACTTTTCCACTTCCAAAGTGAAATACGTATACCGCATCTCCTTGATTCCTTTCATCGAAATATAATTTCAATGAAACCTTTTACTCTGTCGACAATATTTCCAATTAACAATACGTTGTTCACATAAAGTATTAGAAATATTATTTATCGCTACCACTGACTTTTTGAGTCCTCAAGACTCTTCACCGTCCTTGATGATGTCAAACACTTTGATCATTCATCTAGGTGAAGATCTTAACTTCTTAATGCCTTCTTTTAGTTCCATGAATGGATAACTAAAATTGCATTCCCTTGTAGCATATTCTTGATTGAACATTGTCACTTGCAATATCTTGTAGACAAGTTATGCAGTGCTTGCTAGAATAATCCGTATAAACTTAAGAATCATGCTACAAGAGATTAAATCTCATCTTACTCATTTCCTTGAACTTGTAAACAAGTCAAGCTCATGGATCTTTCCATCCATTTTGTTCACAAATTCACTAACGAAAGGAAGGATCTATGCCCCTGTCAGAGAGCACGAAAAATATGATACCAAGTTACAAACTTGACTTTCGTTTATGCAGTCCATCCGGATTTCATGGCGTATAGCCATATCTTTGGAGTTAGGGTCCATCACTGCTTCACTTAGATCATATTATAATTATTCTGGAACAACGATATTATGATTTACTTGGTTCAGTTACTAAGATCGATAGAAGTTTTACATCACATGTAAGAACTTACGTACCATTCATGATGGCAATCATCAAAATTACTTTCAGTGTTGGGCCACTCTGATATGATTACGAATATCTAATCTCGTCGAGCTGTACTGTCCCCCCACTTACTTTTTGAAGAAGTAATTTCTCCATAACACCCCTGACAAAATCTTTGTCCTTGATGACGGGAAGAATTCCCTATACTTGGGACAACCATTAAACAAGCAAAAATTCATTTTGTGATTTCTTATAAATACTTTACATCACAAATGAAATTTAGATGGCTTTATTTTTTAGTGTAAAGCATTAGTCTCTAAAGCATGACTTATCAAATATGTAATGACATTTTAACATCCTTAATCCATCCTTATCGAAGAAGGTTGGATTATGTCACTTGGACACTCCATAAACTCACGGTGTTCCTAGTGATCAAAGTTTTAGAATAATTCCACAAATTTATGGATGCTCGCTAAACCTTGTAACTCAATTCCATGACAAGGCCAGGAATATAGCTGGTTACAAAAACGATTGTTACTAATAATTTGTCCTTTAGTGTTTTAATATTATTGATGTCTATTTGCAGGATCCATTATATCCTATCCACATGGTCATAAGTCAAACTTATGTCCCCAGCGAGGCATCAAGTGCCAATTATCACAATAAACCCCTAAGGAAAATATGGTGAATGTAGTAATATTACTCCATCACCCATTATTCCATTTTCCTTTTCTAGTTCCTTTTAGGCCATAGCAATTCTTGTATCATGTTGCACATAAGAGCAATTGATCCGTTATTCCTGTGATTAAATCACTATACCCAAGAATCACACTGACTTGCAACATCAATAACATATACCCAAGTTGGTTTTACCAGACTTTATCCCATGAACTTTTAATAGTCCCTATTTTGGCGTTTCCTCCAAGAGAAGAAACATTTGAAAACAAAAAAATTAAGAATGACACCAGTTGTACTGGGATATTTTATCAGTGTGTCAATCATGACACTCTTGTCTTCTTAAGTTGAACCTCTTAACTTATCATTAACTTATGATAAGTTTTCTCCCAGATTCCAAAGTGCAATGAATAAATTCATTCACAATCCTTCTTCTCCCTTAGTCATTAATAATGAAAAATCTCCCAGAGCCTTTACTGGAAAAAAAAAGATTAAGACTGGTGCCCAATTTCTTGGGAGACTGAGACATCCAATGTTTCCAATCCTTGTATCACCTGATCTATTCGGGGCAGTGGGAATGGGTCTTTGGGGCAGGCCTTATTCATGTTGGTGTAGTCCACACACATGCTCCACACCACAACGACCATATGATCATCCTTCTTCTTATCGACCATGACCGGATTGGCCAGTCAGTCTGGATGTAGTACCTCCATGATAAATCCGCTAGCCAACAGCCTTGTGTCTCGTCACCAATGGCTTTTCTCCTTTCAGCAGCAAAACGACGCAGGGCTTGCTTCACCGGCTTGGCATCCGGCCTCACATGCAAAGAGTGCTCAACCAACTCCCTCGGGACACCTGGCAGTTCTTGATTGAACCATGCAAAGACATCCCGATTCTCACGGAGGAAGTGGATGAGCTCGCTTTCCTATTTCTCCCCCAACCCGACACCAATAATGGCGACACGCTCTGGGAACTCGGGGTCAATCTGCACCTTCTTGGTCTCCTGAGAGGCTTGGAAGGTGGCACCTTGTGAAGAGCTGGGCATCCCGGGCATGCCGAGTTGAGATGCCTGAGCCATGGCCACCACCTCGTGTATCTTCTTCTTCTCGGCCGCAATAACCATCGACTCGGCGAGCCGAGAGCCAGCTGATGCGCACTGTAGAGAGCGCCTGTAATCACCCGAGATGGTGATGATGCCATTGGGACCGGGAAGCTTCATCTTTAGATAGGCCGCATGAGTTGAGGCCATGAACTTGGACAGAGCTGGTCTTCCGAGAAGAGCATGATAAGGGCTCTAACGATCCACCACCTCGAACTGCAAGCATTCAGTTCGGCAGTTCTCCCTGGTGCCAAAGAGCACATCAAGCCGAATCCTGCCAATAGGGGCATAGGATACTCCCGGCACAATGCCGTGGAAGGTGGTCCGGCTCTGCTGCAGCATGTTCTCGGTGATACCGAGCTTCTCCATCGTATCTCGGTACAGAATGTTGATGCTGCTGCCATTGTCAATCAGCACCTTGCTGAACTTCATATTGATCTTGGGCCCAATGAAGGTTGGGTCCAGCACCAGGGCATAGCTACCCGGGTTGGGCATGATCTTGGGGTGATCCTCCCGAGACCAAACGATCTCCTGCTCGCACCGGTACATGTACTCGGGCACTGTCGTCATCACGGCATTAACTTCCTTCACGCGCCTGCGCAAGATCTTCTTGTCATCCGGCTCGGTGGTGAACACCATGTAGCTCTGGTGGTGTTCCCGATAGTCATTCTGGCCTCTGCCGCCACCATTGTTGTTGTTGCGTTTGTTGTTATTGTAGTTGTTGCGGTTCTTGTTGTAGTAGTTGTTGTTGTTGGCTCCCTGAGCCACTTGGTTCACATTCTCCCTTCTTTGATTCTCGGTAGGCCTGGGAGCTGCTGCCCGGATAGGCTGAACATTTGAACCCGAGAGCGGTAGAGGCGGGGGAGGAGGCAATTGGCCGAAACCCTCGCTCTTAATCCGGTCCCACCAGCTCCACTGTCGGGAAGTATGGTTTGCCGGCCTACTCGGATGTCGAGTGTGGTAGGTGCACGACCCATCCCTCATCATTTCAAAGGTAAACCTTTGCGGTGCATCTCCGGACTGCTTGGGGTCCGTCCAGTGCTTCTTGTAGTTCTGGTTCTGGTTCTGCCCATACTGGGGCCCAGCAATCTTTTGCCTTTGGCTGCTTCCTGTATCAGGTTGATCCGGATCAATCGCGGCTACGTGATACGAGCCATAGCGGATATCCGGCTTGTCATCTCGCCCCTTCTTCCGGAAATCCTGGCGATCATTCCGCCTGGAGGATCCAATACCATCATTGTGGTGGTTTCTTCTACTCAGCTCAACCGAGTCCAATAAAGGCTGCGTGGGATCTCCGAGTGCGTACATATCAGCGATCTTGATGGTCTCGACCAATGTACTCTGCATCTTCCTCTGCAACTTCTTCCACAGCATGCTGCCATGTCGGCAACCTTGAGCAAACCATGCAGTGGTCTGAGACTCATTCACACCTTCACATGTGTTCCTCAATGTACTCTACCGAGTCAGATACTCTCGGTCAGTCTCCTTCTCCCTCTGCTTGCACGCAGAGAGTTGTTGTGGCCGGTTTGGCCTCTTGTAGGTGATGGTGAAGTTTCTAATGAAAGCCTCCGAGAAATAAAGCCAACAATTGATGCGGTCTCTCGGCAAGTTGTTCAGCCAAATCCGGGCTGGGCCCTCCAACATCTGGAGCACGTATCTCACCGCCTATCTGCGGTTACCACCGGCAATGTGCACGACAGTGACATAGTCATTCAGCCAATCTTCCGGCCTGGTGCTGCCATCATAGGTCTTGGTCCCTCTTGCCAGCTGGAAACTGGACACAACCAGCTCATTCATGATCCTGGGACCGAAGCAGAGCGGTCCAGGTGTGCCTTGTAGCTCCATCTCCTCCGACAGGTAGATCATGTCAAGCTTGTACCTTGCGTCACTCGGCTGCATCACTCGGGCCCCCAACCGAGCTCCAACACCTCCACCATCAGCATAGCGATCATTTCTCTGGTACCCGGCTTACAAACATAAAATATGTTGGGAATATGCCCTAGAGGCAATCATGTATGATGTAATTCCCACTGTATTCATAAAGTTATTAAGTTGTCCTTGTTTGAACATCTGATATATGTCATTGAATATGTGATTCGATTGTGGAACTATGTATTCATGTTGTTCATACTAGATTGTCCTTGGTCATTTAGGTTGTGCTGGACACACACCCTAGACTAATGTGAGTGTTGGCTGATGACATGGTTCCACTTGTCATGGGCATGGTGATGCCATTCCAACGTTCACGGACTTGGCTAAAGAGTTTAGCAAAGTCGGACTGACCCACATTGAGATGCAACGAGTAAGTCATCATTTGCATGTCTCAATCAATGTAATCCTTAGACCCGAGGTTGTCTCACTGTCCGAGTTGTGGATCACCGACTTAGGTTCTGTCAAACGTTGTTCTATGACAAGGCAACTATAAAGACAGAGTTCGGGTCGAATGAGAAGCAAGCTGCGTGATGTGGATAATCAAGATGGGATTTTGCCCCTCCGAATGGAGAGATATTCTCTGGGCTCTCTCGCGTGATATGATTCAGGAAGCATGGCCATGCGCGACTCAGTTAAGTGTTAATTGTGTCTATTGACTAAGAGTTAGTCAGATGAATCACATATCACGGATCGAGAAGAGAGTTGAACTATTTAAGGGATGACGATAAATCGCCTATAGTTCGACAAGGTATATCGTGAGGCAAAAGGGACTAACATGAATATCACATTGAAAGGTATGTCGTCATGACTCAACGGGACTTGGGATTCGGCACGTTCTGCTAGGACCCGCTACCGATTGATCGATTGGGAGTTGGACTCCAATCGTGTCCAAGTCGCCATGAGCTTGCAGGGTCGCACACTTAAGAGCGGGAGCAAATGTATTGGTCGGGTTGGACCCGAACCGGAAATGGACTGAGTTGTGAGTCGGACTCACAGAGGGAATGGGCCACAAGTGTTGTGAAGCCCACTACCATTCTCTATATAAAGAGGGGCGCAGGTTGCCCAGCGGGCAAGTTAGTCCACTCCCATGCGTTGGGAACCCTAGCCCCACTCAGTCCAGCCGTCGCACCAGACCTAGCAGTCTGCCGTCGGAGCTCCTCCTCGTACGTGTGGATACCGGCAGAGGTGCTGTACGTTCATCACTTCGACGTTCACGGGATCGGATCGTGGACTGCACTGCCCCGACGCGCTTCATCGATAATCCGCAACCGCGCGTCTAGTGGTAATCATCGTGGCCTTCTACCTCGGCTAGATCTTGGAAGTACCGCGTAGGAATTTTTTTTCGTTTATCTCTACGTGTTCCAACAAAAGATATGGAGACTTACGGGAGGAGCCGGGTTAGAGGAGCTAAAGGGCTCCAGGCCAACATCGAAGAACTTATCTTGCTTCACCCCAACCAGGAGTTTCAAGGAGGTTGTCATCTCAGACTTAGAAACTATAGACTCAGAGTATCGCATAGAATCTGTTGAACCGGTATACTCATGGAATAACCGGTTCCTGATACTGAGGGGTTGGATATGCCAATCTACCCAGGTTTTGGTTAAATCTAAACCTGTAAGCCCGTGAACTATCAGCAAGGTTACACGTTTCAGGAGAGGCCGGATCTTGATTCGATCAGCAGACTTGGCATAGGAATTCATGGTGCTGGTGTAAACTAAGCGTTCAGGACGGTAACCCGGAAGAGCCGGTTCACCTTCAGGAGTGGTGATTTTAATGTAGAAGTAGGATTTCTGCCACAACTTAGGGTGACTGGCCAGAGGAATACCTGGGTAGGCAATATCCTTTCGTATCTAGAACGAGACCCTCCCACAGTGTATGAGTTCACCCCCAGCTACCTATGGGTGCTTGTTGCAATATAAGTATTCGAGAAAAAGGTCTAAGTTTGGCTCTACTTGGAGGTAGTCCTCACAGAGGACTACAAAGTTGCTAACGTTTAAAATGGAATTTGGTGGAAGGTCTTGAGGATGGAGGCCATAATAACCCAAGAGGCGGCGAAAAAAGAGAGAACCGGGTGGGCAAAACCCGCAGAGAATATGGGCTTCCGGAGCTTGCCAAGATAAACCCTTGGGTATTAGCCCAGAGTCCTCCATCTCCGTGAGCCGGCCTTGGGTCATCTCAGACTTGCACCTATTCACTTGCATTTTGTTTCTCCCTGAACCGGCAATACCAGAGCCGGAAGCTCCTCCGTTTTTCCTCATTTCCCCCGCTCCGTCGGCCTTGGACGCCAAGGTTTTCTCCTTTCCCATCTTGAGGTGGACGCCGACGAAGCTCCGACCGCGGTGGCGCAGAAAGGAAAGTAGAGCTCTGGAGCTTAGATCGGAGGTGGAAGATGAAGTGGGGAGAGCGGGGTGCGAATGAGCCCTGGGGGCCGTACTCCTATTATTTATAGGCGGGGTCAAAACCCTAGGGGTAAGTAGTAACTTTTGCACAAAGACCCTTCAAGATTACATTATTTATGGAAAGGTACAACGAGATCGGTTCACAGGAGGAGATTTTTTCCGAAGAAATGGAACAATTACGTGGAGAAGAATCCGGGCTAGGTTAAGATCTTTCTGGTTCCGGAGATTTGGGAGATAAAAATATGAGAGTTATCTTTACAAGAAACGGAAAGATATGATCCTGGAGATAAAGATCTTAGCCCGTGAAATCCGGAACAGATATTCCGAGAGGTTAATTTTCTTGGACTAAAAGATTAGTGTTCAAAGTTTCTGGATAAAGCTTAACGTGAAGTTCTTAAGTTCAAAACTTAAACGTTCATGTTAACCTGGGGGCTTATGTTGGGGGAATAGGTAAGGGGGAGCCTTACCGGCCACCAATATAAGCCGGAGATCGTCTCGTCCGGTTTAAGGTGATTAACCCAGGTCATATTAAGCAGGGCCGGGTTAAGTCAGGAAGAGTCGGGTTACGGTGAGTATAACCCGGACTGAATGAAGGAACCGGCCCAAGGCCCAGGTTAGAAGACGCGGAAGCCCGGGAGCCCGGAGAGCAGTTCAAGGCCGGCCCAGGAGTAGCCGGATCATAAGAAGAACCGGACCGACATGATCAAGAACCAGAGGGAGCTAGGACTCCGAGGACGGGCGTGACCCGGACTCCCTTGTAAGCCGGAGGTATCGTCCACTATATAAGGCGAGACCCTGGGACGTAGAAAGACAAGTTCTAAGTCGATAGCAAAGTAACTCGAGACATCGAGAGTCGGAATCGCCCTTTGTAATCGAGACTTGGTTCCCTGATAGTAAGAAAGCAGGAGTAGGTTTTACCCTCAATAGAGGGGCCGGACCTGGGTAAACTCGCGTCTCTCGTTTCCACCTCAACCCTTTCGAAGTTTCGCTTAGTAGCAATGGCCTCGCAATCTGGTTCTCGCATGAGGACACTTGTCGTGACAAAACCACGACAACATCCGTGGCTATGGGTATGCTCAGCTTCTCAATGACGTCAGCGAAGGGAGCCGGTCTTGCGGTCGATGTAGTAGGAGCCTTGTAACCCGGCAGGTTCTCCTTTCTCTCCAGAGGCTTGTGGGCCGGCCGAGCCGACTTGTCAGCAACCTCAACGCCACCATTCGCGCTCTTTCCGGCAGCAGGAGCCGGACCTGTCATCATCACCTCCACACTGCTCGCACAGCCACCAGTGTGCTGCCCGCGGACGGCGAGAACGTCAGGAGGATCTTCAGCAACGAGCACCACCTCGGGGTACTGCGGATGACGGTAGTGGCGACGTCCACCAAGTGCGCGCCTAAGCCAATGACAGAGCTGCCTGCGGGCACATGCCCACCGCCGAAATCACCGGCGTTGTCGGTGACCAAGTCGAAGGAGCCGAATCTGTGGACAAGGCCACAGACCACGCGCTCGCCCAAACGAGGAAGAGTTCCCGTACGGATAGAAACCCAAGCCAGCGCCGCTGCTAGCCCCACGGTGGGCGCCAAATGTTATGGTGAGCTATAGACAGACACCGAAAGTCTCCGCTGTCGTGGTCACTTCTATGTCCTGTCCCCCTTGTGAGAGACAGGACGTGGCCTCGCCAATACACTGCACTGTACCAGCGTATGCATACGCATCATTACGCCTAGTAAGTTAAACCGCACGCGCGTACTCTCCCTGGATATGCGGGATTACAACGGCTCCATTGACCTTCCTCCGAGAAGAGCAGGATCCTTGTCTACCCGGACTCACCAAGCGCTACTCGGTCAGTCCGGAGAACATTCCTTTCTCCATTTGGCTCATTGTCCTTCCTACCTAGATAGCTCCATCTCGGTAGCCATCCAACTCGGTACCTTCCTACTCGGTACGGCCCAACTCTGTAAACAGTACCTCATACACCATTTTTTTACCAATCTTGCCCCTACTCGGGGGTAGCCCCCCGACAGGATCCACGGGTGGATTATTTATGAGAGAAATAACGAGAGTCCGTGCTCGTTTCAACGTCGGTTCCTATGTTCGTTTGCTCTCGCTGGCTTCCAGAAGAGTCCAGGTGGACATGGAGGCCTAAGAGCTTGTAGCGATCGGATCAACCACACAAGGACGGAACGACCAGATATTTTCTGTCGATCGAGAAGGAAAACGTAAAAGTGGACGGACGAGAATGTAGACCCACGACGGACGAAAAAGGGAGGAAGAAATCTTACTCCCTTTATTATTATTATTATTATTATTATTATTATTATTATTATTATTATTATATTAAAAATTATAAAGAGGTATAATAATTTGAATTATGTGGTATATTAAACGTGCGGAGTATGTACACCCAGGTGTACGGAACCATATATATATATAGGGTCGCGCTATTTGACACCCAGGGTATAGAATAGTTATTCTACACCCACCCTATATCTTCACAACCGTACATGATTTTTGAGTCACGTAAAATTTGTCATATTCCTTATGTCGAGTAGAACGTAAAATAATATTTACATGACGTAATTTTTTATTTACGTGACAACTACAAAAATATGATTAAAATACACATATTTATGCTATTTTTTTTACCACTTTACACCGCTATGACTCATATGTCACATTTTTATGCTGAAATTTTCGCACATTCTTTTTAAAATAATACGTTTATAATACATATTTCGTAAAATAATACACATATGTAAAAAATTTCAAAAATATTACCCAATTGGATACACCGCAACCGACTGGAGGTAATTGGGTACGGCCCACCCGATTGCCACCTATCGGTCACGCCGCGCCCGATAGGTGCCTGGCTGACGCACGCAAGTGGCAGTCGGGGCAGACCACATGCAATTGAGTACGATGTACCCAATTAGTCAGGCCACATGCAATTGGGTACGGCTTACCCAATTAGTCTTTTTTCCTTCCCTCCCGTCCTTTTCTTCTCCGGTAGCATCTCCCGCCACTTTCTCACGCGCAATTTTCCCGCCACTTTCTCCCGCGCATTCTTCCCGCCACCATGTGCAGCGGGTTCCTATATAAACCCCTGCATACTTTATGATGAAAGTGTGTGTTGTGTGTTCTGTGTTGTGTAGTGAACTTCTCGGAGGCGTTACAGTGACGACAGATAGTGGTAGTGGTGGTCTCGACCCACTCGGCTTATGGTGTATTCTCTATCATTCGGCAAAAGGTTCTTGCGCTAATAGGAGGGAGGGTAGAGCCACAGTTAGTTTTACGGAACTAATGACTGAGTGGGACCACGCAGTTGCTCTAGGGGGAAATTTAACCAGATATCAGCTCCCGCCTAGATCCCCCATGAAATTAGGAATGAACTATTGAGGTGACGTCATAAGTGGTGCATAGTAGTTGAGCTAAAAATAATCGAGTCGGGGCTTCGGGGCTTGTCTATCTCCACTACTAGTGATAAGATACACTTTTCTCCCGAGTCCTATGTACTTCACGTTGAGGTAATCGATTTACGAGTTTACCTTGGATCTGCCTGCACATAGGCCTCCCGAAGCTAATCAAAGCACCAAGATCTGTTCTGCCGCGAGTTGTTTCGTCCCGCAATTTTTTTTCCCGATTCCCGTATCCTATTTTTCTTGGACGGGAATATAATGGATCTGCTAGAGTTCCTCTAAGAGCATCTCCGGCGGAATGGAGACGTCGCCAAGTATCTTTGTCGTGTGTTTTTGAATTTCTTTGTCGTGTGTCAGTCTTTACCGTGTGCTTTCTGAGCTACGATGCCGTGTGTTCAGCTTTACCGTGTGCCTGATATCCTGCACACGGCAACGAGCGTGTCTCCCATAGTATATTAATTGTCTTAATGTTGGATGAAAATGAATGTACTCCCGTCTCAAAATAATTGTCGTTGGGAGAGATATATCTAGACGTATTGAAGTCTAGATACATCCATTTTAACCCATTTCAACGATAATTATTTTCAGACGGAGGGAATATTTAGACATATTTTAGTGTTAGATATGAGACGAAGGGAGTAAATCTATAAGTTAATCGAGGAGCCGAGTAAATCAAGTAAGTATATGTGGACTAGAAAAAACTAGAGTACCAAAATTACTCTGCAATAATCTGTTTTTTAACCATGAACAATAATCTCTTTTTTCATCGTGAACAATTATAAGGGATGGTAGCTTATCAGGATGCGGCGTGGCGCCGCGAAAACATAGCTAGTATGGAGTTTAATACTACTATGCTGAATTCTAAACTTCTACTCGTATTATCTTCTTCTTATCTAACCGGCGAGGAATTGGAGGCTCGTGGTGCGTCCTCCATCCGGGACCGCATGTCAGCCTTTGATTCTTTTTTTCCGTGTAGACTCGCACATTATCTGGGCCCATAGATCCATCTGCCTTCCCACTCTGTTGACGAAGAGACGTCGAGAACCTCGTGGAGTACTGCATGTCACACCCCTCTTCCATTGCTTTCTCCACATGAGCTGAAACTACCGTCACCGCAGCGCCGTTGTGCCTGCTTCCTAGACCCTCTTCATTGAGCCCCAAAGCTTTGCCGCGTCGCTCTTGCCATCTCCGTCGAAGCAATCGTCCTGGGCGCCCGGCATCGGCGACACTGGCTTTGTCTTTTTCGCGTCCACTTGGCCGCCGCTGTGCTTCCACAACGAGTCCCCGCTCCGGCAAGGCCCTGCCTTCCCATCGGGCTCCCTTAGCTCCACGACATTCCCCTGATCCTTCCTAAACACTTTCCTAAGAGACCTGCGTCCCCGAGCTGTTCCCAACATCGTCGTCGCTCCGCCGCCGCTGCCGTCCAAGAAGGCGACGAGGGCGTGCCCGTCCGGCATCCGCGTGGTGGTGCTTTGCTCCATGGCAGGGGTGCTCTTCTTGGCTGATCCGGAGACAGATGGTTGTGTCGTTATAGGCGAGGCAATGAGTTGTTGATGTCCCAGGTCGAGGAGCCGCCGGATATTTCTTGTGTAGTTGCCAGCCGGGAGCTCGAGCACCGTTGGTCGAGTTCACCTTGCACGGTTAGAAGTTCACCCATGCCTCTTGCGGCAGTCCAGTGTCCTTTGCAGTGCATCTCCTACCCTACCGGTAGGCGGCAGCCACCACCCCTCCCATCTTCTTTTTTCTCTTGTTCTGTACTGTACGCTCTGATGTTCTGAACCTGACTATGTTGTTTTTGTTTTTTCAGAATGTCTACGAAGTGTTTCGCAGGCCCGCCTGGCGGTGTCTGCTTGCTTTATGGCCGCCTTTGGATCTCTCCTTACGGGGTCATTATGGGGCGCTGCATGTTTGCGTGTGTGCTTCCTTGCCTTTGGTCGTTGGCTAATGGTTGGGAAAAACATTGGAACAAAAGAGAATTCTAAGTACCAGAGGAAAGGTAAAAAAAAAACAATCTGTAATTCCCGGAGGGACGATGCAGCGCCATTCCTGGAAGAGGAGGTTTCAGAGATGGCCACGCCGATAGTAGGAGGAGATAGAGGGCGCGGTAGCCATTCACGGCGGGGGCGTCGAGCGGTGTCTCCGTGGGTTCATGATGTCAGGTGGTTACGAGATGTCGTGGCTGTGAGACAAGGTTCAAGAGATGTCCGCACCGATGGCGGCGAGAATGTCGAGAGCATGACGGTCATTCGTGGCGGTGGCGTCGATCAGTGTTCCACCAGTTTATGCTCTCAGGTGTGATGTCTACGGTCAAGATGGTAGTTATGAGTTACAAAGCGATGGTCGCCAAAACATGCAATAACCATGATGGGTTCGCCGTCACCTGCTGTGATGGGTGCGTCCTCGCCTTCCTCGGGTTGTCGCGAACTGACGAGATATTTCAAGGGAGCTCGTCCACCATTTTTCCTTCCTTCCCGTCCAAGACTTGCATGGCACGGCTCCGTTGTTGGTCCATGCGCGTCGCGGAGAGAGGAGAAATTCTCCGCGGTATTCTTTGCATGCGTCTAGGTTTGGTGATCGGTGTGTCTCCATCTTCACCAGTTCGGAGTAACGTGGGCATGGCACCGCGTGCTACCCCGTGAACTTGTGACGTGCTTGCGGACAACCTCAAACATGAGCGAGCAGGTTATGTGGCATCACTTGACTAGGAGCTCCCAGTTGCGCGTGATGCCTTGTCTAGGAACTCGACCACGTGTGTGCTGGATGGAGTCCAGACTGCTAAGCAGGCGCTCTCGCTATGATGCAGTAGACTAAACTCTTGATAGTGTGGTACGTCGAGTGTGCAAGAGCAGGTGAATTTTGTGTGCCTGTTGAGACCGCCCTCATCGCCCCGTCGGTGCGGCCATCTCAGGAAACCTCCTGTCAAAAGCTCATAAATAACATCAAAGGAAAGATTGCAGTGTCCCCTCTAGAACACCTGACGAATATTTCTAATGCAGACATCACCAATAGGCGCAGCAAAGCGCGCCCAGACCTTCTAGTAAGACCTAAAGCTGGATTCTAACAAGGCCCGAGGGGTGCCGAGAGCGCACAGCGTGGGACACCTAGAACTCGCCGCATCCCTCAGCGCCGATCTCCCTGAATGCCGCCACGAGTCTCGGCACAAAATTAGCGAGTGCAAGCCTTAACCCGGCCGAGCAGGGACGCCCCATTCTCTCGCAGTTGACTCGGGCATCGCTGCCCCGCAAGTACTCCTGGCATGCCGTTAGAACGAACCTCCCCCTATGGCGAAAGTGGTCCCTGATGAACTCCTCGAATCCTCTGGGTGGCCGGCGTAGTAGGTGGAGCATGGTCCGGAGAGTCAGCAGGTAGGCATTCTCGCCGTAGGGCAGCGCATTGCGGCGGCCCTCCGGGGTACCAACCAGGGTGTCGTAGCCGGCCTCGTTGTAGTATGGCTGCTCGTTGAGGACTAGGCCTTGAATGGAGACGACGACCTGGAGGATGCTCGACGTCGTCTGCAGCCAAACCTCTGTGCCCTCGCCTTCGAAGGTACTGAGCAGGCTGAGGCATACCGTGCCGGAGGCATATAGGTTGGGGTTGAGGCTTAGACCGAACGAGTGGTAGTACACATGAGGGGGCACCGCTGGGTAGGACGGCGGCAGCTGCAAGTCGAAGAAGAAGAGCCCGTCACTGTATGGCGTGCCGCTCGCACCTAGTATCGCCACCCGGAGCAGGTCCATGCGGTCCTCGAACGCCCGCACGTAGATGGTTTCTGCAGATGCACGTTAAAAAGGTTGATTCATTTGCACATGCGCTCATTCAACCATAGAAAAAAAACTGTTCCTGGCTAGCTAGTTCTGTGTGATACCTGGTAAGTTATTGTCTAGTATTTTCCATTCCTTCTGCACTGCCTTGACCCAGCTCTTTCCACCACTGCCGTCCTGCATTTTGTTGCATTGCATAAGAAAAGCATTGTTATGGTTCGTTTTGTGACTGAAACATACTAGAGATCTCTACTAACTCGATCTAGTAGAATCTTGTTGTCATATGGAAAGAAAATAACTTTGTAAGTTGGAAACTCCATTACCAGCTGGTTTATGGTGTCAAGGTAATAATGATCCGAAGGGCTCTGTGTTACACCAAAACGTGGGAAATGGAACGATCCGTCATCGCTGCTAGTAGCATTTGAATCCTTCTTTTCCTCCCCGCTAGAATCAGAATCATAGTCGCCAGCTAAATCTTGTGCGGCGTCATTTCTTGTCACAGCAGCCGTGATGGCCCCGGTTCCAGCGTCGGCTTCGTCCCGTGGATCATTGTCCTAGAATCAGGTACTCCCATATATGAGTATGACATATAGGAACGCAGGGATAGCAAACTGATTAATCCACGGTAAGATAGTTACCGTGTTGGCAGCAACCGGTTCTTCTGCTGCATCCATGCTGTCGTTGTCCTCCACCCACTCACCCATCTCATCATGTAGTTCCCCGTAGCTCGTTTCCTCGACGACACTGATTTCACGATGCGATACCTGATCGATGAAGTAGTAATTTTTAATTAGTCAAGTCTGCTAGAGTCCTGATATATAGCCCCTGATCTATGTATCTCGGTCCCCTGTTTTCTTTCTCTTCAAATGCAATGCAGTCGATCAAAACTTTGTAGTACTTCAGTACTTCACACCCAAGTGCCCTACCATACCCTCACACTAGTTTGCACCTTGTACAGTTATATTGCACTTTCGATCGTCTTTTATTACTACTTTTTAGTGCTGATGTACTTTCCTAAAATCGATTATCGTCATTTGCGGTTTCTCTACGCGCCATTGTTGTTTACACGGTCCAGAGCAAATATAAGAGGTGACGGAAGATGCAAAACCACATATATCTAAGGTACATACCGTTGACGTGCTGCCATCGCCCCACTTGACTCGGACGTGGCCATCGTGGAGACCAACGACACGCCCGACCCATGAAAGATCGGCCGCCGCATTCTTCATCTTGCTGCCTTGTGCCGGTGGCTGTACTGGTGTTGGTGTGCCTCCGCCGTTGGCCGATCTCGATGACGGCAGGCGAACAACGACATCTCCGTAATAAGCAGATTGGTCAGGGCCCCTTTCCAGATCGTAGGTGCTCACCGTATAGTGGCCCTCGACCTCTCCAGGTTCTTGGGGGCGCGACAACGCATTGAACCACGACACGCGTGCAGTCTGGTCCTCGTAATATACGCTTCTGACCACGCCGGCACGCCTCGTCGATTCAGCAAGAACGCCATCGTCATGGATAGCAGCAGCAGCAGCAGTTGAGCCGCTATGGTATTGGCCACAGACATGAGAAGCATGAGCTGAACAAGGAGCGTTGTCGACGACGCACTGCCCCGGGAAGAATTCCTGGTCGTTCACCATCTCAAAGGGGAAGACGGATGCTGATGGTGTGCTATGCTGCAGGGTACCGTCTTGCCACAACACGTCCACAGAGGTGCGGGTCTTAGCGACCATCATGGGTACCTCGAACTCCACGGGTCTCTTGACTTCCCGGCATTGCGACCGTCGTCTGCTTCCCTTGAAGAAAACCTTCCTTCGCTGCTTCCCATACGATCTGCCCTCCTGCTGCTGCTTCTTTCTTGGTAAGACACGAGCGACTGGTGGCAGACGATCGTCATCGCTCATGTCTTGTTCCATGTCTGAACTTGGGCCGTCCTTGTGATGGTCATGAGCAGAGGTCGCTGGACCTGGAGCTGTGTCACCATCACCATGATCAGTTTCGGTTGAAGAAGCAGATACACTAAAGTAGCAGCGGTCCGCTACTCCCCAGCTGCAGTCGAACGCGGCGCATAAGAAAGTCAAATTGTCAGGGTTTTGGTAGGCAGGAGGAGCGGATGACTCGACAAGCTGCTCGTCGGTTCCGTGGTGCGCCGATGCCATCCACGAGACAAGGGCGCCGGACACGTGCACCTTCGTGACGATGCCTACTTGACGTTCAGGATTCCAGGAACCTCTAAGCCACCGGCAGGCCTTGAAGTCGCCGGCGATGCCCTGGCCTGGGTAGAAAGGGCTGTTCATCTTAGGGCGATAATGGACATCGGCCTCCTCCACTAGGTTTATCGTCCTGGACTCCGCGTTGCTCATCTTGCAGACGGCCCCGTCATCAAACAACACATCGACGTCGACGGACACCTCCACCACCCGGCCGAGCCATGGCCCGGAAACCACGAAGTCGCCAAGGTTAAGTCCCCTGACACGGTGTAGGTCACATGGCGGTACACCCCTAATGATCTCTGTCGGTTCGCCTTGTCCGTTCACCTTGACGAGGTCGAGCAGCGTGGTGACCCCGGTGACGACGCCGAGTTGACTGCCCATGTTCGAAGCCGGCGCGACGATTTGGCCAGGATAGATGCAGCTCCTGTCGACGACATCAATTTCACGGGCCGTCTTGGTGACAATCGAGCCGTCGAGACGGAGAATTGTGAACGTGCCGACAGGGAGAGGTTCAGTGTCTGGGAAAATCAGGCCGCAGTTGCCGATCCCGTCGCCGAAACTGACGAGGTCTAGCAAGCTAATCTTCGAAGATGCTTTGGCGACGGCCATCTTAGCTTCTTGTAGATCGACCGATGATCTCTCGTCGGAAAATTAGGAGCTCTAGATTCGTTATTTGTTGAGGAAACTGATCGCGCAGCGAAACCGATGCCCGCTGCCGAGGGTGGCTAGCCGAATATTGTCCCAAGTTGACATCTAGTACAAAGAGAATATATACAACTCAACGAGTGTCCGTGGTGGGGTCGTAGGGAGATAGAGTAAAACCCCTCGTGCTACAAACAGAAGAAAAGAAGACATACTCGGTTTTGTTTAGGGAAATAGGGGTTACCTCAGTTTGAAACTGCTTCGATTTTGAGATTGTGTCCGAATCAGTCAAAGTGCAACCGCGCAAGGGACTTCTGCATAGCTGGAACAGATGGCAGGCGCGTGGTGCTGTCTCTCAACCCCGCTTAAATTTCAAATCTGCGGAGCATCTCCAACCGGGGTCACCAAATTTGGCCTCCAAACTGTCCGCGGACACGCCGGCCCGGACGTATCCGCGGATAGTGACCGGGCAGACCCCAAACATTGTGTCATACAGCCATAACTCCAAATTAGCCACCCCAAATTCATATTAATCATACAAAGTAGATCATGTCATACGGATAGATAGTTCGTTGGATAGATAGAACTTAGTTCGGCAGTTACAAGTTCATAGAAAGCACATAGTCCATCAAAAACGGATAGATAGTTCGTCCGATAGATCAAACTCGGCGATCACAACGGACATAGTTCATCAAAGACGGTCAGAGTTCGCCACCGCCCAATCTAGTTCCCTCCGCCGGTCGCGGCGAGCTTTCTGACCCGCGGCCTCGGCCTGGGCTTGAGCTTAGGCATCCGGCATGCCATCCAACTCTAGGTCTCGGCTTGGCTCATCCTATCCTTATTCGCGGAGTCCGGCGTGAAGTCCCGAAGGGAGAATCGTTGAATTCGTCCCAACAATGGCTGAGCTCCCATTACATCATCCTCCCCGAGTGTGCATTGTACAGTCAAAGGAGGGTCGCAACTTACGCATCCCACTTCGGCATAGTAGCTGGCAAACTTGTCAATCTCGGTCTGGATGCAATGCCGTCTATGGCGAAGAGTTTGTTGAACGGATTTTCTGTTCCTCAGGAGCCTAAAAATTTGTTAAGTCTCGGTCGACATGCATATCCGTCGGATCGCGCGTCAAGATTCGTGCCTAGCTAGATGTTTTCGTTGAAAGACTGATGTAGCCCACCCAACTCCACCAAGTGCACCGATGACAAGATCACGCGCAAAGGCCATCCAGGATAAGGTGAACTCGCTCCTCTCGTTCTATACTTTCGGTCATGTGGAGAATGGTGCGCTACCTCATGGTTTCACACTTTGCGTGCTCAGGTTCAAACCCACCACGGAGGCCCCGGAAAGCACCCAAAATGATGCGCAAGAAGATACGAAGGAGGGCGGAAGAAACGGCATCGCAATCGGAGTCTCGGCGGAGAAGATATGGGGAAAGGAGCCCCTCCCGGCCGGCCTCCTCCCCCCCCTAAGCCGGACCCCCAACAGAGGCAGCCGGCCTGGAGGCCGGCCTCCCTCTTCCCCACCCCGGCCCCAGGCCGGGCACCCAACAGAGCCAGCCGACCTGGGGGCCGGCCTGCCTCCTCCCCACCCCGGCCCCAGGCCGGCCTCCCCCTCCAGGCAGCCTCAGACGCCCACCCTGGCCCCAGGCCGGGCTCCAGGCCGGCCAGGCCGGCCCCCAGGCCGGGGTGGACCCGAAAATGCCCGCGAATGACTCGTTTTCGGCCCCCGTTTTCACCTACTTCGACCCCCGGCTATATAAGGACGACCCCGAGCTAGATCTAGGTTTTGGAGAGTTGAATTTAGAACATTTGGAGCTCAGCTCTCTTGTATCCCTCTTTGAGGAACTACTCCTCCGGTGTGTACCGAGGAACGTATCAAGGCTACTCCTCCGACTTCGTCGAGGATCGTATCAAGGCACATCCCAACTACTTGTCCTCTCCCTATCGGGTTTCAGTCAAGAGTTGTCCAATCTTCCTCTCGTTATCTTGAGGTTCTATTGGCGTAGTGGTACCGGCTACGGGTGTGAGACGGTTTGTATCAAGGTGAGTTCAGTTGGATCGATTGTTCCGTAGGCGGCCCTCGGGGCTTAGTTGACGGGAAGTTGGATCTTTCGGTTCTTGCGATTTATCCTGATTTGTGTGTTGCCCCTCGTTCCCCCTCGATTCCCCATCTCGTGTTCTTACCGTTCTTCGTGTTCTTCGTTCGTTCTTCGTCGATTCGTGAAGATCGGGCCAATCTAGGAGTCCAACTCCATATCAAAGACGAGAAAGGAAAATGAACAAGGCGCCTAGGAGATTCGAACCCGTGACTTCGTGTCTCCATCCACCACGTTCAACCAACTCAGCCACCAGACCTTTACGCTCATGAATGTAGACCGCACATTTTAGATATGTTACAGAATCTTTTTTATGTTTTGTTCTTTCCTTTTAATATTTTATTTTTTCTTTCTTTCTATTTTCTATTTCTTTCTTAATCTGTGTATTTTATTCAGTCTCATCTAAGTTTTCTTGTTGTCTTTCATTGATATGTCTTCTGTATTATAGTTATTCTCTCTTTAGTTACAATTTATTACCTCTATATTTTTTGGCATTTATTAATTTTCAATATTATTTGATTAATGACATTTGTAGGCCTGGGCTTGATCGTTTGATTTCATACACAAGGATTCTACAAAGTTTTGTGTGTGATCGGCCATATATAAAATTTGCAAATTGGCTTCTTCTTCTTTATATGGACTATTTTTACTTTAAAGTATTACTGATCGATAATAAATTTTTTGGTTAAAGTATTTTTTTTCATGGTTGCACTTCTGAATAAATAGATTTGCACATTTATATTTTGCGCCCCATGTATTTTTTCTATCTACTCTTATATATTTTAATTTTGTACTCTAATCATTTATATAGTTGCACTTTGTAAAGTTGTACAACTATATCATTTGAGAAAGGTGCAATCAATGTTTAACATATTTCCAAAAAAAGTCTGCTATTTTTTTATAGGTAGCATTTTTTACACTATAGTGGTAATTATACAAGTCGTATTTTTCTAAGAAAAGAGTGATCAAGTTTCTCTTTTTTATAGCAGACCCCTTATCCTACGAACCTGTATACGCGGGATAAGGGTCGCTTTTTCCCCAATTTTTTGAGCAGATATGCAAGACGCAGAACAAAAACCAGAAACAGAACTGTAAAAGCAAAATTAAAAACTCGCGGGAAAATTAGATAGGTAGATACGGCTAGTTCATCGTCTTACAGACCAAATTCATCGACTATAAAAGGAAAATAAGCTTAAAATAGCGCCGCCATCCCTATCTATGTCCAAAAGGGGGTTCAACGGTATTTTACCGGAACCCTACGGGACACGGCGGCGCCATTGCGGACGCCGAGCTCCTACTCGTCGGGGTCGAGGTCGAAGAAGACGGCCTTCTTCTTCTTTGCCTCGGTCTCCCACTCCTCCGCCTTCTCCTTCTGCTTCAGCGAGGCGAGGATGCCCTGCTCGAGGACGGCATCATCGCAATTTGCGTCGACACGGCGGCGCTTCTCGATGTCGCGCTCCTCGACGACGTTGTGCTTCTGAACGACGACGGTGACGTGCTCGAAGATGTCTGTAAGGACCCCAGACCGGCAGTCTGAAACCCTACGTATGCATACATTCACGATCCCAGAAAGACCAGTCGTGAACAACATACACAGTTGGCACACAGAAATACATCATCCATTACACGAATACATAAAGGTATTACATAAAAGATCACATGATCAAGTTTAACGCAACTGCCACAAAGGCAGGCAACTTAACAAACACAGCGGAAGACAATTAAAACACAACGTAGTTGAGCCCAAGTCACGCCTTAACCTACAGGCTGCTGACCCGGAGACGATCCTAGTTCGCAAAGCCGTCAACTCCGTACTTCTCTTCATAGATATCCTTCGGAGGCTCCTTCTCCAAATCTGATAAGTAGATACCAGGGGCGAAACCATAATGAGTACATTTGAATGTACTCAGCAAGACATCCATCATGTCACTTACCAACATGCAAATATGCTTATATGGTGGAATAGGTAGGCTATAAATAGGGTTCACTACCAATGGTGTTCATATATGATGACACCACAGTTGCGGTCAGGTTAATCTGTATCTTTGTTGAAGAAGATACTTCAGAAGGAAATAAAATAATATAGTTTTATTTCTCTTGTAGATATCTCATGTACAAGAGGTTTTGTAAAGTTTTGTTAAAGAATATTTTCTCTTTGCAAAACTTCTTGGAATCAGTTTTCCAGAATTCTTGCTTAGAGTAGAAAAGGTTTTGTTTGCAAAACACTTTGTTTTGTATAACATCATCTGGCTTTTCATCATCGACGATACCTCCACGGTATAAGTTTTGTATAACATCATCTGGCTTTTCATCATCGACGATACCTCCACGGTATAAGTTTCCATTCCTTTCCGAACTTCACAAGTTCAACACTTCCTTTCAAAGATTCCCTTTAAAAAAACTTCCTCTTTTGAAAACATTGACACAATGCTAGCTACATGGCCATTCAACTGTCCATATCCGAGGACGCGGCTTCTTCGAAAAAGTTATACTCTGCAGAGGTGTACACATCCACCAGATCCAGTACACCTACCGTGAGCAACCACGGACTGTAACAACAGTATGTAAACATCAGGTATGTGATCATAACCATCCACTATGTTCAAGCTAGTATATGTCTATCTCTCGATTGAGTTTTGTTCTGCCCGGCACCAAGTCCCACCCTGCCTAGCCGGGAGCCTCAATGAATGCATCCGGAGGGAAAATTAATCCCACACTTTATATGCCTCAACATTGGGAGTTTTGACGACATTCGGTTCGAGGGTACGGCGCCACTTATAGCAAGTGAGATAGCACACACTAATAAAAACAAACTTCAAGTTAAGCCCCGTGCCCATGTTGGGGTAGGGTGGCAGTACGGTAAAGGTTGTCCGGTGAAGACTAGGTTATGTGTCATTTTTGAAAACACCACTTTCTCAAAAATGACCACTTCCACATTCCTCCGGAGAACAAGGATCCGCCTTTTCTCCGGGTTTTTCCGTAAAGCCTTTGTTTTGTAGAATCACAATTTTAGGGTGTCCACTTAGGGACTAGTATATTTGATGGTAATAAATACCATAGGGTGGCTTATGGGCTTTGTATTACCAAGTTTAACTACTGGCATGATAGTAACCTATATAATAGTATAGTAGTAATTTCCACCTCAAAAATAGTTTTGATAATCAAGTTTTTGGTAAAACTTCAGAGGTAAAGCATGCATGATAGATAATGATATTGTATCAGCAAGCATCAGGATGGCTTGCCTGGTATCTCCTTGTGTCCCTGGTTTTGGAGTGACTGGAACTTGAAACAGAGCTTCACGACACTTCCTTCCTCTTCGTTTTCTAACGCCGTAAAAGGAATAAAGGACACACATTCAGAACCAATCAAGGCAAGCAACAATACATAACAACACATACAGCAAGGAAATCTAATAATAACTAATCACACAATTATTAACTTAGGCAAACAATCAAACAAACATACTTGGCAGAAAATGCCATTTAATAAGACAGCTTAAGGTTGGAGGAACATATCTCACAACCTTAATATCATGGATTCAGTGGGTGTGCCATTCTCATACCAAGATATTAATAAGCCCAAAATACACTTAGTTTCACAAGGGTGAGACTACTAAAAGTATATAAAACATGCACAAAAATAAGCATGGCAATGGGTCTATCAACCACACCACAAAAAGAACAAGATAGCTAATCTATTAAGCCTAAATTCACATCAAGAATGAATAAGACACATGATTTGCAAAAGTTACTTTTACAAATCAGTGAGCCTACATAAGTGTAACAAGGTAATAGACTCATCATAAAACACACAATTTCTCATAGTCAGAACAATAGAAACAATGACTAACAAGGAGGAATTCCTATAGACATGTTTCTACTAAAAGTTTTCTATGCAAGCATGCATAATAAGTAAAGTACTAAAATGCAAACAAGGAACCATGTTATCATAATGTTAAATGAAAACATGCCCTTATGCAAGGATACATAAAAATCTACCCAACACAAGTTGGCAGGAAAATAATTCAATACAAAAACTGCTAAGGAAACTAGTACTACTTAAGCATGAAGAATCAATGGATGCATTTCAATCAAGTAATTGAAATACAACCAGAGGGGCCATGTGATAAAAACAGGAGTGAAAAACATCTATACTTGCTATAACAAAAATATCCCATTTAACAAAACAATGCACCAATTTGCAGGGCAACTCCTACATACTAGTAGTAATAAAAAAGGGCATTACTAGAGGAATCAATCAACACTTCAAGAATGTATTTTTCCTAGCAAGCCACACATGATTACAACCACTTACAAACAGAAGCATGCCCATTTTTGTTTAGCACAAAAATTCCCAAAGCAAAAATACTAGGCACTCATTAGTTATGAAACTATATAAAAGAAACACATCTAGTGTGGGGGAAATAATGTTTCCACCAAAAATGCAATGACACCAGTGGGTGTTCCACTAGCATAACAAAGCATTTAGAGGGCACAAAGCCTCTGGTCCACTTGTTAAAAAATTAACAAAAGACTAAACTAGCATCTAGTGCAATAACCATACTAGTAGAAAATAACAGGATGCTAACATAAGCAAGGTAATGCTACTCATGTTATTGTTTTCACACAAGTGAAAACTCTAGGGGTCAAGTACTCATAATAACACCATCAAAATGCTACTGGTCCTATGGATACAACACAAAATTATGTGGCTACACAATCACAAATGTTCATGTCAAAAATTCCACACATGAGGGAATTTTTCCATAACAATTTCATAGTCATCACAAAGCTACTCATGCTTTTCTACCAACTCAAATGCAAGATAGCAGAGGTGATAAAAACACAAAATAAGTACCAACATGGTACTGGATCCAATCAACAAATCCAAGGGTTTGCACATAAATTAATCACTCAAAAATACTATGCAAATATTAACTAGAGAATAACATATGCTATTAACAATAATCCTATTTCTCCACAACTCAAGTCCACACAATCTAACATGATAAAATAGTTAAGTAACACTTAGAAAACAAGTTCACACAACTTCTACATGCTAGAAAACAACATTGCAACACAAAAATATAATCACACAATTTAAATAGCTAAAATGCCAAAATGGCACAATCATGCAAAACAAAGATCTGTCCACCAATTTTTCTAGGATGCTCTAAAAATTAAACCCTTATAGGTTTGGATAGCCCTAAACATATACAAGACCATTCAATTGATTTTGCATCAAAATTCATCTTTAATTAATTTATAAAAATCACCAAAGTGCTCTCTGGTGTTTTACCAATTTGCATGCCATTTCAAAAATATTAGGAATTTGGAAGCAAGGTTAATTTCTTCTGTTAGTAAATTTCAAGGGCTTTCCAATTAAATTGGCCTAACTTAATTTAGAGTTGTGAAATTAAAATGGTGCTCATTTTGGTGTTTCTGGTACCTGTTGCCAAGTCATTTTTCATTGCAAAAATATCCATCCAAATGTAGATCTACAAGTTGGAGGTGGTTTAGATTTTGTTGCTTTACACCTGTGAATTTTTTCTTGGCCAAATTCATATTTTAGGTAGCATTTTAGAGCCTAAAGTAAACATACAACAATCTGTAGAAATAAAATTGGAAAACATGTGTTGTTGGGCCAGATCTGCCAACGGGCCGGCCAGATCTTATGTTACCGCGGCCAGATCTACCCTTAGACGCTGACTCGCCAACCAGAGCGCCACGGTGGCATCCACGCGGGCACAGCAAGGCCCCACTGGCCAGTTTGACCGTACCAAGCGCGGGGTCAAGGGTGGCTGCGTCATGAGGACGTCATGACCGCGTCATCGCCGGCGAGAACAACTCCGGCGAGCTCTAATCGACGCGTACGTTCACCGGTTTCGCGATTAAACTGCATCAAAACGTTGCTATCGACGCGGGAAAGCGAATGGTCGGTTTCTCGTTTCCGGGAAACAAACGGAGGGCGGCCGGCGACGAACGGCGCACGGCGGACGGACGGTGAGCGCGGCACGGCAAGAAATAAGGGGAGAGAGAGAGGGGAAAACGGTCGGGGGATTCCCCTGCTCACCGTAGACGTGCGTGGAGGCTCGACGAGGTCGGAGGGGGCTCGACGCGGCGGGAATCTCACGCCGGAGTGCGCCGGGCTCGGAGACGAAACCTGGATGGCGCGGCCACCTCGATGTGCTTTGGCCCGATTCCTTGGGCACCGAGCACCACCACGACAAGACGGAGCTGATGGCGTCAACGGAGAGCAGCGGCGAGCTTGGCAGTGGCCTAATCGATGGCGAGTGTTTCGGCTAGGGTTTCGGTTTGCAAAAATTAGAGAGAGAAAGGACTAGTCCGAGGGGGACGAGAGAGAGGGGGCAGGTAGAGATGCACTTGAGGGGTTTTAAACACCTAGATGGCTTACCTTCGAAGCAATGGAAGCATGGGCTCCCATGCCCTCTACTGCATCATCTACAGGAAGAAGAAGGACATGTGTGACTAGGATAACATTTTGGTCCCTAGCAATTACAACAAGGTCCCTGTGCTCTCTGAAAATGGATGTTTTCCCTAAGCAAACAAAGTCATAATTTGAAACCCTTGTGCCCAAAATTCTTATTAGTTAAGACACACAACATATCTGAAAATTGGCTCATTTTCCTAAACTTGATAATTCAAAGTTGTTCAAATTTGAATTCTTACATAAATGGACATTGAATTTATTAACCTACTTAGGAGCTTCCAAAAATTATAATTTGTGGCACAAATTCCTTATTTGATATGTTCCTTATGTGGTAGAAAATTCAAGTCATTTTGAGTTACTTCATAGAACACACTTGTTCAAATTTCAAAAAGGTGCTGTCAAGAAAACAGGGGTTTTTGGCAACTTAAAAAATTCAAAAACTTGTGCCCTTTTGTTTTTCATCCTTATTTATGCTATAGAGAATGTGGTATTTATTTCATGGAATTTGGAAAAAGTTTGTAGAACAAACTTGTTCAAAATCCCAATTGTTGCTGTGGAGAAAAACAATGTTTTCAGGACTTTAATTGATTCAATTTTTGGTCTCCTCTTGTGTGTGTTCCTTATTTGATATAAGGAAGCAATGGTATGAATTTCAAATCATTTAAGAAAGTTTCCAATAGTAACTTGTTTTAGCTTTTCGTTTCTGGAAATATTGGAATTTCTATTTAATAAGGCACTTGGCTTTTCTTTAACAATGCTTTGCCAAAATATTTATGTGACTAGAGATAGCAAGTCAATGCTCTCCAATACCTTTGTTTTTAATCTTGCAAGGTTGGAAAAACATTTGATAATATTTTGGTGAAGCATTTAAGAATGCCTCTTTTTCTGATAATCTTTTAGGGAAATTTTATTAAGTGTTTCCTCTTTCTTAATTTAGGTCTTGGAATAATATTCAACAAGTATGAGATTCATAAGATGTTTTTGGAAAACTCTTTGATCAATATTTACTTTAGAAAATATTGCCAAGGTCATTGGAACAATATGTTGAATATTTTGTTTTCAATTTCTTAGCCATGTAAGTTTATATAATTAGTTTGTTTAGTTGCACTCAAACAAATACAACCAAAGATTAATTGTCAAGCAATTAGCAAAACAACTGTGTTATCAGGTATTCCAAAATTGGGATGTGACAATGTCGTCCCTGGCGAAATCGTCGGGCCCGATGGCATCCTCGAGCGTCGTGGGGTCGTACTCCTCGAAGCCCTCCTCGAGCTCCAGCCGGCGCGGCAGCAGCGGTGAATGGCGAGAGGAGCTTGCCTCCGTGTGGGTTGAGCTCCCCGCGCCCGTGCGGCTCCCCGGATGGACACCGTGCCGTGCGTCGAACTCCTCTGTCTCGTGACGGAGGTACTTCACCGCCACCGGCTGCCCCTGCAGGATAAACCGGAGGGATCCTCGCTTCCGCGCTCCATCCGAGCGGACACAGCGGCGGCGCTCCGTGGCTTGGGCCGGCGTGAGGTGGTCCATCGCGAGGTAGGTGGTGGGCTAGCGAGGAATCACTCGCTAGAGTTTTCACCTGCGGCAAGGAATTTGGGGGGAGAGTGGTGGCGGCTCAGATCTAGTTCACCGTATCCGCGGACCAGAAATCTTTACAGTTGAGGGTTGGGCTGTCGTCGTTCTAGGGAACTTTATCGCGTTTATGGGCTGAGCCGCGGATACGGTTTATGGTCTGGCCACGTTTCGCTAGTGAGCCCATATAACCGTCGGGAAAATACGGTTTGGGGAGTCTGCTAGAGTTGCTCTAACCTATTCCTAATTTTGTTGCACCTTTCCACCCAGATATGTATAACTATGTCCTAGTCGCACCTTTTCACTCGGATGTTTAACTAGCTCCAAGTTTCACCTTTCCACACGAAAATGTGCAACTGTGTCTTAATTGCACATTCTAGCTGGAAATGTGCAACTATATCCTGGTTGCATATTTCTCTTAGAAATGTGCAACTAGGTCCAAATTATACCTTTCTACTTATAAATGTGCAACTATATCCTTGTTGCATCTTTCTCTCAGGGATGTGCAACTAGATCCAATCTGCACTTTTCTGTTAGGATATGTGCAACTAGATACAACTTTCACCTTTCTATAGGAAATGTGTAACAAGAGTCTTTCCACTCGCAAATGTGCAACATGGTCCTAGTTGCACATTTCCACTCGCAAATGTGCAACATGGTCCTAGTTGCACATTTCCACTCGGATATGTGCAACTATGTCCAAGTTGCACCTTTCTTCTTGGAAAATGTGTAGCCTAGTCAAAGTTGAACATTTCCATCTGGATATGTTTAAATCTATCCTAGTTGCACTTTTCCACCCAAAAATGAGAAACTGTGTCCTAGATGCACTTTTATACTCAAAATGTGTAACTAGGTCAAATTGTACCTTTCCACACAAATAGGTTCAGCTAGGTCCAAACTACACCTTTTCCACTCGAAAATGTGCAACTAGATCCAAGTTGCACTTATTCACTCAGACATGTGCAACCAGATCCAAGTTGCACTTTTCCGCTAAAAAGTATGCAACTAGGTCCAGTCCAGGGTGCATTATATGCATTACAGATTATAAAAAGTTCAAATTGTAAATATCATTTTATTACTTTTTATGTAATGTATAAATACTAAATAAATTCTTCTGTTTATTCAATAGATGGATGACTACTAGACATCAATAGCTTTTAAAGTGCAACCCGTTCACTGCGAGTTTTTTTTCAAGAAATGTGTACTTGCGAATTATTATTATTATATGAATTGGTATCAATATTTTTCAAGAAAAGTGCAACTAGCATGTGATTTTTCGATACCAGTTGCACTTTTTCAGGAAATGTACTTTGAAAACACTCCTTTTTCAGATTTTTTTGAAAATAATGTTCAATGTTGAAAAAATTCAAATTAAAAAAAGGTTTAGATTTTGTACAATGTTGAGGTTTTGAAAAATAAATGTTAGTAAGTGACTGTCTTCTCCCAGTAATTAATCATTTAAAAAATAAAAATTAACCATATGTGATAATTCTTTCTACTTTTCAGCCGCCAACTTCTATCTGAATCAATTATTTATGCCTACTTGATTTCTAGAATGGGTCGTACTGCTGCCGGACAAGGAATAATATCTTGTGGGCTAAGCAAAGCTGGTTATTTGAGAGAAAAAAGGACGCAGAATATAGAAGATACATACAAGGAAACGCTGAAAGGTTAGATAGAAGGAGCGCTGACGCGTTCAGGACCGGTCGGTCGACCGAGACTTAACGAAATAACAGTCGACTGTGACGTAGTCACTCCGAGCGCTCGTTACTCATTCGTTCCCATTTGACCCCTACTTTGAGTTGAAACCCTTCAGGGAGATCTTCATCGTGAAGCTGTCACTATTTAATGAAGCTAGTTGGAGTCATATCTTACTTAACCGATGAAGCGTCGTCATCAATAATGCTGGTGGAGGAGAAACTATCTAGGCGTTGGAGTCCATTTCTGGACTTAGTTGTTTAGAAGATATAGATTAGGGCTGTGATCAGCCGTAATGGATTAGGCTCTGTGCTAGATTTATTCTCCAGCTTAGAGTTATGATTTGCTTCTTCTAATCTTTTATTTGCACAATATCCTCTTTGATACTTTAAAGGGAGATTCTCGAGATTTTGTAATGAACATATTTGTATCCTATAGCATTGCTTGAACCTATTATGTTTCTGTTGTACCACTCTGAAGGATGTGATATTCATGGATAAGTCCTTCTGTGAGTATTATGTCAATGACTTATGCACTACACATGCAGTGGTGCGCTGGGTCACCGCAGATGGTATCAAAGCCAAGGGACATTACGTTTAAAACCTTTTAGGAGATCTGTAGGTTGGTAAAGACTATAGGAAGCTATCTTATCTAAACCACATTTCCTACAACTATAATGATCATTCACTTGAGAATGATACGATCATACTTGTATAGAATGTTCTTACGCAACTTGAGTAAATCTACTTATCTATTTTCTTTATACCTAGGTATGAATAGTTAGAAGTCTACCACATATCGTTTTTATGGAAAAAAGAGTTCTACCATAGACAGAGATGATTAAGTCACAATTATGATTACCCCATTCTATGAATGTATAGGATGGAGTAGAACATGGTGTAGAGTAAGTATAGGAGTCGTCAAGAAAGGATGTTTCGGAATCATGAAAATACATTAGACCATGGTAACTATGGGGTATATACCATATCCTTAGTTATCAAGTCTAGAGGTGAATCATTATAGTATAGTATAGAGTTAGGAGAAGGCATATGCATCGATGGAAGATACATTACTACTCTAGAGGTTTGATCAACAACATGAAGGATCACCAGACGCCATGTGAATCCTATCATAATCCGGATGGAAGATTTCAATCTACATGGTACTTAGTTCTATACGGAACCAAGTTAGACCACAAATACTATATGATCACTTTGTCTTAGTTTATTTCATTGCAATAAGGCATGCAATTGGAGCAATTACCGAGGCAAAGAGTGGTTGTGTAGAAACATACTTGTAGTGTATAGCCTTCAAGAGTCTTGGTACTTGAGATGTTTTACTCAAAGTGCTATTATTTTATGGGCTTTTGATGCATGAGTGATACATAACTCATTTGGGAGTTATTGGATCTTATTTGGATTTTTTATTACTGTACATGAAGTTGGAACTTGATGTGCAAATGCATGTTGTAAACATTGAGTTCTTTCTTGATGTTACTGGTTTTGAGGGTATAGAATTAGTATGAGAGTGGTCTGAGTTATCAGTAGATTGAAGTATCTACAAAATCTCTAGAAGACTAGAAAGTCAAGAAGCCAAAAGTCAATGAAGTCACTGATGAGAATCGACCACATTCCACATCTTTCTTGGAGTTGGTGACATATTTCATCAACACATGGAGATCTACCACAAGTGGTGCAAATAAAATAACATGAGTAGCTATGTCCGAGAAGGAAATGTGTAGAATTTTGATTAAGAAATTATAGAGTCTTTCTGTAGAATTCAAAACCCAAAGATGTAGAAGGACCATAGGAAGCCAGCAGTAAAATAGTTCATAGTAACGTATCAGAAAGAGCTAAAACTCGAGAAGCTCTGAGATATTTTTACTCATTAGATGAGTCTAGGTAGAGGTTTAGATACAATTTGAGGTTAAAAGAGTGTCTTGGAGCTAAAGGTAATGGAGTATGAGGCCTTAAGGTAGCTGGAATTCTCCAGTTGCAAAAGGATGTACGAGGAGTTGACCGTCGATTCAGTAATATGGGAGTTGAGAGAAGGAAGTTTTGTTGAGATGGCTGGGTTGTTAGACAATTCGCCAGGAGATGATCATGTGTGTGTTCACACACAAGTCCCAAAGAGAAGTAGATAAGAAGTCTTTCTCTTGAGACCATTAGGTTGAACCAAATGGAATTCTAACCATAGTCGATATTCAGTGTACCGAAAGAATCTTATTGGTTGTTCATCATGTGGTGGATGTACCAATTATTCTTAGGAAAGCTATGAGATGTAGGAAATTGTGCCTATTCATTGGAGAACAAAACTGGGTATCCACTATGTGTGGAAATACCACGTGTACTTCGTGAGACCATTAGGAAGGTATAGTAACGAAACAGGGTTGGCATAGTGAAGTTACATGCAGAGTTTTAGCACCCAGGAAGCCTAGAAAATTCCAAATGGGAGAGTAAATCGTACACCCGAGTAGCATCCTAGAGAAGACGAGAATGGATTCTCGACACTACATGCATTCATCATGCGAGACAGTGGAAGGTGCACAATCAAGACAAGAGGCTACACATACCAAAGTCAACTCAAGAAAACAGTTTGTGAGGAATCAAATATCCACATAAGTTCTCTATACCTATCTTTTCGTGAGAGATATTGAACTTAGGGACAAAGTTTTTGCTAGGCGGAAGATACCGTAACATCCCAGTGTTTGGGAGGTTATAGGGATCAAAATATAATATGTTCATTTGCAAAGCATGCATCTAAAAATACGAGAAAATTTGGCGCGAAAGTTTAAACGAAGCAAAGTGACCAATGTTTACCTTGACATGATGAAATAGGTTTAGATCATCTGGTCAAGAGTATATTGAGAGTGGTCTTTATAACAAGTACCCTAAGAAACCAGATCATTTGATAAGACAGACAAGATTTGGTTATGACTAGCACTGACTTTCAACGACTTCAACCTCAAGTTTATAAGTGACTTGGGAGAATTCAACTAGGTTCATAAAGTTTAAAGAGGGGTGAGTATCCAAATCACATATTGATGATCTTACTTCCATAAGATAGTAATGCATATTTGAATAATCTCATCAATTGTCGGATATATACCGATTAGGGGTATATCAGATGGTGGTCTAAAGTGCCGGATTACCAGGGTGGCCTAAATGGTAATGGGCTACGGTCCATTAGGCGGCCCAGTAAGCTCATCCACGGAAGCTGGATTCTAGAAGAACTCGGATCACGGCCCATGTGATCCGGCTTAGAGTAGAAGACAGATTTCTTACTTTCCAAGTTAGCACGAACCGTAGTCTTCTAGGTTTCTTTCTCTGTATGCCCTAACCCGGCTATTATATAAAGCCGGACGGGAGATAAGATAGATAGACAAGAAGCTATAGGCTAATTCGACGAGAGGTGGATCCTTGTCGAATAGCTAAACCTAACCTCACATTGTACGCTGTATTTTCCAGGATTTAGTCCTGAATAGTGAGATTGCAGGAGTAGGAACGCCGCAGTACCATGTCGTACCGAACCTGGGTAAAACCTTGTGTCATTGTTCATCATACGATCACGTCCCCTACTTCTCTATCAGTAGTTCATGGCACCCCCGTCTATGAAATCTACTACGATGTCTCGACAGTTGGCGCCCACCGTGGGGCCAGCGACGTCAGGCGTTATGTTCCGATCGGGAATACTTGGCGGAATCGGCAGTACCATAACTGTCGGAAGCTTGGAATTCGACAGCGACGTCGGGCGCTTCCTCGACAACGGATCGTACATGCCAGCGCGGAATCATCTGGTAAGTGCCTGCGTTCTACCGATTGGATCTGCAAACATCTTTATCGGATTAACTGCAGAAGCAATGGGATTCTGCGGTGGGAGCAAATTTATCCCACCCGCCCTATACCCAGTCGAAGACGACTATGATGTCGGATTTTGCTCAGATCGTCGATATACTGCTGAATCGCACTTTATCGGCATGGTGCAGTCCGAGATCGCCGAAAACACGGATGAAAGCAATCCCGTGCAAGAGGCTGAAAACAACAATCCCACAACAGAGGTGGAAGATCCGACATCCGTCAACATCACGACGCACTCGGAAGCTGACTCTGTACTAGCCGCCATCGAGGCGAGATTAGAGTAGGAACCCGGATCGGATCACTTTGATACCGAAGACGAAGATGAAGACGCTTTCGAAAGAAAGGTCAAATCCTTCCAAGAGGGATTCCACGAAGTACTGATGGCAAAACCGGCTGAAAACACGAATGCCGACAGTCAGGAAAGCCCTAGAACGCCTCCGCCAGAGGAAGAGAGAGAAGAAGGAGAAACCTCTCCAAAATTCCCCGACGTCAAAGAATTGACAGAGGAAGAACCCTGTAAAAACCTCCCTCTTCCAAGAAGAAACACAAAGCTGCTAAAAAACTCCAGTATAAGCTCCGGAAGAAGAAATCGACTAACCCAGCCAATCAAAGCCTAGAAGTAGGGCAAGCGGAGTGAAACCTGCGGAGAAGAAAACGAAGGAAATCCTTGTTCCGCCAATGACAGAACAGGACGAACAAGAATTACTCCAAACACCAGTGGGACCACACGATCCCCCTGAGGTGTTGGAAGCCCGGAGGAAAGCTCTCCAAAGGCAGCAGCAACATCTATTTCGAACTCGAGAACACCTCCAAAAAACCTAGGCTGATATCAAGCTCACGCGGGAAGAAATCGAGGAATACGAGAGAAATAATAGATCTGGCATTAAACCTACGCGGTTACCCGGGATCGCAAAACCGGAAGTACTGCCGCCAAAAGAAAGGTTCCACAACCCATCTTGGCAAAAGCAGGTAAATGGGAAAGATGCCAGAGGCGAGCCAATATACAAAATCGCAGCAGAAAACGCGGAAGCAGCGCTCGCCATCCTCAACAACGATATGTACTCCAACGGTGAAAAACTGCAAGGGGTGTATGCTTTCTTAGGAAAAGCATCCCAACAACAACAGCGAGTGCAAGAGCGGTCAGGGAAGTTACATGACGAGTCCGCCCTATGCAAAACAGCTACATGCGCTGCTGGAGCACCTGGACCGGAAGAACCGGGAGATTCAAACAATTCGAACGAGAAGAAATCAGATCTAAGAAAGGACAGGAAAAAACTCGACAATAAGGATGAAGCGTCCAGAACCGGATCCCATCTCCCGAAAGATGGACTTAATCCCCGTGATCGGGAAGAGAAAAACCGGAAGGACGGAAAATCAATGCCGCCTCCGAGACGCCCTGCAGAAAATGCTGGAAGACAGGATATGCCTCACAGGCGTGAGAGATCCCGGACACCCCCAGGAATAAGGAAAGATACAGGAGTAGAACTCCACCTTATCCCAAAGGGCACGATCATGGAGTTAACAGAGATAATCCCGGAAAAGCGCGTCCGCGCTACAATGGAAAAGAAAGGAGCAGATCCCCTTCTGTCCATTCAGCCGGCAGATACTCCGCACACATGGACAGGGCGGAAAGAGATATTTTATACTTTGGACCCAAGTGTTTCACTGATAGGATCCGAAGAATAACTCTGCATTCTGGCTTTGCCAAAGTTGGTCCGACATACCAAAAATACACCGGTAGCACAAACCCGGATACCTGGCTCTCAGACTATTACACAGCCGTTCAGATCAACAATGGGACAGACCTGGAGGTAGTGAAATTCCTCCCCCTAATGTTACTGGATGGAGCGACAGATTGGATCAATGGATTACCATCAAGGACTATCGACAGCTGGGATGATATGGCTAGAGTATTTACTCAGCATTTCCGGGGAACCTACAAGCGCCCATACAGCATCAACCAGCTAAACCGCTGCACCCAGTTTGAGGATGAACCATACGTGAATTTCATCTCAAGGTGGACGGTAATGAAGAATAGTTGCTCTGGAGTAACTGACGTTCAAGCAATGCATGCTTTCGTCAATGGCTTAAAACCCTGACTCGTACCGTTCATGATCGGTTCCAAAAAGCACAAAGATCTCGGATCTATGCTTACAACCGCCAATGAGCATGCAGCGGCCGAAGACGACACAAGAGCGAGAGGCGGCAATATCGATACTTTGATCCAAGCCAAAAAGACCCCTCACACTGAGAAAAAAGCAATTCCCGAAGTAACACAAAAGCCCAAAGAAGTTAACATAGCATTTGGAAGATAAAATGTGATCAAGTGGAAAGGAAGAAGCACAGATCCGATAAATTACACCAAAGAAGAGTGGGGAAAAATAAAGTCGGAGAACTGTGTCCACCACTCGCAGTTTGGGAAACCCACCCATACTAACGCGCAATGCCGGCTGAACAAGCATATGAAAGGCAGTGCTGGTTCCGGAAACAACGGGAAAATTTCCAAGAGGAAATTCTCCAAGCAAAACCCAGAAGCTGAAAAAGAAGATAGTGAAACAGACACTGACGAAAAAATCGAGGAACAACAGCGAAAAGGCGAACCTAAGTTTCCGAGAGTTGACGAAGAATGCAACCTAACTTTCTTGGCAACTCCCTCAGCAAAGGTGGCGAAGAGAACACTTCGAGAAATAAACGCGGTTGTCCCTGCAACCCCGAAATTCTTGAAGTACTCAAACACACCAATTACCTGGGATCAGTCTGATCATCCCGGAAATATCCCAGAACCCGGCACACAAGCTCTAATTGTAAGTCCTATTGTTCAAAACACTAGGCTAAAAAGAGTGTTGATGGATGGAGGATCCAGCATTAACATAATGTACCTGGATACACTGAAGCATCTGCGTGTCGAGACATCGTAGTAGATTTCATAGATGGGGGTGCCATGAACTACTGATAGAGAAGTGGGGGGACGTGATCGTATGATGAACAATGGCACAAGGTTTTACCCAGGTTCGGTACGACGCAGTACTGCGGCGTTCCTACTCCTGCAATCTCACTATTCAGGACTAAAGCCTGGAAAATACAGAGTATAATGTGAGGTTAGGTTTAGCTATTCGACAAGGATCCACCTCTCGTCGAATTAGCCTATAGCTTCTTGTCTATCTATCTTATCTCCCGTACGGCTTTATATAATAGTCGGGTTAGGGCATATAGAGAAAGAAACCTAGAAGACTATAGTACGTGCTAACTTGGAAAGTAAGGAATCCGCCTTCTACTCAAGCCGGATCACATGGGCCGTGATCCGGGTTCTTCTAGAATCCAGCTTCCGTGCATCAGCTTACTGGGCCGCCTAATGGACCGTAGCCCATTACCATTTAGGCCACCCTGGTAATCCGGCACTTTAGACCACCATCTGATATACCCCTAATCGGTATATATCCGACAGTAGCCCCCAAGAAGGATTAAGACTCCGATTCGCCGTCTTTCGTCAAGTGTGCATTCTTTCCGAGAAATATTGGCTCTCTCTCTTGATTCTTCTTTTTACCAAAATAATGTCATAACGCACGAATCTTCGTGGAGAAGGAACTTTCTACGTCAGCACTTTAATCTTGCTAACGTCAGGGACGTTTGGGTGTCGAGCGGGAAACCCTGAAACGTATCTCTGACAGATTCTCGCGGGAAACGAGGAGATAGAAATAATAACCCGTCGTTTCATTTTCCGGAATTTCCGGCGAGTGACACGTGTTGATCATCCAACGGTCAAAAGAGCCGTTAGCACGTATCGCGACGGGTTTCCGGCTATAAATAGCCGTCTCCATCCTCTCCGGCAAACCTTCCGCTCCCATTTCTCCTCGCCTCACACAGCGCCCAAGCACTGTGAGCAGAGCCAGTTCCAAACGCGCACTCGCACAGCGCTGTCCGCAACCTCGCCGGAGCGCACGGTTCTTTCCATCGCGCCGCCCGAGAATGGTCTCCCCGAGAACTTCCCCGTCTCACTCCACCGCGGCGAAAATGGACGACATCATCAACACCTTAGATCCCATGGTGGATTCGCCTCTCCGCGCCACCAGCGACGAGCCGGAGAAAACATCCGGCGGCCAATCGGGCGAGGAACTGCCTCTCGCTGCTACCAATCTGGCCGGGTCCTCCTCCGCACCATCTCCGCCACTCGCGCCCGAGATAGCGGAGGAGAATATAATCCTCGTCGGAGAGGAACTCGCGTCCGCGTCCACCGCGGCGTCCGCCGGCGGAAGATGAAGGAGAAACTGCCGGCAACTGGAGCCAAAGCAGTATCCCTCCTTCCCTCCTTCCGACAATGGAGAAGGAGGGGCTTTTGGTGAAGGGCAAATGGCGGAGCCCGGAATACGAGTCCGAGCCGCTTCCCAAAGACGGGGAACGCGTCCTCCTCACCTCCCACATCGCGAGAGGTATGGGTTTACCGCCATACGCCTTTTTCCTTCAAATCTTGGACCACTACAACATTCAACCCCATAATCTGCCTCCCAACTCCATCCTCTACTTAGCCGGATTTCAAGCTCTTTTTGAAGGATATCTAGGTTTAGCTCCTAGGTTAGACTTCTGGCAGTATTGTTTTGGGGTTAAGCGGAACCCTTCCGAGGGCGCGCTCCCGACTTGCGGGACCATATCCTTTACCCTGCGCAGATTCAGGGAGGATTGGTTCCCCAAGATCAAAACCTCGGAATCCGTCAAATTCTGGACGGGTTCCTTCTTCTACCATCCCGACGTTCCTTTTCCCGGAAAAACCACCGGGGTTCCACCTTTCGCCAATACCGCTGCCACTCCCCAAGAAAACTGGGGAACAGAAGCAGTGAAATCTCTGCCGCCAGACCTTCTCAAGATCAAACGGCGCATCGCGAAACTCGTCGCCTCCGATCCACCTCTAACCGGCATGGACACAGTCCTATGCTGGTTAAATAGGCGGATTCAGCCTTTGGTTGATCACGGCCCTCGCCTTCTGTGTAATTACACGGGGGATGCTGATGCTATGAGGACGACGAGCAAATCTTTGTCGGCAAAAGATTTGCGAAAACGCGTAAACCAATTGGTTGCCTCGCGCGATCAATATGAAGAAAGCCGGCCGATGTATACAGCGTCTAACCCGTCTCCCAAGGTAAACTTTTTGCCCCTTGAGTTTGTATTCCTTCTGTTTATATCGGATGTTGTTTTAACCCGGATTTTGCCTCTTTGACAAATCTTTGAACTTCCCGAGTCAGATCTTGCTTCTGACGCCGAGCTGGATACATTGCGCGACAACTTCGCTGGCGGGCGCAAGCGCAAGAAGATTTCCTCCTCGCAGGAAATTATTGATCTTGACGGTGTCCCCGTCGCTACTTCCAGGTTTGTTCGTCTGGGTTTTTTCGATTTATCGGAGCATTTATCTGTATTCTCAGAAGTTTAACTTTCTGGCATTCTTCTTTTTTAGCTTGGCTCCCACAACTCTGAAGCCCAAGAAGCTAAAAAGGGTTAAATCTGTGGCTAACAGAGGTCCACACCCTTCTCCTGCTACTGCTCCAGATACCCCAGTAGTAGTTACAGAAGAGCATGCTGCTGCCCCCAACGACGAAACCCTGCAGGCCAGCCAGCCTATTGTGCCGGAAACGGTCACGAGGGAAAGGGCGGTCCTGGAGGTGGGAGGTTCTTCTCGGGCAACTGAGGAAGAACCTATTCCCACCTTCGATAAAGATTTCAAAAATATCAATGAGGGCCTTAGCGCTGCCGGGACTTTGTTGGCCGAGTTTGCAAAAGAGTTCACGGAAACTTTGTCGGGTTTACAGCGGATGAGCCTTAACTTAAGCATTAAGTTAAAAGCATGCATTTAACTTATTGCTTGGGGCTGATCAACAAATTCCTTCCCGCAAGGACTGGTGAATTCTCGGAAGTTGAGAAACTTCCGGAGGCTATCTTGGAGGTGGCGGAGTCCAAGGAATCCGCCTTGCACTCTGTTGCACGGGGTGGTGCACGCATGGCTTTAGGTCTCATGCGTATGCATTACCCTACTGCCAAATCTTGGCGTGTGGCGTCCGACATCCCACAAGGATATACGGAAGCCCAGCGTACCAACATCTTTGACGAGATCAAAGGTCACGCAACCAAGATTGCTTCCATGGTCAACGTCGCGATCTCCTACCCGAAGGAGGCAATTCCGGACACTCCAGAAGAATCCTCCAGCGAAGATGACTCAGATGCTTGAAGGATAAGTCCGGGTCCTGGGTAGATAGAAAATAGGAGCATTACTGAACTTATGTTTGTAAACATTATTGTAATGCTTTTACTCTTTTGAATGAACAAGTACTCCGCCTTTTGCAGTTTAATGTTATACAATTACTTTGCAAGTTTTTTCGGGTTATCATTCCTTTATCTTCTAAATTCTCTAGTTTTGTACGCTTTAACTGTCCTTAGTGCTTGAAATTTCTCTATAGCGTTTTAATCTTCATGCCGAGTGACTGGGTATGACCAATCAGTCGAAAACTCAGAAAAATGGATCATGCTAAAGGCATTTTTGCTTACTAGCTCCAGTGACCCAGCACAAAACAATCAGATAATATTTAGAGAAAAGTAAGAAATTTTTTTATATGAAACTCAGGCACGCAGGCACAATCTGAGTTTCCTTAAGCCTTTTTAGGCTGAAAATCGTTCAGTTTTTTAACGCCGAGCACGCATGCACAATTCGGGTTAACATTGAGTATTTTGAAAGATCATTGGGAAATAGAAAAGGCGGAAGATATGCTTTACTATAATAAACATGTAAAAACATAGACGTATGGATTCTGACAACTTTATTTCATGATCTCAAAGATGTTTACATAGATATTGAACTAAGTATAGAAGGGACGTAACTGCTGGATACTCCATGGCCTGTTTGTCTCTCCTAGTTCATCATCTATCTTTCTCTTTCTTTTGCGATTCGGCTTCTCGGGATCATCTTCCGTATCTCGAATGTCTACAAGATAGTATGATCCATTTTTCATAGCTTTGCTGATGACAAATGTTCCTTCCCATACTGGGGCCAATTTGTGCTTTCTTTGATGTACCAATCTTAGCACTAGGTCAGCTTCTTTAAAAGAACGATGCCTGATTTTCCGACTATGATAACATCGTAAACCTTACTGATAGATGGCGGATCTTTGAAGCACAAGCTCTCGTTCCTTTTCTGAGAGATCGACGGCATCCTGCCGTGTGCTTTCGGCATTTGATTCATCGAAATCCTGCACTCTCGGGCTGTCATGAATCATGTCTGTTGGGAGAATTGCTTCCGCACCATAAACTAGGAAAAACGGGGTTTGCCATGTTGACCTATTTGGCGTCATTCGAATTCTCCAAAGCACGGAGGGTAACTCTTCCACCCATGCTCCAGGATTGAGCTATGAAGAGGAGATTTGAGTCTGGGACGTATTCCTTGCAGGATTGAGCTATTCATTCTTTCAACATGTCCATTGGATTGCGGGTGTGCCACAGATGCAAGATCTAGGCGAATTCCCGTTTGTCGGCAATATTTTGCCAACTCTCCAATAGAGAAATTTGTCCCGTTGTCAGTTATTATGCTGTGTGGAACGCCATATCTCATGACTACGTCAATAACGAAATTTCTGGCGGTTACACCGTCAAGTTTTTTGTAGCGCCCTACCTTTTGATAAAGGTAGAACACCCGTGTAACCTGCTATTCCCGGGATCTCTAATAGCATACACATGACAAAATGAAATATTCATTGCAATAGCATCATTCTACATCGTTGATCCAGTGGATAAGAAATAAAATAGTCTTACAATTGGCATAGCCATCATGGACTAGCCCAAGTAACAGAGTTTCACAGTAAACACAGCGGAAACAAATCTTCAATGAGCCTTCTTCACTTCATGCGCCACAGGCAGAACATGTTGACGATAGACTCGAGATCCTAAACAAAATCCTCACTCGTCTTCAGATTCATCTGCACGTTGGAATATGCAGCCCCCACAGGGGAGGAAGTCGGTACAAACAATGTACTGGCAAGTGACACTTGTATGGTGGCGGTTTTGAGGAACAACTAGCTACATGATATTTGGCTGGTGGAGTCTGGGCTATTTGCATAAAGCCAATTTTATCCTATATTTAATAAATAATTTTAATAAAAATGAAAACTTCTGTACAACCATCATGGCTAACTCCACCCTGAAGGTTGACAGTTCATCATGGCTAAATCCACCATGAAGTTTGATAAATCACCATGGCTAAATCCACCATGAAGTTTGAAAATCGTCATGGCTAAATCCACCATGAAGTTTGGTAAATCATCATGGCTAAATCCACCATGAGGTTTGATTGTGGCATCATGGCTAAATCCACCATGTGCCCTAAAAGGGTTTCTACCATGTTTTATTTCATTCAGAAAAGATGAGGAGATCCTTCGGCACCAACTATGTCTAGCTGCTCAACTGGCCCATAACCGGGGACACGGCTAAGATCTCAGTTTTTAAACTCTGCAGAGGTTGTGCACTTTCACCTTGAAACTCATTTTCCCCGAGAGAAAAATGAGACAAGATCTTTGGGAAGAGTTATTCAACCATACCAGTAATGACTCGTTGCTCCTAAAATTATACCACCCCTTGTGAATACAACAGGAGGAACCCCCACAACTTACTTAATCTTGGCAGAGCCCATATTACCTCAAGGCTGCACTGGAAGCTAACTATACAGGGAAGACCTACAAATCTCTTTAATCCTGGGTGGCAATCCACAAGTGTACCCTCAGGTGATAACCACCACATCCATGGCTAAATCCACCATGAACATGGCCCTGAGTAGCCACTCAACATAATCCATTCATACCAATCCACCCAGGTGTTTCATTGGGTTGTTAATTTTCAATTTTCAAAACACCACAACCCAACAGGTATCATCAATAGTTGTGATAATATTCTGGCATAGCTATACTAGTATCTAGTAGAGGTTTCAGGTTGGCTACACACTACTAGGTATTTCTAAGCATAGCATATACTTTGCAAAATAAATAAAATCACCTATGATGCATACTACTGAAAAATCTAATGCAATATAAAAAGTGGGACATGATTATCACTTGCCTTGTGGAAGTTGGTATAGAAACACTCTCTTCACAAATAGAACGTTGCTCTCTGTACAATCTAAACAATATAAATAAATAACAATAAACAAGCAATTCACAAACATATAAACAAATACAACAAGATATGCAATACATAAGCATAACAAGTTATTCAACTTGATTGGTGTTAACATGGACAAGGATTTGACACATAATTCAATATGCAAAAAGAATTATGAGAAGATGGTTATTGTTTGGTCTTTTATGGACAAGTTCAAGTTTGTCACAATAATTCAATTTATAAAATGGAATTATAGTGTTTTGGGTTAGATTTAACACACAATTCAATTTGCAAAAAGTATTATGGTAAATGGGTTTAGGGTTAGCTACTAGGGTATGGGTTGGTCAAGGAATATCACTTCACCCAATATAGAAAATAAGTGGATGTGATAAGGTTTAGGGCTTAAGGGTTTTAGAAAACAAATCCATGATCCACATGGTTCATTTCATGGCTTTGGTTTAGTAGGGTTGAAGGAAATGACAATATGGTTTGTAAATTTATAAAAGGTATTGGGCTAGGGGTTTCTGGTACAATAGTTAATTTCCATAAGATCAACATGGCATGGGTGTTGGTTTTGATCAAAATGATCATACTACAATTTTCCTAAAGAAGGTTTCATCAAACAATAATTAAGGTATAATGATTGACTAATGTGAGTGGTTTATATGACAAAGATTACATGGAATGGGTTCTCTGGTCACAAATATGTTAGTTAATGGTTTCTCTGGTCTAAGGTTACTAAATGGAACAAATTTCCAGAAGGAAACTAATTAAAATTATCTATAGAATTTAAACTAGGTGCAAAATACCCAATTGGTTATTTAAATTATAAAATCCATTTTTATTGGTTCAATTATTATTTTGGGACAGAGGGTAAGAAAGTACACATCCCAAGGATTCCAAAAATATTTTATTTGCAATTTTTGGATTTGTAGAATTTAAAATATGCCAATATTCATCAAACAAGAATATTTAAATTTGAACCAACTTAATTTTGTCAAATTTGAATTTTTATAGTGCCAAAAGTTTCTATATGTTTCTATGATTTCAAAAAGTCCAAGTTTGCTAAATTTGGCTAACTGGATCAAAAGTTATGAGGTTTCTAAGTTCCAGGGGGTTTTCTGCAAAACTATTTCTCTATTTTTATTCGGAAATAAATCTACAGACGGGTTGGATTCAATTTGCCTATCTGTCGCACGGGGCGACGGGAAGGGGTTGGGCTTGGGCCAGGTTGGGCACAACGCGAGCGGCAGATAGCTAAACGACACCATATCACATGTGACGCAACCCTATTGGCCGGTACCCCTTCGGGTTAGTGATCTAATCCTAGCCACTAACTTCAGATCGGACGACCGCGGGATTAGAGATGACCTCGAGTTGCCGGAGTTGGCCGGAGAATGGTGGCGCGGTGGTGCTGCGCCTCGGGCGTTCACGGCGGGGACTCGCTGGTGGTCTTCTGGGCCTAAGGAGTAGACGGAGAGGTGCGGTGTCTCACGACGAACTCGATGGAGACCTCGGCGAGGGCTCGGATGCACGGCACCGGTGGCAGTGAGATTTTTCCGGCGCCGACCTCCGGTGGACTACTGGCGTAGATGGCGCAGCCATGTGATGCGCCGAAAATTTCAAAAGAGAGGCGAGAGAGGGGCGCATTGGCATAGGGATTCGAGTGAAGGTGGTCTTGGGCACAGAGGGCGATCCTCCGTGCCGGATTGGACGACGACGGCGGCGGATAATTGGAACTCCGGTGAGCGATTTCTGCCACCTTGGGGCTTAGTAACGGACAAGAGGAGAGGGGAAAGAGAGATGGTGTCCGAGGGAATGTTTAGAGGGGGTTAGGGAGGTGGGGAGGACCGCGGGGCGGGAGATTGTGCGTGCCGTGGCCTCAGTCGTGGGCACGTAATTTTCGCTGCGAGGAGGAAGACGACGCGTCACGATGACGTCAGCATTTTTTTTCCTGTTTCCTCATTTCTTTAATAACTTCTATTTTAATAAACCAAATGACCTCTTTTAAATTTGTAAAATCTTGTAATTGGAATATCTATCTAATAGAAACCTAATTTTGTTATTTCCAACACATTTTAATTTTTATATTTTGAACATACAATAAATCCACTAATAGTACTTAAGACCATTTTTAAGTAGAAAAATAGCAATAATTATAAATGGGGTTTTATAAAATTACAGAAACATTGTAATAGTCAAATACAAATTTTGAAATCCAATTCAACTCATTTTCTTTTTTTATATTTTAGAAAACGAGGGATTTACAAATAGCAACTTATTGTCATTTTCCACATAGAGAATAATTAATTGAAAATATGCTCAAATATAATTTAGAAACACAAGACCTTTGAGAATATGTTTCTCTAAGTCCTTTTCACAAAACAATTTGGTGGAAAACATTTTTCTACTTAATACTAGATATAGTTGTTGAAAAGTGATATGGTTAATTTTGGGCTTTGAAATATTTTCAAAATAAAAGTCAGATAGAAATCAATGGCTTAAATAAGGTTTGCTATAAAGAATCAACCATTTTGAAATAAGAAAACTTATTTGAAAAGGTTTAGGCTTTATGGAAAACAGAGGCACCTGGGTTTTATTTCCAATAACATTGAAATATGTATTGTTTCCATTTGTTTCTTGCATCTCATTTGGTTTTTGGTGAATTGTTTAACATGGAAACAAAAAGTTTCAAATTTTTAGTGATTTTTGAGTTTCTCCAAAAATCAGGGATGTTACAGACTACCACCCTTAAAAGAAATCTCGTCCCGAGATTTGGGAAGGCTAGCAAGAAAGATAGGTTTGGGTAACTGGGTTTAAAACAACTGGGTGGGCTACCACCCTTAAAAGAAACTTTTGTGGGTGAGCTAAAGCTCTTTTCCATGTGGCTATTAGGTCTAATATATCTTCAGGTATTGAGACACACTTCAGCATTCATAATATCCTTGTACATCATGTATCCACTCCTGATAGGTATTTGTGGTCTTGAATCCATGTTTTCATCGTGTAGGGCTCTATGTGACCACATTCACCTCCAATAGCACATTGCTTTGAGTGTGGTTTCACTCGAGATGGTTTGAGTAAAACTTTCCTTCGTGGTAGAGTTGCAGACCAACGTAAGTTTGTTGGATTACCTTTGACACTGAGGGGTCACCCTTTGGGTCAATCAGAAGCCCTTGGTCAGTCTAACCTTCTCTTCAGCTTCTTGGGTGATGTGAGGACCAAAGAAATTTCTTTCTTTTAGACCACCCCACAGTAAAGGTGTGGTGCATTTCTTCCCAAATAGCGCTTCAAATAGTGCCATCTCAATACTAGCTTGATAGCTATTGTTGTAACATAATTCTGCATATGGTAAGTTGTCATCCCAATTAGATCCATTGTCTAAAGTGCACGCTCTCAGCATATCCTATAGAATCTGATTCACTCCCTCAGTCTGACCATCTGTTTGAGAATTGAAACAATGTGTTGAAATCCAGTCTGGTTCCTAAAGACTCATGTAATTGCTTCCAAAAGTGTGAGGTAAACTGGGTAACTCTATCAAACACAATACTCTCTGGAACACCATGAATACAGACAATCTTCTTCGCGTAGGTATCATCCAACTTAGCACTGTGTAAGTGGTCTTACTAGCACAAAGTGTGTTATCTTTGTCAAACGATCAACCACTTCCCAAATATAATCATACCCTGATTTGATTCGAGGTAATCCAGTGATAAAGTCCATATCAAATTTGTTCCCATTTCCTTGGCGATCTTTCATCATGTTGTTATATCTCTTGAATGCAAACACCATGCTATTTCTAACGAAACTCTCATATTAGGAAATATCTTCCATTGTATGATTCCTCCAAGATTGGCTTTTTCCTCACCGAAGTTTAGTACGTTTCAGCAACACTTGCCTAGCATAGGGATATTATTACATTTTACCCTTCTATGGTTTAGGTTTAACATCGTCGTCACTTGACTAAGGCTCAAGCCAAACATAGTTCCTTCAACCCAACATAGAAAGAGTGAATAACATGAGTAGTAGGAATGGTGATCAGTCCATCCTGCACCCATATCATTTTCCACATGTAGATTGATGAACTACGTGATCTAACACTAGGTCATCCTCACTTGTCTGACAGAAAGTTTCCCACCTGTAAGACAAACCTGAGCTATACTATCGTTTCTCCAACTATTGGGGTCACATAAAATCTTGCACTTCTAGCTGAATAGTTGCCACTTCTTCATATGTTCTTCTAGTGTAGCAAGTTATCTAAAAACTCAGCTCATGTGAATCAGACTCCATATGTTCATCATCGATGGTTGGTAAACTTGCTACTCGTTAGGATGGTGGTGGCTTGAACATAGATGTGATTGTTCCTTCACACAGAAGAACAAAATCCTGAGATTTTTGGTATCCCTCAATTGGATGGTTGTCTCGAAAGGTTCTCTTGGGTTTCAAGTCAGTTGTTGCACTCCAATTTAGAAAATCACTATGGTTGGTACATGGTTATGGTGTTGGGTTTGGTTTGGTTTGGTTTAGCATGGATGAGTAGAGATTTAGAAAGAAACTAAAGAAGGTTCCTACCCAGACAAAGCATAGCAAGGCACTCATCTTACAAACAACATCTAACAAGCATATAGCAAACATTCCTCACTCCAATCATCAAGGTTTAATAAACAGCCTAGTATTTTCATACCACACACAACTGTATGATCAATACACTAACATGTTAACGTTTTTCTAACAAAGTAACTATATTGGTGGTCTCATCTACATCTTCTTGAGTTTCTTCAATTGTCTTGTGTGTAGATCTTCATGTTGAAACAAAAGGTCATGTGAAAACTATTACTTTCACTCCATGATTTTCACCAACCATGTCTTGATGGAAAACAAGAGGTAGGTCATCTATAACAAGAGAAGAATATTTTGAAGGTGAATAATAGATGAGAGGATACGAGAAGGATAAATATGTGATGTTCTGTTTCTATAGGTTTGAAGAAAGTAGATTTTCAATCCTAGGGTCTTTTTGCCAGTTCTAATCCAAACTTAGGGTTTCGATCCTACAGGCAACACTATGCTCTGATACCATTTTGTAGCGCCCTACCTTTTGATAAAGGTAGAACACCTGTGTAACCTGCTATTCCCGGGATCTCTGATAGCATACACATGACAAAATGAAATATTCATTTCAATAGCATCATTCTACATCGTTGATCCAGTGGATAAGAAATAAAAGAGTCTTACAATTGGCATAGCCATCATGGACTAGCCCAAGTAACAGAGTTTCACAGTAAACATAGCAGAAACAAATCTTCAATGAGCCTTCTTCACTTCACGCGCCACAGGCAGAACATGTTGACGATAGACTCGAGATCCTAAACAAAATCCTCACTCGTCTTCAGATTCATCTGCACGTTGGAATATGCAGCCCCCACGGGGGAGGAAGTCAGTACAAACAATGTACTGGCAAGTGACACTTGTATGGTGGTGGTTTTGAGGAACAACTAGCTACATGATATTTGGCTGGTGGAGTCTGGGCTATTTGCATAAAGCCAATTTTGTCCTATATTTGATAAATCATTTTAATAAAAATGAAAACTTATGTACAACCATCATGGCTAAATCCACTATGAAGGTTGACAGTTCATCATGGCTAAATCCACCATGAAGTTTGATAAATCATCATGGCTAAATCCACCATGAAGTTTGAAAATCGTCATGGCTAAATCCACCATGAACTTTGGTAAATCATCATGGCTAAATCCACCATGAGGTTTGATTGTGGCATCATTGCTAAATCCACCATGTGTAAGGACCCCAGACCGGCAGTCTGAAACCCTACGTATGCATACATTCACGATCCCAGAAAGATCAGTCGTGAACAACATACACTGTTGGCACACAGAAATACATCATCCATTACACGAATACATAAAGGTATTACACAAATGATCACATGATCAAGTTTAACGCAACTGCCACAAAGGCAGGCAACTTAACCATCACAGCGGAAGACAATTAAAACACAACGTAGTTGAGCCCAAGTCACGCCTTAACCTACAGGCTGCTGACCCGGAGACGATCCTAGTTCGCAAAGCCGTCAACTCCGTACTCCTCTTCATAGATCTCCTTCGGAGACTCCTTCTCCAAATCTGATAAGTAGATACCAGGGGCGAAACCATAATGAGTACATTTGAATGTACTCAGCAAGACATCCATCATTTCACTTACCAACATGCAAATATGCTTATATGGTGGAATAGGTAGGCTATAAATAGGGTTCACTACCAATGGTGTTCATATATGATGACACCACAGTTGCAGTCAGGTTAATCTGCATCTTCGTTGAAGAAGATACTTCAGAAGAAAATAATATAGTTTTATTTCTCTTGTAGATATCACATGTACAAGAGGTTTTGTAAAACTTTGTTAAATAATATTTTCTCTTTGCAAAACTTCTTGGAATCAGTTTCCAGAATTCTTGCTTAGAGTAGAAAAGGTTTTCTTTGCAAAACACTTTGTTTTGTATATCAGCATCTGGCTTTTCATCATCGACGATACCTCCACGGTATACGTTTTCCTTCCTTTCCGAACTTCACAAGTTCAACACTTCCTTTCCAAAAATTCCCTTTCAAAAACTTCCTCTTTTGAAAACATTGACACAATGCTAGCTACATGGCCATTCAACTGTCCATATCCGAGGACGCGGCTTCTTCGAAAAAGTTATACTCTGCAGAGGTGTACACATCCACCAGATCCAGTACACCTCCCGTGAACAATCACGGACTGTAACAACAGTATGTAAACATCAGGTATCTGATCATAACCATCCACTATGTTCAAGCTAGAATATGCCTATCTCTCAGTTGAGTTTTACCACATCCCCGGCACCGAGCTAATCCCCGCCAAGCCAGGATGCCTCAACTGATGCATCCGGAGGGAAAATTAATCCCACACTTTATATGTCTCCACGACATTCGGTTCAGAGGATCGCATCCCCTATAGCACATTGAGATAGCACACACTAATAAGAACAAACTTCAAGTTAAGCCCCTTGCCCATGTTGGGGTAGGGTGGCAGTACGGTAAAGGTTGTCCGGCGAAGACTAGGTTATGTGTCATTTTTGAAAACACCACTTTCTCAAAAATGACCACTTCCACATTCCTCCGGAGAACAAGGATCCGCCTTTTCTCCGGGTTTTTTCGTAAAGCCTTTGTTTTGTATAATCACAATTTTAGGGTGTCCACTTAGGGACTAGTATATTTGATGGTAATAAATACCATAGGGTGGCTTATGGGCTTGGTAGTACCAAGTTTAACTACTGGCATGATAGTAACCTATATAATAGTATAGTAATAATATTCCACATCAAAATAGTTTTGATAATCAAGTTTTTGTAAAACTTCAGAGGTAAAACGTGCATGATAGATAATGATAAGTATTGTATCAGCAAGCAATCAAGATGGCTTGCCTGGTATCTCTTGTGTCCCTGGTTCTGGAGTGACTGGATCTTGAAACAGAGCTTCACGACACTCCCTTCCTCTTCGTTTTTCTAACGTCGTAAAAGGAATAAAGGACACACATTCAGAACCAATCAAGGCAAGCAACCATATGTAACAATACATACAGCAAGGAAACTAATAATAACCTATCACACAATTATTAATTGAGGCAAACAATCAAACAAAACTACTTGGCAGAAATGCCATCTAAATAGACAACTTAAGGTTGGAGGAACATATCTCACAACCTTAATATCATGGATTCAGTGGGTGTGCCACTCTCATACCAAGATATCAATAAGCCCAAAATACACTTAGTTTCACAAGGGTGAGACTACTAAAAGTGTATAAAACATGCACAATAATAATCATGGCAATGGGTCTATCAACCACACCACAAAAAGAACAAGGTAGCTAAGCTACTAAGTCTAAATTCCCATCAAGAATAAATGAGACACATGATTTGTAAAAGTTACTTTTACAAATCAGTGAGCCTACACAAGTGTAACAAGTCAATATATTCATCACAAAACACACAACTTCTCATAGTGAGAATAATAGAAACAATGACTAAAAGGAGGAATCCTGTAGTCATGTTTCTAATAAAAGTTTGCTATGCAAGCAAGCATAATAAGTAAAATACTAAAATGCAAACAAGGAACCATGTTATCATAATGGGAATGAAAACATGTCCTCATGCAAGGATACACAATTTTCTACCAAACACAAGTTGGCAGGAAAAATAATTCAATACAAAAATACTAGGGAAAACTAGTACTACTCACACATGAAGAATCAATGGATGTATTTCAATCAAGTAATTGAAATACAACCAGAGGGTCCATGTCACAAAAACAGTAGTGAAAAATTATCTATACTTGCTACAACAAAAATATCCCATGTAATAAAACAATGCATCAATTTGCAGGGCAACTCCTACATACTAGTAGTAATAAAAAGGGCTTTACTAGAGGGATCAATCAACACTTCAAGAATATATTTTTCCTAGCAAGCCACACATGATTATAACCACTTACAAACAGAAGCATACACATTTTCGTTTAGTACAAAAATTTCCAAAGCAAACATACTAGGCACTCATTAGTTATAGAACTATATAAGAGAAATACATCTAGTTTGGGGAAATAATGTTTCCACCAAAAATGCAATGACACCAGTGGGTGTTCCACTAGCATATCAAAGCATTAAGAGGTCACAAAGCCTCTGGTCACACTTTCTAAAAATTAACAAAAGACTAAACTAGCATCTAGTGCATTATCCATACTAGTAGAAAATATTAGGATGCAAAAATAAGCAAGGTAATGCTGCTCATGCTATTGTTTTCACACAAGTGAAAAACCTAGGGTTCAAGTACTCATAATAACATCATCAAAATTCTACTGGTCCTATGAAGATAACACAAAAATATGTGGCCACACAACCACAAATATTTATGCTAAAAATTCTACACAGGAGAGAATTTTCCAGAACCTTTTCATAGCCATGACAAAACTACTCATGCTTTTATACCAATTCAAAAACAAGCTAGTAGAGGTGATACTAACACAAAATCAGTACCAATATGGTACTGGATCCAATCAACAAATCCAAGTGTTTGCACATAATTTTATCACTCAAAATTATATGCAAGTATTAAACTAGAGAATAAACATATGCTACTAATATAAATCCTATTTCTTCTCCACTCATGTCCACACAATCTAACATGCTAAAATAGCTAAGCACATCTTAGAAAACAAGTTCACACAACTTATACATGCTAGAAAACAATGTTGCAACACAAACATATAATAACACAATTTAATTACTTAAAATGCCAAAATGGCAGAAACAAGTGAAACAAAGTTCTGTCCACCAAATTTTCTAGGATGCTCTACAAATTAAACCCTTATGGTTTTGGATAGCCCTAAACATATACAAGACCATCCAGTTGAGTTTGCATCAAAATTCATCTTTAATAATTTTATAAAAATCACCAAAGTGCTCTCTGGTGTTTTACCAAATTGCATGCCATTTCGAAAATACAATGAATTTGGAAGCAAGGTTAACTTCTTCAGTTAGGAAATTTTAAGGGCTTTCCAATGCAATTTGACTCACTTCATTCTGAGTTGTAAAATAAAAATGGTGCTCATTTTGGTGTTTATGGTACCTATTGCCCAATCATTTTTAATTTCAAAACCATTCATCCAAATGTATATCTACAAAGTGGAGGTGGTTTAGATTTTGTTGGTGTACCACTGTAAATTTTAGTTTGGTCAAAATCATCTTTTAGGTAGGATTTTGGAGCCAAAAGTAACCATACATGTTTCTGTCAAAAATTAAATGGAAAAACACTTGTCACGGGCCAGATCTCACAGATGGGCCGGCCAGATCCAGATCCACCGCGGCCAGATCTAGCCCGAGCCGCTGACTAGCGGGCCAGACCGCCACGCGGCTGCCACGCAGGCGAGCGCTGGGGCCACCGGCCAGTTTGACTCACATGCGCGGGGTCAAGGGGCGCTGACACGAGCATGACCTCACCCTGAGGTCACCCGCCGGCGGAACAACTCCGGCGAGCACGCAATCGACGCACCGGAGCCTTAAATCGCGATTAAACCGCACCCTCACATTGCTCTCAACGCGGGCTACCTACCGGTGGTGGTTTCGTTTCCGGGGAAACGCCGGAGGACGGCCGGCGACGAGGGCGACGCGGCGGCCGGAGGGCGAGTGCAGCGCGGCAGCGATTCGGAGGGAGAGGGAGAGGGGAAAAACTGCGGCGGGGGTCGCCTGCTCACCATGAAAGCGATGGAATGCTCGAAGCGGGCGGAGGAAGCTCGAGGGCGCGGGAATGGCTCGCCGGAGTCCTCCCGGAGCCGAAGGGGAAACTGGATGGCGCAGGCTCCTGGCGCCATCCCGACTCGATTCCTCTCGCACACAGGGTAAACACGACGAGGTGGAGGCGATAGACACCATGGCTACCGGCGGCGAGGTCGTCTACGGCCGAATCGGCGACGAGCAAAAAGCTAGGGTTTCCGATTTGGTGTTTTTGGAACAGTGAGAGAGAGAGAGCTCGATGGGGGGGGGGGAGAGAGAGCAAGTGGCCGACCACAAGCACATGGGGGGCCTCTTTATCCTCCTCAATTCCTTCTCATCGAAGCCATGGGTAGGGGTGCTGTTCTCTACAGGGAGCTAGAGGTAGGAGATGACTAAGCTTTCATTTAGGTCCCTGCCAATTTACAAAATGGTCCCTGTCTTCTCTGTAAAAGGTTGTTTTCACTAGGAAAACAAAGTCTAAAAATAAAATCCTTTTTCCCAAAATTCTAATTAGTTGAGTTGCACAACATATATGAAAATTGGCTCAATTAGATAAACTTTATAATTCAAAGTTGTTCAAATTTGAATTCTTACACAAATGGACATTGAATTTATTAACCTACTTAGGAGCTTCCAAAAATGCTAAATTTTGGCACACATTCCTTATTTGATGTGTTCCTTATGTGGTAGAAAATTCAAGTCATTTTGAGTTACTTCCTAGAACAAACTTGTTCAATTTTCAAAAAGGTGCTGTCAAGAAAACAGGGGTTTTTGACAACTTAAATTATTCAAAAACTTGTGCCCTTTTGTTTTTCATCCTTATTAATGCTATAGAGAATGTGGTATTTATTTCATGGCATTTGGAAAAAGTTTGTAGAACAAACTTGTTCAAAATCCCAAATGTTGCTGTGGAGAAAACTCATGTTTTCAGGACTTTAATGGATTCAATTTTTGGTCTCCTCTTGTGTGTGTTCCTTATTTGATATAAGGAAGCAATGGTATGAATTTCAGATCATTTGATTAAAGTTTCCAGAAGTAACTTGTTTGAGTTTTCTGTTTCTGGAAATATTGGAATTTCTATTTAATAAAGCACTTGGCTTTTCTTTAGCAATGCTTTGCCAAAATATTTATGTGACTAGAGATAGCAAGTCAATGCTCTCCAATACCTTTGTTTTTAATCTTGCAAGGTTGGAAAAACATTTGATAAGATTTTGGTGAAGCATCTAAGAATGCCTCTTTTTCTGATAATCTTTTTAGGGAAATTTATTAAGTGTTTCATCTTTCTTAATTTGGGTCTTGGAATAATATTCAACATGTATGGGACTCATAAGATAGTTTTGGAAAACTCTTTGATCAATATTTACTTTGGAAAATATTTCCAAGGTCATTGGAACAATATGTTGAATATTTTGTTTTCAATTTCTTAGCCATGTAAGTTTATATAATTAGTTTGTTTAGTTGCACTCAAACAAATACAATCAAAGTTTAATTGTCACAATCAAAGTTTAATTGTCAAGCAATTAGAAAAACAACTGTGTTATTAGGTATTCCAAAATTGGGATGTGACAGGTCTTCCCCCCTTAAAAATAATCTCGTCCCCGAGATTCGCAAGCGAGGACTAAGGGAGGGCCAACAAACACAATGTTAGTGTTGGAGTGCAGGTGCTTCCCCCCTTAGACTTTTCTTGGGAGGAGGGGTACTCCCCTAAATTAGCAAATTCACTATTAAAAGAAGTACACCAGTACTTGTTTTAGGTCCAAAACTTTGTTTCCTAGTTTGAACAAAAATAAGGTTAGTACAGAACTACCTGGAAATGTACCGTCAATTTTTACATGAGTTCCTAGCTATATCCCACATCTTACATAACACATATGGAGTGGTGACCACTCTCATAACATGGTATATAGGAAGCTAAACATATAGCTTGTGGGTGCAAAAGGTTAGGTTGCTAAGGTAAAATAAACAGACAGAACAAATACCCACGGCAGTGGATGTTACTTCCTACAAGCAACTATCACTTAATACGTTCATGATTTTAGTTGGATGTTTAGTTTCATAAGATACTCTTAAGCACAATCATAACACAAGTATGAACTCATGCTAAGGTAAAATATTTAAACAAAATCCAATAAGAAAACAAACAACACCACAGATGAATAGATTATTTATTCACTAGGTTACTGTTTATTAGAGGTTTTGGAATCCATCAATCATGAAAAATTAGCAAACAACCAGTAGCTAAAAACCAATTAATCCAATCATAAAGATACTCTAAAATACCATCTTCACCCAAGATAAAACTCCTATTACACAGGCATAAAAAAAACAGGACTGCACAAATAACACACTAGTATGAAAAATCTACACCAGCATGCTATAAGAGATAATCATATCCTATAACCATAGAACATGAAACTAAATAATTCATGGCATGATAACAGAAGTAATAACTTCCTGAACATGCTATATCAACACATATACTCATAAAATAAAAAGAGGGTACTACTAGAGCAAAAATCACCATTTTCTAGTGGTGAAACTAGTTTCACTCTAGAGAAGCAAACAATGCTATAATGATGTTTAAACTTGAACAAGCAAGTCATGAATATAAGTGTACCTAATAACAGTACACAAAACTTACACATGTTAGTAAGCACAAACACCAAAGTAATTCTATGAATCAACCATTTAGCATGCAGAAATTTATTCTAGCAATTTCTGTTTTTCTTAAACAATTACTAGCAAACAAGCAAGGTATAATTCACACAACCAGTAGCTATGCAATTAATGAAAAGTTATCTAAACCTTTTCAAAAATCCATACACTCAATTTAAAATTATTCACAAACAATCTACCAACCAACAGGAATTTATTTTATTTGCGAACAATTTAATTTTAGCACACGATAGTGAAACATTTCTTAACATGATACCCCTAAGGAATATTATGCTAACAAAAGGATCACACCTAAACATATTAGTATGAACTAATAAGAAATAAACTTCTCACTTGCATAGGTGAGAACAAACAATTATATTTTCCATGGTGGAAAATAGAAAACAATCACATAGTGAAACATGCTATTTTCACACATGTATATGGTTGGGGATTTTCATCCTCAAGCAAAAATGCAATGGGACCAGTGGACTATGGCCTACTAATACCAAGGTAAAAAAATAGGTACTAAGCCTCTGGTTACTCATGAAAAACTTTGCATACAAGATAAAAAAAATATAAGGCTATTTAATCTAGTGAAACAATACTAGTGCATACTGATAGTAATGCTTACACATGCTTTACTATTAAGAGACATGCAAGCTAACATAGGTACAAGCATCAAATATCAGTACCTAAATGGTACTGATCTCAAGGAAACATAGCACAAAATCTACTAAGAAATCATACACAGATCTAGTTCTCACAATACGTCCAATTAATCAACTAGAAGGTAACAATTGCTATTTCATTTATATTCGAGTTTCCAATCATGCACACACTTTCTAGGGTAGGTTTATTGTAATAAAACAATATAATAACTAGTCCTAACAACTCCATATAAGTTAGGAAGCAAGATTGAATAAAACACAAATTTATTTCAATCAAGAGCACACAAAGAAATAAGAACAGGAAAACTGATGTTTTCTAGATCTATCATAACCATTCCATCGTTCACTTAATTTCTAAACCCCGAATTTTATAGTACCTACCACGTCTACTAAGATTTGGTTTCCAAATTAGATACACATGATATCCTATTGACTAGTAAACGAATAGGTCATCATTTTATTTTCTCGTGACTTCTCCTTTTAACCAACTAGATTAAAAGGTGTCCCGAGTCACTTAATTCCTTGGTTTTAGAAAGAGTTTTCAGTAGTTCACATGCTTTGGTTAGGTGTCAACCTAAGATTAGGCAAAACATGTTAGTCTTGTTAGCTTTCTATTAAAATATTGTTTGTCCGACAAGATACGACTAGCGTCATACGTCGAATATTGAATTGTGCTCTTTTGATTGGCTTTTGAGGGGGTTGCGCATCATGGCATGTGAAGACTTATTTTGCACCTTTCTCCAGAGGAGGGAGGTATATAACTTTTAAAAGGGGATTCCTCTATTTTGGTCTTTTAAAAGGGGACATAAAAAGGTGCGACATTTAGCCAACAGGGTAAAAAGAGTCTTTTGCAAACAGACAAACATAGAGGTTTTGGTCAGTAGTGGTTGGTGCATTCACGCCTTTTCTTCTTTGAGGGTTGTCGTTGTTGGAGCTTTATATGTTGGAGTGCATCACTGGTAGCAATGCTTATCAGCTCGTGTGGCTTGATGGTCCTCTAATTATTAGGTCCAATGGTGCTTTTATTGATGGTGGGGGAGATAGTGGTGGTTCACGACGGGTCGCATTATGAAGCGAAAACAAGTATAAGTCTAAGCAACAAATTCTTGTTTTTGAATGCTATACAAACATTTTTGCTTGCAAAAATTTAACACGAGGCGATTCAAAAACAAGAGCGGGGCAAGCACAAATCTGCAAAATTTGAGTACCCCACAAACATATAGAAGCCTAGATGAACCAAATTCTACACCACACAATAGCACAAAGTCCTACGGACACACATAAGCAAGCCAAAACACACAAGCAAGGCTCCATTGGAGCTACGTCGGGGGATGCGACTCATGGGGTAATCGCTAAATTACTCCAAACTAGACTAATCCAAAATCCTAGAAGTGGCTGAAGAACTATATCTACTGCTGACCATCATTACTGTAGAGCTAGGCAATTATTTTGGTCTTCTCGGGACATCGGCAAGTATAAAAGCTTTTGGATAGAAACAAGATAATAGAAGTAAAGTTTTGATAAACTTTTAATTGAGAGAGGTAAAACTTATGCGACAATCTGTTTTTGAAACCCCAACTATTTTCTGGACAGAAAACTTCAAAGTCGAGAGATGTTTCAAAAACAGAGCGAAGCAGTTGCAAAAAGGTAAGAAATAAACTCTTAACCGAGAGAGATACCAATTCTATAAGGCCCGCCCTTCGAACCACTGTTCAAGGACGCCCTTGATATGCATTTAGAATCTTTTGAAAAGATAATAAGGAGGGGAAAATATACTAAAATTCCCTTAGATAAAAATAATGTAGATAGTAAATAGGTTTTTACTCAAAAATACTTTTCTTTCCTATCTGACGTCCATGCTAACTAAGGTCTCCTAAGGTCAGGATGGCTCTGATACCAACTCTGTAAGGACCCCAGACCGGCAGTCTGAAACCCTACGTATGCATACATTCACGATCCCAGAAAGATCAGTCGTGAACAACATACAAAGTTGGCACACAGAATACATCATCCATTACACGAATACATAAAGGTATTTCACAAATGATCACATGATCAAGACTAATACATCTGCCACGCAGGGCAGGCAACTTAACAAACACAGCGGAAGACAATTAAAACACAACGTAGTTGAGCCCAAGTCACGCCTTAACCTACAGGCTGCTGACCCGGAGACGATCCTAGTTCGCAAAGCCGTCAACTCCGTACTTCTCTTCATAGATCTCCTTCGGAGACTCCTTCTCCAAATCTGATAAGTAGATACCAGGGGCGAAACCATAATGAGTACATTTGAATGTACTCAGCAAGACATCCATCATGTCACTTACCAACATGCAAATATGCTTATATGGTGGAATAGGTAGGCTATAAATAGGGTTCACTACCAATGGTGTTCATATATGATGACACCACAGTTGCAGTCAGGTTAATCTGTATCTTCGTTGAAGAAGATACTTCAGAAGAAAATAATATAGTTTTATTTCTCTTGTAGATATCACATGTACAAGAGGTTTTGTAAAACTTTGTTAAAGAATATTTTCTCTTTGCAAAACTTCTTGGAATCAGTTTCCAGAATTCTTGCTTAGAGTAGAAAAGGTTTTCTTTGCAAAACACTTTGTTTTGTATATCATCATCTGGCTTTTCATCATCGACGATACCTCCACGGTATAAGTTTCCATTCCTTTCCGAACTTCACAAGTTCAACACTTCCTTTCCAAAAATTCCCTTTCAAAAACTTCCTCTTTTGAAAACATTGACACAATGCTAGCTACATGGCCATTCAACTGTCCATATCCGAGGACGCGGCTTCTTCGAAAAAGTTATACTCTGCAGAGGTGTACACATCCACCAGATCCAGTACACCTCCCGTGAACAATCACGGACTGTAACAACAGTATGTAAACATCAGGTATCTGATCATAACCATCCACTATGTTCAAGCTAGAATATGCCTATCTCTCAGTTGAGTTTTACCACATCCCCGGCACCGAGCTAATCCCCGCCAAGCCAGGATGCCTCAACTGATGCATCCGGAGGGAAAATTAATCCCACACTTTATATGTCTCCACGACATTCGGTTCAGAGGATCGCATCCCCTATAGCACATTGAGATAGCACACACTAATAAGAACAAACTTCAAGTTAAGCCCCTTGCCCATGTTGGGGTAGGGTGGCAGTACGGTAAAGGTTGTCCGGCGAAGACTAGGTTATGTGTCATTTTTGAAAACACCACTTTCTCAAAAATGACCACTTCCACATTCCTCCGGAGAACAAGGATCCGCCTTTTCTCCGGGTTTTTCCGTAAAGCCTTTGTTTTGTAGAATCACAATTTTAGGGTGTCCACTTAGGGACTAGTATATTTGATGGTAATAAATACCATATGGTGGCTTATGGGCTTGGTATTACCAAGTTTAACTACTGGCATGATAGTAACCTATATAATAGTATAGTAGTAATATTCCACATCAAAATAGTTTTGATACTCAAGTTTTTGTAAAACTTCAAAGGTAAAACATGCATGATATATAATGATAAGTATTGTATCAGCAAGCAATCAAGATGGCTTGCCTGGTATCTCTTGTGTCCCTGGTTCTGGAGTGACTGGATCTTGAAACAGAGCTTCACGACACTCCCTTCCTCTTCGTTTTTCTAACGTCGTAAAAGGAATAAAGGACACACATTCAGAACCAATCAAGGCAAGCAACCATATGTAACAATACATACAGCAAGGAAACTAATAATAACCTATCACACAATTATTAATTGAGGCAAACAATCAAACAAAACTACTTGGCAGAAATGCCATCTAAATAGACAACTTAAGGTTGGAGGAACATATCTCACAACCTTAATATCATGGATTCAGTGGGTGTGCCACTCTCATACCAAGATATTAATAAGCCCAAAATACACTTAGTTTCACAAGGGTGAGACTACTAAAAGTGTATAAAATATGCACAATAATAATCATGGCAATGGGTCTATCAACCACACCACAAAAAGAACAAGGTAGCTAAGCTACTAAGTCTAAATTCCCATCAAGAATAAATGAGACACATGATTTGTAAAAGTTACTCTTACAAATCAGTGAGCCTACACAAGTGTAACAAGTCAATATATTCATCACAAAACACACAACTTCTCATAGTGAGAATAATAGAAACAATGACTAAAAGGAGGAATCCTGTAGTCATGTTTCTAATAAAAGTTTGCTATGCAAGCAAGCATAATAAGTAAAATACTAAAATGCAAACAAGGAACCATGTTATCATAATGGGAATGAAAACATGTCCTCATGCAAGGATACACAATTTTCTACCAAACACAAGTTGGCAGGAAAAATAATTCAACACAAAAACTGCTAAGGAAACTAGTACTACTTAAACATGAAGAATCAATGGATGCATTTCAATCAAGTAATTGAAATACAACCAGAGGGTCCATGTCACAAAAACAGTAGTGAAAAATATCTATACTTGCTATAACAAAATTATCCCATTTATAAAACAATGCATCAATTTGCAGGGCAACTCCTACATACTAGTAGTAAATAAAAAGGGCATTACTAGAGGAATCAAACAACAATCCAAAGATGGATTTTTCCTAGCAAGCCACACATGATTATAACCACTTACAAACAGAAGCATACACATTTTTATTTAGTACAAAAATTCCCAAAGCAATAATACTAGGCACTCATTAGTTATAGAACTATATGAAAGAAATACATCTAGTTTGGGGAAATAATGTTTTCCACCAAAAATGCAATGAAACCAGTGGGTGTTCCACTAGCATATCAAAGCATTAAGAGGTCACAAAGCCTCTGGTCACACTTGCTAAAAATTAACAAAACACTAAACTAGCATCTAGTGCAATAACCATACTAGTAGGAAATATTAGGATGCAAAAATAAGCAATGCAATGCTACTCATGCTATTGTTTTCACACAAGTGAAAACTCTAGGGTTCAAGTACTCATAATAACATCATCAAAATGCTACTGGTCCTATGAAGATAACACAAAAATATGTGGCCACACAACCACAAATATTTATGCTAAAAATTCTACACAGGAGAGAATTTTCCAGAACCTTTTCATAGCCATGACAAAACTACTCATGCTTTTATACCAATTCAAAAACAAGCTAGTAGAGGTGATACTAACACAAAATCAGTACCAATATGGTACTGGATCCAATCAACAAATCCAAGTGTTTGCACATAATTTTATCACTCAAAATTATATGCAAGTATTAAACTAGAGAATAAACATATGCTACTAATATAAATCCTATTTCTTCTCCACTCAAGTCCACACAATCTAACATGCTAAAATAGCTAAGTAACACTTAGAAAACAAGTTCACACAACTTATACATGCTAGAAAACAATGTTGCAACACAAAAATATAATAACACAATTTAATTACTTAAAATGCCAAAATGGCAGAAACAAGTGAAACAAAGTTCTGTCCACCAAATTTTCTAGGATGCTCTAAAAATTAAACCCTTATGGGTTTGGATAGCCCTAAACATATACAAGACCATCCAGTTGAGTTTGCATCAAAATTCATCTTTAATTATTTTATAAAAATCACCAAAGTGCTCTCTGGTGTTTTACCAAATTGCATGCCATTTCAAAAATACAATGAATTTGGAAGCAAGGTTAACTTCTTCAGTTAGGAAATTTCAAGGGCTTTCCAATGCAATTTGACTCACTTCATTCTGAGTTGTAAAATAAAAATGGTGCTCATTTTGGTGTTTCTGGTACCTGTTGCCCAATCATTTTTAATTTCAAAACCATTCATCCAAATGTAGATCTACAAAGTGGAGGTGGTTTAAATTTTGTTGGTGTACCACTGTAAATTTTAGTTTGGTCAAAATCATCTTTTAGGTAGGATTTTGGAGCCAAAAGTAACCATACATGTTTCTGTCAAAAATTAAATGGAAAAACACTTGTCACGGGCCAGATCTCACAGATGGGCCGGCCAGATCCAGATCCACCGCGGCCAGATCTAGCCCGAGCCGCTGACTAGCGGGCCAGACCGCCACGCGGCTGCCACGTAGGCGAGCGCTGGGGCCACCGGCCAGTTTGACTCACATGCGCGGGGTCAAGGGGCGCTGACACGAGCATGACCTCACCCTGAGGTCACCCGCCGGCGGAACAACTCCGGCGAGCACGCAATCGACGCACCGGAGCCTTAAATCGCGATTAAACCGCACCCTCACATTGCTCTCAACGCGGGCTACCTACCGGTGGTGGTTTCGTTTCCGGGGAAACGCCGGAGGACGGCCGGCGACGAGGGCGACGCGGCGGCCGGAGGGCGAGTGCAGCGCGGCAGCGATTCGGAGGGAGAGGGAGAGGGGAAAAACTGCGGCGGGGGTCGCCTGCTCACCATGAAAGCGATGGAATGCTCGAAGCGGGCGGAGGAAGCTCGAGGGCGCGGGAATGGCTCGCCGGAGTCCTCCCGGAGCCGAAGGGGAAACTGGATGGCGCAGGCTCCTGGCGCCATCCCGACTCGATTCCTCTCGCACACGGGGTAAACACGACGAGGTGGAGGCGATAGACACCATGGCTACCGGCGGCGAGGTCGTCTACGGCCGAATCGGCGACGAGCAAAAAGCTAGGGTTTCCGATTTGGTGTTTTTGGAACAGTGAGAGAGAGAGAGCTCGATGGGGGGGGGGGGGGGAGAGAGAGCAAGTGGCCGACCACAAGCACATGGGGGGCCTCTTTATCCTCCTCAATTCCTTCTCATCGAAGCCATGGGTAGGGGTGCTGTTCTCTACAGGGAGCTAGAGGTAGGAGATGACTAAGCTTTCATTTAGGTCCCTGCCAATTTACAAAATGGTCCCTGTCTTCTCTGTAAAAGGTTGTTTTCACTAGGAAAACAAAGTCTAAAAATAAAATCCTTTTTCCCAAAATTCTAATTAGTTGAGTTGCACAACATATATGAAAATTGGCTCAATTAGATAAACTTTATAATTCAAAGTTGTTCAAATTTGAATTCTTACACAAATGGACATTGAATTTATTAACCTACTTAGGAGCTTCCAAAAATGCTAAAATTTGGCACACATTCCTTATTTGATGTGTTCCTTATGTGGTAGAAAATTCAAGTCATTTTGAGTTACTTCCTAGAACAAACTTGTTCAATTTTCAAAAAGGTGCTGTCAAGAAAACAGGGGTTTTTGACAACTTAAATTATTCAAAAACTTGTGCCCTTTTGTTTTTCATCCTTATTAATGCTATAGAGCATGTGGTATTTATTTCATGGTATTTGGAAAAAGTTTGTAGAACAAACTTGTTCAAAATCCCAAATGTTGCTGTGGAGAAAACTCATGTTTTCAGGACTTTAATGGATTCAATTTTTGGTCTCCTCTTGTGTGTGTTCCTTATTTGATATAAGGAAGCAATGGTATGAATTTCAGATCATTTGATTAAAGTTTCCAGAAGTAACTTGTTTGAGTTTTCTGTTTCTGGAAATATTGGAATTTCTATTTAATAAAGCACTTGGCTTTTCTTTAGCAATGCTTTGCCAAAATATTTATGTGACTAGAGATAGCAAGTCAATGCTCTCCAATACCTTTGTTTTTAATCTTGCAAGGTTGGAAAAACATTTGATAAGATTTTGGTGAAGCATCTAAGAATGCCTCTTTTTCTGATAATCTTTTTAGGGAAATTTATTAAGTGTTTCATCTTTCTTAATTTGGGTCTTGCAATAATATTCAACATGTATGGGACTCATAAGATAGTTTTGGAAAACTCTTTGATCAATAATTACTTTGGAAAATATTTCCAAGGTCATTGGAACAATATGTTGAATATTTTGTTTTCAATTTCTTAGCCATGTAAGTTTATATAATTAGTTTGTTTAGTTGCACTCAAACAAATACAATCAAAGTTTAATTGTCACAATCAAAGTTTAATTGTCAAGCAATTAGAAAAACAACTGTGTTATTAGGTATTCCAAAATTGGGATGTGACACCATGTCCCCTAAAAGGGTTTCTACCATGTTTTATTTCATTCAGAAAAGATGAGAAGATCCTTCGGCACCAACTCTGTCTAGCTGCTCAACTGGCCCATAACCGGGGACATGGCTAAGATCTCAGTTTTTAAACTCTGCAGAGGTTGTGCACTTTCACCTTGAGACTCTTTTTCCCCGAGAGACAAATGAGACAAGATCTTTGGGAAGAGGGATTCAACCATACCAGTATTGACTCGTTGCTCCTAAAATTCTACCACCCCTTGTGAATACAACAGGAGGAACCCCCACAACTTACTTAATCTTGGCAGAGCCCATATTACCTCAAGGCTGCACTGGAAGCTAACTATACAGGGAAGACCTACAAATCTCTTTAATCCTAGGTGGCAATCCACAAGTGTACCCTCAGGTGATAACCACCACATTCATGGCTAAATCCACCATGAACATGGCCCTGAGTAGCCACTCAACATAATCCATTCATGCCAATCCACCCAGGTGTTTCATTGGGCTGTTAATTTTCAATTTTCAAAACATCACAACCCAATAGGTATCATAAATAGTTGTGATAATATTCTGGCATAGCTATACTAGTATCTAGTAGAGGTTTCAGGTTGGCTACACACTACTAGGTATTTCTAAGCATAGCATATACTTTGGAAAATAAATAAAATCACCTATGATGCATACTACTGAAAACTCTAATGCAATATAAAAAGTGGGACATGAGTATCACTTGCCTTGTGGAAGTTGGTACAGAAACACTCTCTTCACAAATAGAACGTTTCTCTCTGTACAATCTAAACAATATAAATAAATAACAATAAACAAGCAATTCACCAACATATAAACAAATACAACAAGATATGCAATACATAAGCATAACAAGTTATTCAACTTGATTAGTGTTAACATGGACAAGGATTTGACACATAATTCAGTATGCAAAAAGAATTATGAGAAGATGGTTATTGTTTGGTCTTTTATGGACAAGTTCAAGTTTGTCACAATAATTCAATTTATAAAATGGAATTATAGTGTTTTGGGTTAGATTTAACACACTATTCAATTTGCAAAAAGTATTATGGTAAAGGGGTTTAGGGTTAGCTACTAGGGTATGGGTTGGTCAAGGAATATCACTTCACTCAATATAGAAAAGAAGTGGATGTGATAAGGTTTAGGGCTTAAGGGTTTTAGAAGACAAATCCATGATCCACATGATTCATTTCATGGCTTTGGTTTAGTAGGGTTGAAGGAAATGACAATATGTCTTGTAAATTTATAAAAGGTATTGGGCTAGGGGTTTCTGGTACAACAGTTAATTTCCATAAGATCAACATGGCATGGGTGTTGGTTTTGATCAAAATGATCATACTACAATTTTCCTAAAGGAGGTTTCATCAAACAATAATTAAGGTATAATGATTGACTAATGTGAGTGGTTTATATGAAAAAGATTACATGGAATGGGTTCTCTGGTCACAAATAGGTTAGTTAATGGTTTCTCTGGTCTAAGGTTACTAAATGGAACAAATTTCTAGAAGGAAACTAATTAAAATTATTTATAGAATTTAAACTAGAGGCAAAATACCCAATTGGTTATTTAAATTATAAAATACATTTTAATTGGTTCAATTATAATTTTGGGACAGAGGGTAAGAAAGTATACATCCCAAGGATTCCAAAAATATTTTATTTGCAATTTTTGGATTTGTAGAATTTAAAATATGCCAATATTCATCAAACAATCATATTTAAATTTGAACCAACTTAAGTTTGTCAAATTTGAATTTTGACAGTGCCAAAAGTTTCTATATGTTGCTATGATTTCAAAAAGTCCAAGTTTGCTAAATTTGGCTAAGTGGATCCAAAGTTATGAGGTTTCTAAGTTCTAGGGGGTTTTCTGCAAAAATATTTCTCTATTTTTATTCGGAAATAAATCTACATACGGGCTGGATTCAATTTGCCTATCTGTTGCATGGGGCGACGGGCAGGGGTTGGGCTTGGGCCAGGTTGGGCACAACGCGAGCGGCAGATAGCTAAACGACACCATATCACATGTGGCGCAACCCTATTGGCCGGTACCCCTTCGGGTTAGTGATCTAAGCCTAGCCACTAACTTCAGATCGGACGACCGCGGGTTTAGAGCTCACCTTGAGTTGCCGGAGTTGGCCGGAGAATGGTGGCGCGGTGGTGCTGCGCCTCGGGTGTTCACGGCGGGGACTCTCTGGTGGTCTTCTGGGCCTAAGGAGTAGTCGGAGAGGTACAGTGTGTCACGACGAACTGGATGGAGACCTTGGCGGGGGCTCGGATGCACGGCACCGGTGGCAGTGAGATTTTTCCGGCGCCGGCCTCCGGTGGACTACTGGCGTAGATGGCGCGGCCATGTGATGCGCCGAAAATTTCAAAAGAGAGACCAGAGAGGGGCGCAATCGCATAGGGATTCGAGTGAATGTGGTATTAGGCACAGAGGGCGATCCTCCGTGCCGGATTGGACGACGACGGCGGCGGATAATTGGAACTCCGGTGAGCGATTTCTGCCACCTTGGGGCTTGCTAACGGACAAGAGGAGAGGGTAAAGAGAGATGGTGTCCGAGGGAATGTTTAGAGGGGGTTAGGGACGTGGGGAGGACCGTGGGGAGGGAGATCGTGTGTGGCGTGGCCTCATTCGTGGGCGCGTAATTTTCACTGCGAGGAGGAAGACGACGCGTCATGATGACATCAGCATTTTTTTTTCATGTTTCCTCATTTCTTTAATAACTTCTATTTTAATAAACCAAATGACCTCATTTAAATTTGTAAAATCTTGTAATTGGAATATCTATCTAATAGAAACCTAATTTTGTTATTTCCAACACATTTTAATTTTTATATTTTGAACATACAATAAATCCACTAATAGTACTTAAGACCATTTTTAAGTAAAAAAATAGCAATAATTATATATGGGGTTTTATAAAATTGCAGAAACATTCTAATAGTCAAATACAAATTTTCAAATCCAATTCAACTCATTTTCTTATTTTTTATATTTTAGAAAACGAGGGATTTACAAATAGCAACTTATTGTCATTTTTCACACAGAGAATAATTAATTGAAAATATGCTCAAATATAATTTAGAAACACAAGACCTTTGAGAATATGTTTCTCTAAGTCCTTTTCACAAAACAATTTGGTGGAAAACATTTTGCTACTTAATACTAGATATAGTTGTTGAAAAGTTATATGGTTAATTTTGGGCTTTGATTTATTTTCAAAATAATAGTCAGATAGAAATCAATGGCTTAAATAAGGTTTGCTATAAAGAAGCAACCAATTTGAAATAAGAAAACTTATTTGAAAAGGTTTAGGCTTTATGGAAAACAGAGGCACCTGGGTTTTATTTCCAATAACATTGAAATATGTATTGTTTCCATTTGTTTCTTGCATCTCATTTGGTTTTTGGTGAATTGTTTAACATCGAAACAAAAAGTTTCAAATTTTTAGTGATTTTTGAGTTTCTCCAAAAATCAGGGATGTTAAAGACTACCACCCTTAAAAGAAATCTCGTCCCGAGATTTGGGAAGGCTAGCAAGAAAGATAGGTTTGGGTAACTGGGTTTAAAACAACTGGGTGGGCTACCACCCTTAAATATGGAATTGTCCATTCCGGGTTAACGAGCATGACTTCAATTGACTCTGAAACCAGAGGGTAGTTGACATCTCCACCTTTTATTGATGGTTCGTACAAGTGTTGGACAAACACACCTGGTGGTAGGGTTTTCACCCTTTCTGATCCCATGCGGGCTAATGCGTCCGCGTTCCAGTTTTCTTCCCTTTTGATGTGAAGCACTTCAAATCCTAGAAAAACAAATTGCAAACTCGTCCACCGTTCTCCGATATTCGGCCATGACGGCACTTTTGGCGTCCCAAGTTTGGTTGAGCTGCTGATGTACCAAATCTGAGTCGTCATAGCATAAGATGCGTTTAACACCTATTTCTTTTGCAATATGCAAGCCATGAAGCAGAGCCTCGTATTCTGCCACATTATTACTGGCATTGAAATGTATTTGTAATACATACTCCATTGTGTCTCCTTTAGGGGATTTTAGGACTACACCAGCTCCAGCACCTTCCTTCATCTTGGATCCGTCAAAGTGCATGATCCAGTATTCAGACTCCGGCATTGGTGTTTTTTCCATTGCTTCTGTCCAATCAGCGACAAAATCTGCCAACACCTGTGATTTTATTGTCGTCCTGGGTTGGTACTTAATGTCGAATGCTGCTAGCTCGATGCCCCATTTGGCAACTCGGCCAGTCGCTTCCGCATTGTTTATTATATCCCCTAGTGGTGCTTTACATACCACTGTTATGGAATGTCCTTGGAAGTAATGACGAAGTTTCCGAGATGCGAAAAACACGCCATATGCCAGTTTTTGATAGTGTGGGTACCTTTGTTTAGATTCAGAGAAAACTTCACTTACATAGTATACCGGATGCTGATCTGGTATGCTTTGTTCGTCTTTCTTCCTTTCCACAATTATTACTGCGCTAATAACCCGGTTTGTAGCTGTGAGGTATAATAACATAGGTTCTTCGTCTTTGGGGGACACCAAAATCGGAGATTTCATCAAGTTTCTTTCAACTGGTTTAATGTTGTGTCTGCTTCTTCTGTCCACTCAAACTTGTCGGATTTCTTCAATAATTTGTATAGTGGCAAAGATTTGTCCCCTAGCCGGCTAATGAACCTGCTAACGGCTGCTGCAGAACCCGTCAATCTTTGTACATCTTTTACGCACGTGGGCCTGGAGATGTTTAAGATTGCTTTGATCTTTTCCGGGTTTACTTCTATTCCTCTATGAGAAACGATGAAACCCAGAAGTTTTCCTGAGGGAACCCCGAATACGCATTTTAATGGATTCAACTACATCTTATAAGTGCTCAAATTTTTGAAGGTTTCTCGCAAATATTCAAGGAGTGTATCTTTTTCCTTGGAAATGACAGCAATGTCGTCCGTAAACATGGATGTTTTTGCCAATCTGACTATGCAAACATCGTTGCCTGCAACGCTGGTAGGTTGCACATGCGTTCTTCAGGCCAAACGGCATGGTTATGTAATAGTACGTCCCATATGGGGTTCTGAAGGAAGTTTTGATTTGGTCTTCTTCCTTCATGTGTATTTGATGATACCCGGAATATGCATCCAAAAAGCATAAAAGCTCAGAGCCAGCAGTGGCGTCTATTATTTGATCCATTCGCGGTAACGCAAATCTATCTTTTGGACACAATTTGTTCAAGCCAGGACAATCTATACACATCCTAAGGGCGGTGCTATCTTTCTTCGGAACTAATACTGGGTTTGCAGACCATTCAGTATGTATAACTTCCCTGATAAAATCTGCTGCCAAAAGCCGGATAATCTCCTTGCCGATAGCCTTCCGTCTTCTTCCATCAAATCGACGGAGACCTTGTTTGACGGGTTTGGATCCTGGAATCACCTTAAGTTGATGCTCAGCAAGTTCCTTGGATACGCCTGGCATGTCCGCTGGAACCATGCAAAAATATCCCAGTTCTCACGGTGGAACTTGATGAGCTCGCTTTCCTATTTGTCGGTCATCCCAGTTCCTATTACGACAAACTTTGTCGGATCTTTAGGGTCTAGGATTACCTATCTTGTGTTCTCAGAAGCTTTGAAGCTATCTACCGGCTTCCGACTCTCTTTTCCTGTCGGCATTTCTGTCAGCGATACTTCTTTAGCCAGCTCCTTAAGTTCTTCCTTTGCTATCACTTTTTCTGCACAAAGGGCGTTTTCTTTCTCCAGCTCGTTTGCCAATTTGAAGTCTCCACTTATCGTGATTACTCCTCCTTTTGGCCCTGGCATCTTCAGCTTGTTATAAATATAACATGATCTTGCCATAAATTTGGCGAAAGCTGGACGTCCGAGTATTGCGTGATACACGCTTTCGAACGGCACAACCTCGAAGGATACTTTAGCCTGACGGAAGTGATCTTTGTCTCCAAATGTTACATCTAGGGAAATTTCTCCAAGGGATAGTGCTTGTCTGCCAGGGACGATGCCGTGAAAACGTATATTGCTGTGATTGAGCTATGTCTCGGAGATCCGCAGTGTCGGATATATACCGATTAGGGGTATATCATATGGTGGTCTAAAGTGCCGGATTACCAGGGTGGTCTAAATGGTAATGGGCTACGGTCCATTAGGCGGCCCAGTAAGCTGATGCACGGAAGCTGGATTCTAGAAGAACCCGGATCACGGCCCATGTGATCCGGCTTGGAGTAGAAGGCGGATTCCTTACTTTCCAAGTTAGCATGTACCGTAGTCTTCTAGGTTTCTTTCTCTGTATGCCCTAACCCGGCTATTACATAAAGCCGGACGGGAGATAAGATAGATAGACAAGAAGCTATAGGCTAATTCGACGAGAGGTGGATCCTTGTCGAATAGCTAAACCTAACCTCACATTGTACTCTGTATTTTCTAGGCTTTAGTCCTGAATAGTGAGATTTCAGGAGTAGGAACGCCGCAGTACTGTGTCGTACCGAACCTGGGTAAAACCTTGTGTCATTGTTCATCATACGATCACGTCCCCCCATTTCTCTATCAGTAGTTCATGGCACCCCCGTCTATGAAATCTACTACGATGTCTCGACAGTTGGCGCCCACCGTGAGGCCAGCGACGTCAGGCGTTATGTTCCGATCGGGAATACTTGGCGGAATCGGCAGTACCATAACTGTCGGAAGCTTGGAATTCGACAGCGACGTCGGGCGCTTCCTCGATAACGGATCGTACATGCCAGCGCGGAATCATCTGGTAAGTGCCTGCGTTCTACCGATTAGATCTGCAAACATCTTTATCGGATTAACTGCAGAAGCAATGGGGTTTTGCGGTGGGAGCAAATTTATCCCACCCGTCCTATACCCAGTCGAAGACGACTATGACGCCAGATTTTGCTCAGATCGTCGATATACTGCTGAATCGCACTTTATCGGCATGGTGTAGTCCGAGATCGCCGAAAAAACGGATGAAAGCAATCTCGTGCAAGAGGCAGAAAACAACAATCCCACAATAGAGGTGGAAGATCCTACATCCGTCAACATCACGACGCACTCGGAAGCTGACTCTGTACTAGCCGCCATCGAGGCGAGATTAGAGTCGGAACCCGGATCGGATTACTTCGATACCGAAGACGAAGATGAAGACGCTTTCGAGAGAAAGGTCAAATCCTTCCAAGAGGGATTCCACGAAGTACTGATGGCAAAACCGGCTGAAAACACGGATGCCGATAGTCAGGAAAGCCCTAGAACGCCTCCGCTAGAGGAAGAGAGAGAAGAAGGAGAAACCTCTCCAAAATTCCCCGACGTAAAAGAATTGACAGAGGAAGAACCCTGTAAGAAACCTCCCTCTTCCAAGAAGAAACACAAAGCTGCTAAAAAAAACTCCAGTATAAGCTCCGGAAGAAGAAATCGACTGACCCAGCCAATGAAAGCCCGGAAGTAGGAGATGCAAGCGGAGTGAAACCCGCGGAGAAGAAAACGAAGGAAATCCTTGTTCCGCCAATGACAGAACAGGACAAACAGGAATTACTCCAAACACCAGTGGGACCACACGAGCCCCCTGAGGTGCTGGAAGCCCGGAGGCAAGCTCTCCAAAGGCAACATCAACATCTATTTCGAACTCGAGAACACCTCCAAAAAACCCAAGCTGATATCAAGCTCATGCGGGAAGAAATCGAGGAATACGAGAGAAAGAATAGATCTGGCATTAAACCTACGCGGTTACCCGGAATCACAAAACCGGAAGTACTGCCGCCAAAAGAAAGGTTCCACAACCCATCTTGGCAAAAGCAGGTAAATGGCAAAGATGCCAGAGGCGAGCCAATATACAAAACTGCAGCAGAAAACGCGGAAGCAGCGTTTGCCATCCTCAACAACGATATGTACTCCAACGGTGAAAAACTTCAAGGGGTGTATGCTTTCTTAGGAAAATCATTGCAACAACAACAGCGAGCGCAAGAGAGATCAAGGAAGTTACATGACGAGTCCTCCCTATGCAAGACAGCTACATGCGGTGCTGGAGCACCTGGACCGGAAGAACCGGGAGATTCAAACAATTCAAAAGAGAAGAAATCAGATCCGAGAAAGGACAGGAAAAAACCCGACAATAAGGATGAAGCGTCCAGAACCGGATCTTATCTCCCGAAAGATGGACTTAATCCCCGTGACCGGGAAGAGAAAAACCGGAAGGACGGAAAATCAATGCCGCCTCCGAGACGCCCTGCAGAAAATTCTGGAAGACAAGATATGCCTCACAGACGTGAGAGATCCCGGACGCCCCCCAGGAATAAGGAAAGATACAGGAGTAGAACTCCACCTTATCCCAAAGGGCACGATCACGGAGTCAACAGAGATAATCCCAGAAAAGCGCGTCCGCACCAAAATGGAAAAGAAAGGAGCAGATCCCCTTCTGTCCAATCAGCCGACAGATACGCCGCCCACATGGACAGGGCGGAAAGAGATGATTTATACTTTGGACCCAAGTGTTTCACTGATAGTTGGTCCGACATACCAAAGTTGGTCCGTTATACCAAAAATACATCGGTAGCACAAACCCGGATACCTGGCTCTCAGACTATTACACAGCCGTTCAGATCAACAATGAGACAGACCTGGAGGCAGTAAAATTCCTCCCCCTGATGTTACTGGATGGAGCCAGAGATTGGATCAATGGATTACCATCAAGGACTGTCGACAGCTGGGATGATATGGCTAGAGTATTTACTCAGCATTTCCGGGGAACCTACAAGCGCCCAAACAGCATCAACCAGCTAAACCGCTGCACCAAGTTTGAGGATGAACCATACGTGGATTTCATCTCAAGGTGGACGGCAATGAAGAATAGTTGCTCTGGAGTAACTGACGTTCAAGCAATGCATGCTTTCGTCAATGGCTTAAAACCCGGACACGTACCGTTCATGATCGGTTCCAAAAAGCACAAAGATCTCGGATCTATGCTTACAACCACCAATGAGCATGCAGCGGCCGAAGACGACATCAGAGCGAGAGGCGGCAATATCGATACTTTGATCCAAGCCAAAAAAGACCCCTCGCACTGAGAAAAAAGCAACTCCCGAAGTAACACAAAAGCCCAAAGAAGTTAACATAGCCTTTGGAAGAGAAAATGGGAGCATGTGGAAAGGAAGAAGCACAGAGCCGATAAATTACACCAAAGAGGAGTGGGAAAAAATAAAGTCGAAAAACTGTGTCCACCACTCGCAGTTTGGGAAACCCACCCATACTAACGCACAATGCCGGCTGAACAAGCATATGAAAGGCAGTGTAGGATCCAGAAACAAAGGGAAAAATTCCAAGAGGAAATTCTCCAAGCAAAAGCCAGAAGCTGAAAAAGAAGATAGTGAAACGGACACTGACGAAAAAATCCAGGAACAGCAGTGAAAAGGCGAACCTAAGTTTCCGAGAGTTGACGGAGAATGCAACTTAACTTTCTTGGCAACTCCCTCAGCAAAGGTGGCGAAGAGAACACTTCGAGAAATAAACGCGGTTGTCCCTGCAACCCCAAAATTCTTGAAGTACTCAAACACACCAATTACCTGGGATCAGTCTGATCATCCCGGAAATATCCCAGAACCCGGCACACGGGCTCTAATTGTAAGTCCTATTGTTCAAAACACTAGGCTAAAAAGAGTGCTGATGGATGGAGGATCCAGCATTAACATAATGTACCTGGATACACTGAAGCATCTGCGGATCTCCGAGACACAGCTCAATCACAACAATATACGTTTTCACGGCATCGTCCCTGGCAGACAAGCACGATCCCTAGGAGAAATTTCCCTAGATGTAACATTCGGAGAGAAAGATCACTTCCGTCAGGAAAAAATATCCTTCGAGGTTGTGCCGTTCGAAAGCGTGTATCATGCAATACTCGGACGTCCAGCTTTCGCCAAATTTATGGCAAGGTCATGTTATATTTATAACAAGCTGAAGATGCCAGGGCCAAAAGGAGGAGTAATCACGATAAGTGGATTCTTCAAATTGGCAAACGAGCTGGAGAAAGAAAACGCCCTTTGCGCAAAAAAAGTGATAGCAAAGGAAGAACTTAAGGAGCTGGCTAAAGAAGTATCGCCGACAGAAATGTCGGCAGGAAAAGAGAGCCGGAAGCCGGCAGATAGCTTCAAAGCTTACGAGAACACAAGACAGGTAATCCTAGACCCTAAAGATCCGACAAAGTTTGTCGTAATAGGAACTGGGATGACCGACAAATAGGAAAGCGAGCTCATCAAGTTCCTCCGTGAGAACTGGGATATTTTTGCATGGTGTCCAGCGAACATGCCAGGCGTACACACGGAACTTGCTGAGCATCAACTTAAGGTGATTCCAGGATCCAAACCCGTCAAACAAGGTCTCCGTCGATTTGATGGAAGAAGACGGAAGGCTATCGGCAAGGAGATTATCCGGCTTTTGGCAGCAGATTTTATCCGGGAAGTTATACATACTGAATGGTCTGCAAACCCAGTATTAGTCCCGAAGAAAGATAGCACCGCCCTTAGGATGTGTATAGATTATACTGGCTTGAACAAATTGTGTCTAGAAGATAGATTTGCGTTACCGCGAATCGATCAAATAATAGACGCCACTGCTGGCTCTGAGCTTTTATGCTTTTTGGATGCATATTCCGGGTATCATCAAATACACATGAAGGAAGAAGACCAAATCAAAACTTCCTTCATAACCCCATATGGGACGTACTATTACATAACCATGCCGTTTGGCCTCAAGAACGTAGGTGCAACCTACCAGCGTTGCATGCAACGATGTTTGCATTGTCAGATTGGCAAAAACTTCCATGTTTACGTGGATGACATTGCTGTCGTTTCCAAGGAAAAAGACACACTCCTTGAAGATTTGCGAGAAACCTTCGAAAATTTGCGCACTTATAAGATGAAGTTGAATCCATTAAAATGCGTATTCGGGGTTCCCTCAGGAAAACTTCTGGGTTTCATCGTTTCTCATAGAGGAATAGAAGTAAACCCGGAAAAGATCAAAGCAATCTTAAACATCTCCAGGCCCACGTGCGTAAAAGATATACAAAGATTGACGGGTTCTGCAGTAGCCGTTAGCAGGTTCATTAGTCGGCTAGGGGACAAAGCTTTGCCACTATACAAATTATTGAAGAAATCCGACAAGTTTGAGTGGACAGAAGAAGCAGACACAGCATTAACCCAGTTGAAAGAAACTTTGATGAAAGCTCCGATTTTGGCGTCCCCAAAAGACGAAGAACCTATGTTATTATACCTCACAGCTACAAACCGGGTTATTAGCGCAGTAATAGTTGTGGAAAGGAAGAAAGACGAACAAAGCATACCAGATCAGCATCCGGTATACTATGTAAGTGAAGTTTTCTCTGAATCTAAACAAAGGTACCCACAGTATCAAAAACTGGCATATGGCGTGTTTTTCGCATCTCGGAGACTTCGTCATTACTTCCAAGGACATTCCATAACAGTGGTATGTAAAGCACCACTAGGGGATATAATAAACAATGCGGAAGCGACTGGCCGAGTTGCCAAATGGGGCATCGAGCTAGCAGCATTCGATATTAAGTACCAACCCAGGACGGCAATAAAATCCCAGGTGTTGGTAGATTTTGTCGCCGATTGGACAGAAGCAATGGAAAAAACACCAATGCCGGAGTCCGAATACTGGATCATGCACTTTGATGGATCCAAGATGAAGGAAGGCGCTGGAGCTGGTGTAGTCCTTAAATCCCCTAAAGGAGACACAATGGAGTATGTATTACAAATACACTTCAATGCTAGTAATAATGTGGCAGAATACGAGGCTCTGCTTAATGGTTTGCATATTGCAAAGGAAATAGGTGTTAAACGCATCTTATGCTATGGCGACTCAGATTTGGTACAGCACCAGCTCAACCAAACTTGGGACGCCAAAAGTCCCATCATGGCCGAATATCGGAGAACGGTGGACGAGTTTGCAATTTATTTCCTAGGATTTGAAGTGCTTCACATCAAAAGGGAAGAAAACTGGAACGCGGACGCATTAGCCCGCATGGGATCAGAAAGGGTGAAAGCCCTACCACCAGGTGTGTTTGTCCAACACTTGTACGAACCATCGATAAAAGGTGGAGATGTCGACTACCCTCTGGTTTCATAGTCAATTGAAGTCATGCTCGTTAACCCGGAATGGATAATTCCATATTTAAACTTCTTAGTTGATCATAAGTACCTGGATGGAGCAGACGAAGTCTTGCAAAGACAGATACATCGTCGATGCAAAGGATACACGGTAATCAATGGTTTCCTATATAAACGCAGTACTATCAGAATTTTTCTGCGATGTATTTCGCCAGAAGAAGGACGAGAAATCCTGCAAGAAATCCATGCCAAAGATTGCAGACATCATGCTCAGTCAAAAAGCATAGTCAAAAAAGCATTCCACGCGCAGGGTTTTTATGGCTAACAGCCAAGACAGATGCCGAGCACATAGTGAACACATGTGCTGGATGTCAGTATTACGCCAAGCAGACAAATATGCCAGCCCAAGCACTCAAAACTATCCCTATTACATGGCCGTTCGCGGTCAGGGGGCTAGATATGATGGGACCATTCAAAACTGCAAGAGGCGGACTCACACATCTACTCGTTGCAGTGGATAAATATACCAAGTGGGTGGAGGCTAAGCCCATCAAAAAACTTGACGGTGTAACCGCCAGAAATTTCATTATTGACGTAGTCATGAGATATGGCGTTCCACACAACATAATAACTGACAATGGGACAAATTTCTCTATTGGAGAGTTGGCAAAATATTGCCGACAAACGGGAATTCGCCTAGATCTCGCATCTGTGGCACACCCGCAATCCAATGGACAAGTTGAAAGAATGAATAGCTCAATCCTGCAAGGAATACGTCCAAGACTCGAATCTCCTCTTCATAGAGCAGCTGGAGCATGGGTGGAAGAGTTACCCTCCGTGCTTTGGAGCATTCGAACGACGCCAAATAGGTCAACAGGGCAAACCCCGTTTTTCCTAGTTTATGGTGCGGAAGCAATTCTCCCAACGGACATGATTCATGATAGCCCGAGAGTGCAGGATTTCGATGAATCAAATGCCGAAAGCACACGACAGGATGACGTCGATCTCTTAGAAGAGGAACGAGATCTTGTGCTTCAAAGACCCGCCATCTATCAGCAAGGTTTACGACGTTATCATAGTCGAAAAATCAGGCATCGTTCTTTTAAAGAAGGTGACCTAGTGCTAAGATTGGTACAGCAAAGAAAACACAAATTGGCCCCAGTATGGGAAGGACCATTTGTCATCAGCAAAGCTATGAAAAATGGACCATACTATCTTGTAGACATTCGAGATACGGAAGATGATCCCGAGAAGCCGAATCGCAAAAGAAAGAGAAAGATAGATGATGAACTAGGAGAGACAAAGAGGCCATGGAGTATCCAGCAGTTACGTCCCTTCTATACTTAGTTCAATATCTATGTAAACATCTTTGATATCATGAAATAAAGTTGTCGGAATCCATACGTCTATGTTTTTACATGTTTATTATAGTAAAGCATATCTTCCGCCTTTTCTATTTCCCAATGATCTTTCAAAATACTCAATGTTAACCCGAATTGTGCCTGCGTGCTCGGCGTTAAAAAACTGAACGATTTTCAGCCTAAAAAGGCTTAAGGAAACTAAGATTGTGCCTGCGTGCCTGAGTTTCATATAATTTTTTTTTCTTACTTTTCTCTAAATATTATCTGATTGTTTTGTGCTGGGTCACTGGATCTAGTAAGCAAAAATGCCTTTAGCATGATCCATGTTTCCGAGTTTTCGACTGATTGGTCATACCCAGTCACTCGGCATGAAGATTAAAACGCTATCGAGCCATTTCAAGCACTAAGGACAGTTAAAGTGTACAAAACCAGAGAATTTAGAAGATAAAGGAATGATAACCCGAAAAAACTTGCAAAGTAGTTGTATAACATTAAACTGCAAAAGGTGGAGTACTTGTTCATTCAAAAGAGTAGAAGCATTACAATAATGTTTACAAACATAAGTTCAGTAATGCTCCTATTTTACATCTACCCAGGACCCGGACTTCTCCTTCAAGCATCTGAGTCATCTTCGCTGGAGGATTCTTCTGGAGTGTCCGAAATTACCTCCTCCGGGTAGGAGATCGCGACGTTGACCATGGAAGCAATCTTGGTTGCGTGACCTTTGATCTCGTCAAAGATGTTGGTCCGCTGGGCTTCCGTATATCCTTGTGGGATGTCGGACGCCACATGCCAAGATTTGGCACTAGTATAATGCATACGCATGAGACCTAAAGCCATGCGTGCACCACCCCGTGCAGCGGAGCGCAAGGTGGATTCCTTGGACTCCGCCACCTCCAAGATAGCCTCCGGAAGTTTCTCAACTTCTGAGAATTCACCAGTCCTTGCGGGAAGGAATTTGTTGATCAGCTCCATACCCGCAGCCTTGAGCGCGGTAAAGACCTTCCCAAAGGCTTGGATTTTTTCAATCCGAGTAAGAGGTGGGTCATCTCCAGTTTTCAGACAAATAACCAAAGGGTTATGAAGGAAGAAGGGAAATATTGTAAAATGTTGAAAATCCGGTAAAAATGGAAAACTTGCCGAGGATCCTGTCCATTTCGGAGCCTTCCTCCAGGCGAAGATTCAAAGCGTTCTCCAAGTCTCATATAGTTGCTTTGTCCTTCTCAGCTTGGTTGGAAGCATTGGATTGAGCAATGCCTACAGCCAGCTGGCTGGCCTCCAATTCTTTCTGAACCTTCATAAGGTTCTTATGAAGGTCCAGGTTCTCCCGGCGGAGGTTCTCGGTATTGCCGGCATCTTTAGCAATTCGGTTGGCTTTCGCCAAAGCAGCTGAAAATCAAGAAAAAATATTGAGTTAGGAAAACTCGGAAAAATACTTAGAGAAAAGGCATAAAAATGAAACCACAGGAAATAAAATACCTGTTGTTTCCTTCAGCTGATGCTGAGACGATGCCAGCTCCGCTTCCTTAACTTCAAGAATATAAAGAACGCTTCTAACCTCCTTATTCTTGACTTTTAGTTTGCTAAAAACTTCCAGGTTTATACTTTCAGCGGTTTGCTGAAACACGGAAATGAAACAAAATGCTTAAGTTAGCAGCAAGCAAAATAAAGTTTAAAGCATTAAGTTAAAAGCATGAATTTGACTTATTGCTTGGGGGCTAGAGATATTACCTGGCTCATCCGCTGCAAATCTGACAAGTTTTCGTTGAATTCTTTTGCATATTCAGAAAAAAGAATTCCAACATGGTGCAGGCCGTCTTGGATGACCTGACGAGGTGAAAACACGAAGTTATTTCGGACAATTAGTCCGCCTTGTGGCCAAGGACGGATCAGGGAAGTAGGAGCGAAGAACTTCTTAGCTGCCGGACGAATGTATCCGAGATCGTCAAAAGGTTCTTCCTTTACCTTGAAATCCTTGTTAAAAGTAGGGATGGGCTCTTCAGAAGTTTGAGAAGGACCGCCCATCTCCGGTTATGATGGGGGGATAGTAACCCGGCAGGCCAACTCCAAGGTGTAACCCGGCCCAAAGGATGTTGCACAGGATCCGGCTAAGGATGAAGAAACTTCTGGAAGGCCCAAAGTTTGTAGGCCTCGTAACCCGGATTGTGGGTTGCGGTAAGGAAAGTTAGGGTTTGCAAGTAGAATTCGGGTAGGATTCAAGCTGCGCCTTGGAGGGCAAGCCTGGGGGGGTACGGGTGCTTATAAACCGGCCCCTAGGCTTAGTTTCAGAGAGATTCACGACATAATCATATCACCCGTTATCGGGTATCTAGTATAAATCGAGAGCCATATTCGAGACTCGGCGAGTTGAGTGTCGATTCCTAGATCGCTTATCATCATGTTCTCTTTCGAGCTAAACCCTCTCCCAAACTCCTGTGTCGACTTGCCCCAAGATCAGTTACCCCCGGTAACATCTGCCGTGATCATCCCACGACAGTTGGCGCCCACCGTGGGGCCTGCGTCCAAAGGTGTTTACATCACGGGAGAAGCTCGGAAAAGCATGAGGAACCTCGTCGTCGGAGAGATCTACGACGACCACAAAGGAGAGAAGATGGTGGACGACTCCGGCTGGGGGCCAGAATCGGATCGCCTCGAATCCGGATCTGTCGTTACAATCGGCCGGATCAGCGTCTTCATCGGTATGGTACGTTCCTCTGGCTCGGCTCCTGACGATGTTGGATCTGATTCTGTGTCAGGGGAGGATGCTTGCGACCAATCAGATAGAGAATAATCAGTTGGAGCAACAGACCAGATAGAAGAATCCATCGCGCAGTGGGAACAGCCGGAGGAGCCGGCATGGGCCCCGCGTGACCCGGACGACGGAAAGGACGGTACTGAATCTATACGGGACCTGCTGGAAGACCGGTACGGAGAAGACAACAGCGGAGAAGAACAGCATGAACTCACAACAGGCGTAACACGCCGAGCGGCGGTCTACACGGCTCCCGCAGCCAACCTTAATCAAGGAAACATCACCACAGCTCCGGTCGGGGCGGCTCAGGCATTGGCACAGCGACAGGACGCGGCTAACGGAAACCCGATCCCGACCCGGGTCGACGGAGAGTCGGCATCAGTGACTAGCCGGGCGGCGGATGAGGAGTTGCACGCGAATACGTTCGGATTCCTGGGAAACCGGACACCGGGGGCGGGTCCGTCAAACCCGCGCCACCCGGCCTTGTTCGACAACAATCTGATCCTAGACCCCACTGTCCTCGCTACGGTTATCACTCCAGAAAACGCAGTTGAACGCGTCAGGGACCTGGATGTGGCTCGCCGCGCGTTGGAACAACAAAGAAGGCAAGTGGAAGCAGAGAAACAAGGGATGGCTACGCGTCAACGCGAGCTGGATGCATTGGAAACCCGGCTTCGAGAGGAAACATCTAGAGTACACCAGAGACATCAAACTAGACTACCGGCCACGGGTGGGGTCATTAACCCGGCAGCTTTGTTTATTACGCCTCAGGACCAACCGATCCCAGCTGTAAACCAGGGAACTGCGCCTCAGCCGGTGACAGCGGAAGCCCGCGCGGCAAACGTGCAGGCCGGGTTACCCCCACCACGAACCAGAGTCACAACCGGCATCGAGTTGCCGCCGCAGCCGCCGTCACGGTTTCGCACACCAGCAGGCCACTACAACAATCCCATGGACAACGTGTATGCAGCAACGCTCACACTGAACCAGATCCCGGTAGGAGAATCGCCCCATGCAGAAAGGACCCGGCAAGCGATCGATCTACTGCACACTGCAGTGGCGCAGCAGGCCAATTACCCGGATCACAGAAGCGGGATGCATGGGACGCCATACGCCAGTCAACAACAAGGGAATATTCAAGCAAACTCGGCGCGGCGGAGGGAAGAGCAGCAGAAAATGCCGCCTCCTCCCCGTGTTCCGGCAGCATCGGTGGCGCAGGCCGTTGTGGATAGCTCCAGGGCTCGGAGAGCCGGGGCCGGGTCTGCTGCACATGGGCCGCCTGCAGCACCGCGTCCCGCTACGCCCCCGGCTGGATCGCATGCTTCCCGAGTAAGGCCAGTCTCAACCGTCCTCGCAGGGCCCAAGTGTCTCTCGGATGACATCAGAGCTGAACCTTACCCGGAAAAATTCAAAGAGCCGGGAAAAGTAGTGAACTATGAACCGACCATGGATCCGAAAACATGGTTGAGTAGTTATGAGATGGCAATGTCAATCCGCAATGCATCCGAGAATCTTCAAGCCAAGTTCATGTACTTGATGATGTCAGAAGGAGCAGCAAAGTTATGGTTTACCAACCTGCCAGAAAGATCGATCAAGTCTTGGGAAGAGCTAAAGACCGCGTTCGTCAAGCACTTTCATGGGACGTGCAGAAAGCTATTCACTATTGATGATTTAGAGCGACGCGTTCAGAAGAAGGGAGAATCAGCACGCAGTTGGGTACGCCGGGTTATGGAGATACTTCACTCGTCCACAGAAATTCAGCCCAAAGATGCGCTACAAGCTATGGCAAAAACATGCAAGTATATTCCTTTAGTACAAAAGTTAACTCGCATGAAGTCCAGTAGGAATGCATCGGAGGTTACAATGGGAGAACTAATGGATGCATGCAACAAACACGCTGCAACAGACACTACAGAGGAGGAAGTTGATGACAAGAAAGCTAAGGTGAACACCAGTAAAAGTGGAAGAACCGGCAATGGATCAGCACCGAATAATAACGGAAATAGTCAGAACAAGCGCCCATTTGAAGGAGGTTCCGAGTTTGTAGCTAATACTGAAGCCGGGTCTTCAAGACCCAGATCTGAAGGGAATTTTAATACCGGAAATCATAATGGAGGACACTATCAGGGACCTCCGAGGCCGGGCAACAGTTGGGATATATTCAGGATGGCGTGCCCGAAGCACAGCAGGAACGGCAAGCCGGCTAATCACTCCTTGGAGCAATGCGCCGACTTACAGAGATGGAAGAATGAGGAAGTAAACAGAGCCATGCGAGGAGCGGGTCGGGGAGGAGGCCCGGGTCCAGGTGGAAATTTGGGCAACGGTCCACCCCCAGCCGGTAACCCGGCAGCAGGAAATCCGGGCAACAATCAAGGGGGAGCGGGAGGTTTTCAAGCTAACCCCAAACAGTTGGGTCAATATCATGTGCACACTACTGGAGGCTCTAACAAGGATAAAAAGATACTGAAACAAGCGGTCAATTCAGTCTCTTCCGCTGTTCCGAGGTATTTGAGGTGGTCGGAACAGGAGGTAACTTGGAGCAGAAGGGATCATCCGGACAGGGTTGATCACCCGGGAGTTTTAGCCTTGGTAGTGGCACCACAGGTCAATGGGTATGAGCTGAAAAAAGTCTTGATGGATGGAGGAAGTAGCATCAATATCCTGTACTGGAAAACTTTTCTGCGTATGGGCCTCAAGGAATCTCAACTGCAAAAGAGTACAACAGTTTTTCACGGGATAGTGCCGGGTCATTCAGCGTGCCCTGAAGGAAAAATGGCGTTGGAGGTAGCTTTTGGGGAGTCAAAGGACAATTATCGGGTTGAGTGGCTTACTTTTGAGGTGGTTAAGTTGCGCAGTCCCTATCACGCATTGTTTGGAAGACCGGCTTACGCCAAGTTCATGGCAAGACCGTGTTATGTGTATCTACAGCTGAAAATCCCGGGTCCTAAGAAGACCATTACCATACACGGAAATCGAGATATAGCAGCTGAATGCGATGAAGGAGATGCAGCAATGGCTGAGCAAGCCTGTAGGAAAGAGGAGCTCAAGCATTACCGATCGCATGCGAACCTGGAGGAAAGGGCAACGTCAAAAAGGCCGACCTCTGAAGGGGATAAAGCAAAAACTAGGACAGAACAAGATCCTAAGATGGTGGCCTTCGTCAGGAGCGGTCCTTCCAAGCTCCCTGACGTAGAAGAGGAAAGCACACCGCTATCTACAACTAGCCGCGCTACAAGAACGACATACCCGGATTGGCTAACAAACCCGGTACTCATTATGAAAGGAACTAACAAATGGAGAATGTGCATCGGCCGTGCCAGCCTGGGGCCGATTCTCGAGAAGAACTAAAGCAGTGTAACGGACAGCAGGTTTCATACGCGCTCTTTTCCTACCCAGGGTACCTAAGGGGACTGGGAGGTTTTTGTCGTGGTGGTGTCACGGCAGATGCCATAGGATGGCTAAAGATGTGGGGACGAAGGACGCTGGAGGTGCTCGGGGAGGGATCACGCGACGAGTAGCCGCGTGAGGTACGACGTAAACACTACAAACAACTCGATCTACCCAGGTTCAGGGCCCTCGTGAGGAGGTAAAACCCCTACTCCTGCCTTTCCTTGTGTATATTGGTATCTCACCGAGTAGCCACAGTACAATGTTCTTGCTACCGAGTAGCCACTCTCCTCTCTAGATGATGAACTAGGGCAAGAACTAGGTCAAGATGTGTTCCTTGTAAGCGATCTCGTAAACGATGCCTCACGCAGGAGGCGGCGGGGCACCTTATATACTTGGTGCCCAGCCGGATACGTCCAAACATGGACAAGTGTCGACATAGTGTGCACATCGTCCTTCTTCCGGGTTCCCGCTGACACCTTTGGTTCTTGATCTTGGCTGTATCTAGAAAGTCGTTGGGCAAAACAAGGGGACAGACTGGTATCACTGTACCTAAGCACAGAGTAGGCCCCCCTTATCCTGCCACGGCCTGCTTCCATGCTGTCACTGTCAGGCAGGCCGGTCCCAGATGAACAGTAGTTCGAATGCTGCCAAGTACGGACCCAGGATACGCGGGATCCTGTGTCAGAACGGCTCCTTTGACTTTCTGGCCCGAGTAGGTTCCCGCCAATTGTTCCCGCCAATTGTACTCGGGCCAACTCTTCTACTCGAGAGGATGTAACTTGACTGATATCTCCTTCCGGGCATCTTGAGGAGAAACCGAGTAGCTGTCGACCGGGTAGCGAGTACCAGGTAGTCGGCTACTCGACAAAACCTCTCTCCTGGAAGACGCCTTTACCACTTGTCTTTACCCTACTCGGGGGTAACCCCCCGACAGCAGTCCCCGAAGCTGGTTGAGCCTTGTGAACTCGTTCACTAGGCTCTGCCAGCTTAAAACCAACCTTTGCCTCATAGCCCTTGAACCTCAAGATGCCGAGTACGCGGCCTCCGAGTAGCACTCTGACAAGTATCATCTGTCTCTTGTTTTCTGAGTAGCACTTGCTTTCTACTCTGTAACCGAGTAAAAAGACTTAGAGAATTTTCTTGAATTGAGTCGTTGCGGCGCAGAGCACCATCCAGCCGTCCGCGCCGCAACCGGACGCGTGTCAGGCATCCACGACCCTGTCGTTTCGCTGCCCACGACACATCGTGCCACGTGCCCAGTTTTCACGGGGCGGACCCACCGGCACCTTATGTCCCATCAATCGTAATAATAGGCCACGATCTGGTCGTGGGATCCACTGTGGCCGTTACGCGCGCGTTCCGTGCTTACGTGCGTTTCTATCCGGCCACAGGCCCCACCACACGGCCATCATGGCCACGATTGATCCCACTACGCCGATGGTAACGGTAAAGCCGCGGAGAGGGTATAAATACCCCCGCCGGTAACTTCCTTTTCCCCTTCCCTCGCACTATTCCTTTTTCGTCCTCTGCTTCCTTCCGCCACCGAGCTCTCCGCCGCCGCGCAAGCTTTCGCGCCGCCGCGGACTCAATTCGCCCCACCAACTCCGTTCAATTTCTTCCACTCCTCCCACTTGCAACAATGGCCAAAGCCGGCTGGGCGGGCTCAACCGTCACCAGCGAGGATTTCGCCTGGCTCGTGAACACCAGAAGAGTTCCTCCCGGCGTGGAGTGCCGGGCGCCTGGCGATGAAACCGTGCCAACCCCACGGGAGGGTGAGCGCGTCGTGTTCATGTCGCACTTCGAGCGCGGCTTTGGACTGCCGGCCTCCGAATTCCTCCGTAAGTTCCTCGATCACTTTGGCCTTCAGATGCATCATCTGCCGCCGAACGCCGTCGTCTTCCTCGCATACCACGCCGTGGTGTGCGAGGCCTTCCTCGGCATCCTTCCGACGACGGATACCTGGCTGAGGTACTTCCACCTCCGCCAGCAGACGACCGGGAAGAAGGACGGCGCGGGCGTTGGCCGCGCCACCGACACCGGCTGCGCCATGATGGTGCAGCGGTCGGGGACCAACCATCCCCGCGTCAAGGGGTTGGACTCGTCTGAATGTGGCAGAAGACATTCTTCTATGTGAAGAATATCCCCGCCACCGAAGGGGCCCAGGTAGCTGACAGGATCAACCTTCCCGAGTGGAGCCTCCGCGCTCCCACCGGGAAGAACTGGAAGGAGAAGCCCGCCAACGACGACAACGCCGTCGAGTTAGAAGAGAGGCTTGGCTGGCTGATAGAGCAAGGCCTCAAGAATGACGAACCGGTGGCCTGCTGGTTCCAGCGCCGAGTGCTGCCACTGCAGGAGCGCTGCCATCTCATGTGCTACATGGGGGGCTGCCGCGACCGCACCAGGACGACAACCATCGAGATTGACAACATCGACGTTCCCGGGCATGCAAGGGCCATCATGATGACGAGCCTCGGCGACCATTGGCAGTACGGGTTCGTCCCGTATAGCCGCGCGAAACCGATTGAACGGGTACGTCTTCCTTACTCTGCTTTCTGTGTATGCCTTCCGAGTAGATAACTCCGACTAGCAATTGCCCTCTGTACATAGTAGGATACTTAGTCGAATAGCCTAGGCCTAATGTGCTTTGTGCCTGCACGCCTTGCCGGGTAGCCTAATCGGGAACAACTCTTAGGCTTAGTATGCTTAATACCTGCACGCCTTTCCGAGTAGGATATTCAGCAATCATGCTTAGGCTTAGTATGCTTCGTGTTTGCATGCCCATCCGAGTAGGATATTCAGCAATCATGCTTAGGCTCAATATGCTTCGTGTTTGCATGCCCATCCGAGTAGGATATTCAGCAATCATGCTTAGGCTCAATATGCTTCGTGTTTGCATGCCCATCCGAGTAGGATTCCATCCTGCTACTCGGCTAGATAGTAACACTTCTCTGCTTTTCAGGTCCTCACTCGCCAGATCATCGAGAGCTGCGAAAGCTTCAAAGGCAACTGGGTTCCTGATCGCGAGGAGGACGACGTGCCCTCCTTCGACGCCGCAGATCAAACCAACTTTCCACACTCCTCCACGAAGGAGAAGCGCGACGCCGAATCATCTCTTCGCGATTGGTCCGATGACGAATTCGAAGGTAATTGTGTACTCATATTGCTTGTTTCCGAGAAGTACCAATCCATCGTTTGCTGTTTTTGATCCACTCCTCTTCTCTTTCGAATTCACAGATGATGTTGCTGAGGAGAAGGACGGTGAGGATGAAGACGAGAACAGGGGCGATACGGCCCTTGTCGTCAAGCCTCTGTCCGTTGCCGCTCCTGACACCCGCAAGCGCACCGGCAGTGGCGCCCCAGAGCCTCCAGCAAAAAGGAGGAAGCCAGCCGAGAAGAAAGCGACCAAGGTAGTCGTGAAGAGACCAAGGCGGAAGCTCGCCTCTACCAGCGCGTAAGTTTCCTCTCCGTTATCTTTCTTCTCGTATCGTACTATTTTCCCCAATTCTCTTCTAACTTCCGAATTCTTTCTTCTCTGCAGACCTCCCATGGATGCGAATGCTGCTCTTGCGCCAGATCAGGCCAAGAAGCCAGCACCGCTTATTAATCTTGATGATGACGAGGATGAGGCCGCCAATGCCCAGAGCACTGATGCTCAAGTGGCGGATTCAGAGCAGCAGTCCCGTGCGGAACCAGCAGCACAGGACACTGCTGCACACCAGGAGAGGCCCCCGTCTCCTCCGGCCAATACTGCCGAGGAAACGCAAGACGAAGAGATGCAGGACAACGCCACCCTTGAGCGGCCAGAGACTGAGCCAGAGCAGCCAAGCACAGGAGCTGCTGACCGAGTGAACCCCGCTGCCGAGCAGCGGGTAGAAGACGTCACCGCCACGGATGCCTACCCACTGAGTGACGCGCAGGCGAGCGCCACACCGAGTAGCGCCCGGCCGACTGGCGCGCCGGATAGCGCGCCCCTGGCGCCACCAGCTGACCAAGATAGGCAACAGGCCCTTGAAGCCTTGAGGCGGGAGACCGAGAGGAGGGCGGCCGAGAAGGAAGCTGCCGAGAAGGCAGAAGCTGGGGAGAAAACGGCCGAGATGGAGGCCGCCGAGAAGGCAAAGGCCAAGGTTGATGGAGAGAAAGCCAAGGGGTCCGAGAAGCAGCGCGCCGAGAAGCAGTTGGTTATCCGCGCGCCTGGTCCGGTTGCTACTGCTACCTCCGCCGCTCTTGCTGCTGCTGGTCAGCCTTGCTTCCCGGATTACATGGTGCAGATTAGCCAGCAAAGCCAGATCGGCTTCTCTCCCCAGGATAAGCAGCTTGCCCTCCAGAAGGGAAGGAAAGCCGTGGCCGTGAACTCCCCTCCTCCGGCTCCAAACCAGAACAAGCTCGTCACTATCGCTTCTCGGGGAGCCCAGGATACAGCGATAACATCACGGAGCCTCGAGCAGGTACTCGACACCATTGGCTTCATCGACGCCAAGTGGGATAGCAAGGTTCTCGGCACGGACAACTGGCATGGCCTTGGGCTGGGCGCAATTGATCACATGCGTGTTGAATGGAACAAGGTGGATCTGGGTTACAAACCCATGACCGTCTCCACCGAGACTGCCACTCTCGCCGCCAAGATGTTCCTGCACCGCAAGAACGCCGAGGACATCGAGCAAGCCTATGCAGTAAGTCTTACTTGTTCTTTCCGAGTTGAATCTTTTCTTTTCTCCGAGTAGCATTTCTCTTTTCTCATTTTCCTTTACCATCACCCAGTCCCCGAGATTCTGGCCGAGTAGGCGGATACTCTCCGAGTAGCCTCCTACTCGGGGTGAATCTCCCCTTCTTTTGCCTAACTTGTTCTCTTCCCGCTTCTCAGGATAGCGTTCTGAAGCGTACCAACTTGTACCGCGTGCTCCTCTGGAACCATGCTATCGCCAGGAGGCGAATCGCTGCACTTGAAAAGGAGAAGGCAACAGCGGAGGCTGCGAATAAGAATGCCAATGAAAGCACTCAGCAGCTGGCTGAAGTAAAAGGTATGCTCTTAGCTGCGCGGTTACTGCGTTTTATGTTTACGCCCGCTTCTGATTTCTTTTTGCACTAACCGTTCCTTCTCGGCAGATAAACTGAAGGCTTTAGCTGAGGAGCACGAGAAATGCCGTGCGTTTGTGGAGAACGCCGAGGGCACCATCAAGAAGTTGGAAGGTGAGTTGCAGTCTACCCGACTTGATTATGCTTCTGTTTCTTCTCTGCTTCTCTGCTAACCTTGTTTGTCTCTCCGCAGAAGATCATAAGTTGTTTGTCGAAGAACATCAAGACTGCGCCAAGCCGGAAGAGGTGCAGAAGCAGCTGTCCGACCAGGCTGTCGAGTTGGTGAAGAACCACACCACAGAGGTGGCGGAGCTGCAAGCCCAGCTGCGGGAGGCACTCCAGGACGCAATCACTCTTGGCGCCGAGAGGGACAGAGCCATCACCGAGAAGGCCAAGGCTGAAACCACCTTCAACGCCAAAATCGAGACCCTCAAGCAGGAGTGCGAGGTTCTGACGAAGGCCAACGCTGGGCTTTTCGCGCAGATGGATACTCTGCGCCAGATCCAGGACAAGCATATTTCCAATGAAGAGTCCTGGAAGACCCAGCTACAGGCGCTGCGCATCGAGTTAAAGAGTACGCTTTCTCTTCCCTGCATCTTTCTCTTCTCGGTCGATTTTCTTCTCGGTCGATTTTCTTCTCGGATCTTTTCTTCTCTGATTCCAAATTTCTTACTGCTTTTCCCAGAGATCTTTCCTACCATCATTTCATCCTGCGTGCCCGCTCTGGCCAAGGCCCAAGCGGCACGTGCTGCGAATGGCGAGCCAGAGGACACCAGGGCCGAAATTGAAGACAGCATGCTGGTGATGCGAGGCCAGTTCGAACGCCTAGCCGGCGTTGGCACTGACCTCGTGCGCGTGGGCTTCGCACTTCACAAGCTCTTCTGGCCTGAGGATCCTGAGCCAACAACCATCCGGGGCCTCGCACTCAAGCTGCAGAACGTGAAGGCCGAGCTGAAGAAGTGGCGTGCCTCGGGAGCTCGGGCAGGCGCGGACTTGATGCTCCTGTGTGTTGCTTCCTGGTACGAAAATCTTGACATGGGAATCATCCGCGGGAAGCGTGATAACTCCCGGTGGGAGACGGATCCGAGCTGCGTTGCCTCACGCAAGCAGATCGCGTACGGAGTCGCGGAGTGCGCCGAGACGGAGGTCTTCATCGACGGCCCCCCCGAGCCCGACACCGAAGTGGAGGAGGGCGAGGAGTCGGACGAAGAGACCGAGTCCGACTTGGACGGTTTCTTCGATTCGCCGAGAGGCAAGGGGAAGGCCCCGGTCGTCGCGAGTAGCGACGAGGAGACCGAGGTGATCGACACCGCCTCCCTCGAGTTCGGCACCTCATCAGGAGCCGCACTCGACGACACGGTGCGCCCCCAAGGCCAAGTTTCAGCTCCGGCGACCACCATCGAGGAAGAAGCCGAGAAGGCAGCTGCCGACAACGATGCCCCATCCACCTAGTTTCACCTGCACATTTTTTTCTTAAACACTTATCAGATCCCCGGGATGCCGGGAGCATATGTACCAGACTTGTTTACGCTTTTCTCAATTTTAATTTCACTTGTTATCTTTGAGTTAATCATTTTGAGCAGCCCTGGCTCAATGCCGGGTTGCGTTTCCATGCGAGTCCCCGAGTTGCGTTTCTTATTCACCCTCTCCCTTCATCTCTGCTCTACCCGGAACTTATTGCTTTTTTGGTATTCGAGTCACAAGAATCAAAGAGTAGGGCTGCAAATACTTAGCCGCTTAGAAACCATCATAATAACGCAGCCCACCACTTAGCCGAAAAGACAATACAGAGAACAGAAATAACAAACACTCTACTCGGTTCCTGCACTTTTTCTTCCTTAGCGATTTTCTTGTGCTCATTGACCTTTTGCTTGTTCTCTTGCTTGCCATGAAGCCGGGTTTCGGACAGCAGCAGAGTCGAAGAGTTGGCATATAGGTTTAGACACAGTACTCAGTACGCGTTTGAGTTCAGAAGTGAAGCAACCGAATAGACAAATAGTAAAGCCGAGTAAAAACACTTAGAGCAATTTTGGACGAGGGCAGTCCCCGAGAACAATTTCAGATTGCAGAGTAGAATTTCAACTCGGATAAGAGGGTACATACACATCTTTGCTTACGAATGAAAACGGCGGAGTAGAGCTACATTCCAAGGGCGCTTGGTTTCCTCTCCGGATTTATCTGCCCTGTTCGCCTGTGGTGGACGCACATCTACAAGATAGTAAGCATCGTTGTGCAGCGCTTTGCTCACAATGAAAGGCCCTTCCCATGGAGGAGACAACTTGTGCATCCCGGCGGTGCGCTGCACAAGCCTAAGGACCATGTCTCCTTCTCGGAAAACCCTTGGGCTCACCTTTCGGCTATGATAACGCCGCAGGTTTTGCTGGTAGATAGCCGAACGTGACAGAGTCAGCTCTCTTGCTTCTTCAAGCAGGTCAACGTCGTTTTCTCGAGCTTCTCTCGCCTCCACCTCAGTATAGAGGGCTACTCGGGGGGAGTCATGCTCTAAGTCTATTGGCAACACGGCCTCAGCCCCGTATACCAAGAAGAATGGCGTGTAGCCGGTTGACCGGTTAGGGGTAGTCCTTAGACTCCACAACACCGCTGGCAACTCGTCTAACCAACACCCAGGTGTTTTCAGCAGTGGCTCCATCAGCCTTGGCTTTATACCCGACAGCACCATGCCATTTGCTCTTTCAACTTGCCCATTGGAAGCAGGGTGCGCGACTGACGCAACGTCTAGTCGGATGCGCTTATCTCTGCAGAATCGCACCATTGCTCCCTCAGCAAAGTTTGTGCCGTTGTCGGTGATGATACTGTGCGGGTAGCCGTATCTCAGGATGATATCCTTCACGAATTTCACAGCTGTGATCCCGTCACACTTCCAAATGGGTTTTACTTCAATCCACTTGGTGAACTTGTCCACCATGACCAGGATGTGAGTCATGTTGCCTCTAGCCGGCTGGAAAGGTCCAACCATGTCCAAACACCAAACAGCAAAAGGCCAGGTGATGGGAATTTTTTTCAACTCGGAAGCAGGCATGTTTATCTTACTTGCGAACATCTGGCAACCAGTGCACTTCCTCACGATATCCTCAGCCTGCTGCAGTGCTGTGAGCCAATAGAATCCATGCCGGAAGGCCTTCTGGACCAGCGCCCGAGAAGAGGCGTGGTGCCCGCATTCTCCTTGGTGTATCTCTATCAAGATTTCTTCTCCTTCCGCTGGATCCACACAGCGTTGCAGCACGGCAGTGGCACTTCTCTTGTGCAGCACATCTCGGACAATAGTGTAGCCTTTGGATCTTCTCTGAATCTGCCTTGCAGTCACTTCATCTTCAGGTAAAGTGCCGTCCCTTAGAAAGGATAATATGGGCATAGCCCAACTCGGTGTCTCCCGTGTGGGAAACACTGGTTCGTCCATTTCCATTGGGACAGGCTCTTGTGGTGGCTCAGGAGGAGTGGGAGCGCTTCTCTGTAATCCAGATCGATTGGCGAGAACCTCTTCAATGAATGCAACAGCTTCCGGGTTGAGGGCGGCAGTCCCCGAGTAAGGAGTGGCAGTCCCCGCGCTAGGAGTGGCAGTCCCCGAGTAGGGAGTGGCAGTCCCCGCGTAAGGAGTGGCAGTCCCCGAGTAGGGAACGGCAGTCCCCGAGTAGGGAACGGCAGTCCCTGAGTAGGGAACGGCAGTCCCCGAGTAGAGAACGGCCGTCCCCGGGTTTCCTGCAGCACTCTCCCAGTCAATTTCCATTGGGTCAGATTCCTCGCTTGGCAGAGAAGGAACAAATATCGACTCCGAGTTGGGAGAGGGCTTGATGGATGGCTTCCTCAAATGTTCCAAGGCGACTCCCGCCGGGATGGATTGCCGAGAGGATCCCAACTTGGACAACTCATCTGCTGCTTCGTTCTCTGCTCGGTGAACGTGCTGGAACTCGCAGCCTTCGAAAAACCTAGTCATAGACTGTACCAGGAAGCGATATGATGCCATGTTGGCATCCAAAGCATCCCAAGTACCCGAAACTTGCTGCACAACTAGATCTGAATCTCCATAGCATATGATGCGCTGCACTCCAACTTCTTTGGCTACTCGCAAGCCATGTACCACTGCCTCATACTCTGCAACATTGTTGGACGCCTTGAAATGAATCTGCAGCACATACTTGAGTTGATCTCGCTTGGGAGAGGTGAGCACAACACCAGCACCAAGACCTTCCTTCACCTTTGAGCCATCAAAGTGCATCCTCCAATAATTGGAGACTGGAGCAGGAGGTTCATACTGCACCTCGGCCCAGTCCACAAGAAATTCCGCCAGGATCTGAGACTTGATGGCTTCTCTTCTCGCGTACGCGGGAGCATACGCAGCCAGCTCGATCGCTCATTTGGCCACTCTGCCACTCGCCTCCTTGTTGCCCATGATGTCCGAGATGGGAGCAGAGCTCACGACAGTGACGGGGTGCTCTTGGAAATAGTGTTTCAGCTTTCTTGCGCCCAGGTACACGCCGTAGGTCATCTTCTGGTAATGCGGATAGTTTTGCTTGGAACTGGACAGCACTTCACTGAGATAATATACTGGGCGCTGCACACTCTTGCCCTCTTCTTCTCGTTCCACCACAATTACTACGCTGACTACCCGGTTAGTCGCAGCAATGTACAGCAGCATTGGCTCCTTGGGTAGCGGACTAGCCAGGATGGGAGCGCTAGCCAGCATTGCTTTCAGCTCATTGAATGCCACATCCGCTTGCGGAGTCCAGACAAACTTGTCACTTTTCTTCATCAGTTGGTACAGAGGAAGGGCCTTCTCGCCCATTCGACCCAGAAAACGGCTCAGAGACGCCAAACATCCTGTGAACTTCTGCACATCTTTCAGTGATCTCGGCAAAGACATGCTCTCAATAGCTTTTATCTTTGAGGGGTTGGCTTCAATGCCCCGACTAGAAACCAGAAAACCGAGTAGCTTTCCAGCCGGTACACCAAAGGTGCACTTACTCGGATTCAGTTTCATTTTGTACTTGCGTAGGTTAGCAAAGGTTTCCTCCAGGTCGGCAAGCAGAGTATGTGTTTTATTCGTTTTGATGACAATGTCATCTACGTACACCTGCACATTCTTGCCGAGCTGGTCGTGCAAGCATTTCTGCATGCATCTCTGATAGGTTGCACCCGCGTTCCTCAAGCCAAAACACATGACACGATAGCAATAAGCCCCGTACGGGGTAATAAAAGCAGTCTTTATTTGATCGGCAGGATTGAGTGCAATCTGATGAAAACCAGAGTAGGCATCTATGAAAGACAGCAGTTCACAGCCAGCAGTGGAATCGATCACCTGATCGATGCGAGGCAGCGGGAAAGGATCCTTGGGGCATGCCTTGTTCAAGTTGGTGTAGTCGACGCACATGCGCCATGCAGTGGCAGCCTTGGGATCCTCCTTCTTCTTCTCGACCATGACCGGGTTGGCTAGCCAATCCGGATGCAGCACCTCCATGATGAAATTGCTTATCAGCAACTTGGTGATCTGGTCGCCAATGGCCTTCCTCCTCTCATCTCCGAAGCGGCGCATAGCCTGCTTCACTGGTTTGGCGTCAGGACGCACATGTAAAGAGTGCTCAACCAACTCCCTCGGGACTCCTGGTAAATCTTCATTGGACCAGGCGAAAACATCCCGATTCTCACGGAGGAAGTGGATGAGCTCGCTTTCCTATTTCTCCGCCAACCCGGAGCCAATGATGGCCATGCGGTCGGGGAACTCGGGGTCGACCTGAATCTTCTTCGTCTCCTTGGCAGCTTGGAAAGCTGTGCCCTGCTGGGTACTCGGCACGCCTTGCGCGCTAGCTTGCGCGGAATGAGCCATGGCCACCACCTCGTACATCTTCTTCTTCTCAGCAGCAATCACCATCGATTCCGCCAACTGGGAGCCAGCAGAGGCACACTCAATGGACTTCTTGTAATCTCCCGAGATGGTGATGATGCCATTGGGACCAGGGATCTTCATCTTCAGATACGCGACATGGGTGGAGGCCATGAACTTGCTCAGAGCAGGCCTGCCGAGTAGAGCGTGATATGGGCTCTGATGGTCCACCACCTCGAACTGCAGGCGCTCTGTGCGACAGTTCTCCCGGGTACCGAATAGCACATCAATCCACACTCGGCCAATCGGGTTGCACGAGATCCCGGGCACAATGCCATGGAAGGTGGTCTTGCTAGGCAGCATCATGTTCTCGGCCAAGCCAAGCTTCTCGAGTGTATCCTTGTACACAATGTTGATGCTGCTGCCGTTGTCGATCAGCACCTTGCTGAACCTCACATTCTTCTCGGGGCCCAGGAAGGTGGGATCCAGCACCAAAGCATAGCTACCCGGATTGGGCATCACCTTGGGATGATCTACTCGGGACCACCTGATCTCCTTGTCGCACCAGTACATGTAGTGAGGGACAGCAAGAATCACTGCATTGACCTCCATGGCCCGCCTGTGCTGTGATTGCTTGTCCTCAGGCTCAGAAGTGAAGATCATGTAGCTCTCGTGGTGCTCTTGGTACTGATTGGAGCCATTGCCCCCATTGTTGCCATTGTTGTTGTTGCCCTGGTTGTTGTTGTTGTTGCCTCTGTTGTTGTTGTTGTTGTTGCGGTTGTAGTTGTTGTTGTTGTTGTTGCGGTATCTCTCATTGTTGAAGTACTGGTTGGCTCCTAAAGCCACCTGGTTCACGTTCTCTCTTCTCGGGTACACTGGCGGCCGAGCTGCGGGTGCGCAAGCAGGCTGCACATTGTCATTGGCATTGGCTGCTGGCAGGGGAGGAGGAGGAGGCAAGCCATCACTCTTGATCGCCTCCCACCACTCGCACTGCCGAGTAGTGTGGTTAGCAGGCCTCGACGGATGGTGAGTGTGAAAGCTGCATGGGCCATCCTTCATGTCGTCAAAGACAAACTTCTTTGGCTGCTCGGAGTTCCCGCTACCCGACTGAGAGGTGCGAAATGGCTTCTTGTTGCCTTGGCCCTGGTTCTGGTTTTGCCCGTAGGCTCCAGCAGGTTTCTGCCTCTGGCTGCCACTGGCTCCAACAGTCACTGCATTCACCTCTTCGGGATCATACCGATTGTCCACTCGGCGCTTGTTGCGGAACTCGTTGCGCTTGTTGTTGCTGAAGTTTCTTCTCGGCTCACAGGAGTCCATCAGCGGCTGAGTGGGATCTCCGAGTGCGTACTGATCCGCAATCTTGATGGTTTCCGCCAGAGTGTTCGGCATCTCCCTCTGCAATCTCTGCCACAACATGCTGCCATGCCTGCACCCCTGCGCAAACCAAGTGATGGCTTGAGCTTCATTCACACCCTCACAGGTGTTCCTCAATGTGCTCCACCGAGTAAGATACTCGCGGTCTGTCTCGTCTTCTCGCTGCCTGCAAGCTGACAACTGCTGTGGCCTATTCGGCCTCTTGTATGTGCTCGTGAAGTTGCTGATGAATGCATCCGAGAAGTCCAGCCAGCAGTTAATGCTGTTCTTGGGCAGGTTGTTGAGCCAAGTGCGAGCTGGACCCTCTAGCATCTGTGGCACATAGCGCACAGCCCATCTTCTGTTACCATTCGCGATGTGGACCGCGGTAACATAATCATTGAGCCAATCTTCCGGCTTGGTGCTGCCGTTGTAGCTCTTGGTGCCTCTAGCGAGCTGAAAGTTCTTCACGGACGGCTCGTTCATGATGCGCGGGCCAAAGCACTCGGGGCCAGGAGGACCCGTGCTCTCCAGCCGCGCCGACAAGCTGATCCGGTCCAACTGATGCCTTGCATCTTCAGGCGCCAGCACGCGGTCACCAACACGGTCACGAATATCATAGCCAGCCATCTCCATGGCCGAGTAGCCGTCATCATATCTGTCCACCTGCACCGCTGCAGGTTGCTCCACCGGGTTGACGACTGGTGCCACAGCGCGCGGCTGCTGCCTCTGCCGAGTAGGCTGAGCTGCGGGTTGCCGAGAAGAACCAGGACGCGCAGCTTCTCGGACACGGCTTTGAGCTTGATGGGCTTGAGAGCCTGCTCTTGCAGCATTGTGTTCCTGCCCGGGCTGCTGCGGCACAGCGAGCTGTTTCGCGGCAGCAGCCGGGTCATACACCTGCATCTGCCTGTCTCTGCCCGAGCGGCCACTGCGGCTCTTCTCGCGGCTGGGATGCGGAGATGAGGCCTGATCGTTAGATCTAGCCGCGTGCGAATGCACCATCTGCGAAGCCCCAGCCCCCGGATTGGCCTTCCGGAACTCCTCGTTCTGCCTAGCAGCCTCCAACACTAACTCATTGAGCCTCTCTTGCTGCCTAACACGCGCATCGCCGTCTAAGCGAGGCAACTCGGCTGCTACAGCCTCTGCAGCTCTAAGGGTTTTGGCGGGTGTGCTGTATCTGGGCCTGGTGGAGGTGTTTGCGGTGGCGGACTGAGCGGGAGCCTCTACGACTGTTGCCATCTCGGCACCAAGGTTACGCCGAGTAGCACCTACTCTGCTAGGCCTCCTAACAACCGGCGTGAAACCGTGAGCCTTGTTATACTCGAGCTGATCTAGACTCAACTCTAACCTCACCTTGTCCAACTCCGCCTGCTCGGCAAGCAACTACAGGCGTTGCCGCTCGAGCTGCTCCCTCATGGCCAGGAGCTCGATGTCGGTGGGGGTTGGCATGCCAGGCCGCGTAGCCGACGCGGGAATGGCCGCAGACGTGGAAGGCGGCATGTTGCTCTCCTTCTCGTAGGGCCGGTGTACCCTGCCACCAGCCGGTACGTCCACCTCCTCGACAACGGCCGCAGCGCCAGTAGCAGCTGCGCCAGTGTTTGCCGCCAAGCCCGTCACCAGCACCTCAGCGCAGTTCGCAGAGCGTGACGCGGGCCTTCCGCGAGCAGCGATCACCGCGGGAGGATCCTCCGCGTCATGCACCAGCTCGGGATACGCGCGGTTGGCGACGGTAGCGACGTAGACGAGGTGAGAGCCGAAGGAGACCACCGAGCCGCCCTCCGGCATGGCCTTGCCGCCGAAATCGCCGGCGTTGTCGGTGACGAAGTTGAAGGAGCCGAATCTGTGGACAAGGCCACAGACCACGCGCTCCGATGAAGAAGATCCCGTCCGAACAGAAACTCCAACCAGCGCCGCTGGTTGCCCCACGGTGGGCGCCAACTGTCGTGGTGGTGTCACGGCAGATGCCATAGGATGGCTAAAGATGTGGGGACGAAGGACGCTGGAGGTGCTCGGGGAGGGATCACGCGACGAGTAGCCGCGTGAGGTACGACGTAAACACTACAAACAACTCGATCTACCCAGGTTCAGGGCCCTCGTGAGGAGGTAAAACCCCTACTCCTGCCTTTCCTTGTGTATATTGGTATCTCACCGAGTAGCCACAGTACAATGTTCTTGCTACCGAGTAGCCACTCTCCTCTCTAGATGATGAACTAGGGCAAGAACTAGGTCAAGATGTGTTCCTTGTAAGCGATCTCGTAAACGATGCCTCACGCAGGAGGCGGCGGGGCACCTTATATACTTGGTGCCCAGCCGGATACGTCCAAACATGGACAAGTGTCGACATAGTGTGCACATCGTCCTTCTTCCGGGTTCCCGCTGACACCTTTGGTTCTTGATCTTGGCTGTATCTAGAAAGTCGTTGGGCAAAACAAGGGGACAGACTGGTATCACTGTACCTAAGCACAGAGTAGGCCCCCCTTATCCTGCCACGGCCTGCTTCCATGCTGTCACTGTCAGGCAGGCCGGTCCCAGATGAACAGTAGTTCGAATGCTGCCAAGTACGGACCCAGGATACGCGGGATCCTGTGTCAGAACGGCTCCTTTGACTTTCTGGCCCGAGTAGGTTCCCGCCAATTGTTCCCGCCAATTGTACTCGGGCCAACTCTTCTACTCGAGAGGATGTAACTTGACTGATATCTCCTTCCGGGCATCTTGAGGAGAAACCGAGTAGCTGTCGACCGGGTAGCGAGTACCAGGTAGTCGGCTACTCGACAAAACCTCTCTCCTGGAAGACGCCTTTACCACTTGTCTTTACCCTACTCGGGGGTAACCCCCCGACAGTTTTTAATGAGGCGGCCTGCTGGCACAAATTTTTACGTATCAATAAAAGAGATGGTTTTCAAGTCTCATCATGGTCTTTGCTTCAATTACAAGTAAGTGACATTTGTTATTATCAATACATCAGTATCATCAAAATACGTTGCACATACATAAATCTTTGGGAATTGAACTGCTTAAATAGTAGTCACAAACCCAGAGACCTGGCCTTGATGCCTATGAGTTATGAGGGCCGATTACTTGCAAGACGAGTACGGCTGCAATCTTATAACCGGACGAAGGAGCCAAATTTCTTGGTTATTCTTACTTAAGCTCGATGTGAATCGCACCAAAGTGGCATGATATGTTCGCTTACGATTACAATCAAACCATGCAGCCCAATGGGACTTGCTTGACCCTGTTTTTCGTATAGATGTAACAACATGGTATCCACGCGAAAGCCGGCTTACAGTACAAGATAATCAAAAGGGTCATCTAAACCACAAGTCCATGCAGAGTACAAGGCTAAATAGCCGGAAACTCAACAAGTATCAAGCATGACTTCAGTATTTACGTGAGTGGCTATTGGTTTGGCTTGGTAAAGAGCAGTTTGTCATCTGAGAAAGCCCACACCCCCCTGGCTCGTACTTTGGGTCATGGGGACTGGGGACTTTGAAACAGAAACAAGCTGTTTATCTATTAAAGCTCGAAAAAACCTTGGCTTCCGAGTCTTGGGGACTTAAAGAAAAGTCCGCTTATCAAAGCCCGCGATACTCGGTTAACCGAGCCTCGAAAAGGGAATCAAAAGCAACCGGGTATCGAGAATAAGCTTAAGAATAAAACAAGGGTCGAAGTTATCAAAAGCCGGGAAAGGCACAAAGTTATCACGAGTAAAAGTACAAAGTGACAGTACCAGTATCAATGGCGCAACAAGCGCATCATCAAAATCATACCAGTTTTTTTTAAAAAAAAAACAGAATACAAGACATCATCCTACTCGGCATCCTGGGAATGGTCTTCCGGGTCTTGGTCTTGGACCTGCTCCTTAGCCTTCCCAACAGCATTACCCGGACTTTCCACATCAGGACGGACAGGTGGAGGAACAGCTGGTGTAGAGGTAGACGGCCTTAAGCCTAACTCGGCCTCTCTCTTAGCAGCTTCTTCTTTCCTCCTGGCCTGGTCAGTCGCCCATTTTTCCAGCATTTCGAAGGGAGGGGGTGCCTCCACCAAAATGGTTTTGCCTTCAGCGTCGTACGAGCTCATGATTGTGTCCAGTTCCATCTTATCGGCCAAGGCAGTAGCCGAGTGGCGTACGGCGGATTGTATAACTTTGAAATCCTTGGGCGTAAACTTGGAGCCGTCAGCCTTGAATTCTGGAAACCCGGATATTACCTTTGCCGGGTCAAGCTTAGGAAAATAAGCTTTCGCCAGCGTAAAGGCCCGGGTCATACCGACTCGACAAGATGAGCGCTTCCATATTTCCATCCATCCAGGCACCGTCGAAAAAGCTTGCATAAGGTTTTCTTCGCCTGGGTATACCTCGGAAGGCCATTTCACGGCATCCAATAAAAGCTTTGTGCCGGCAAAAAATGTTCGGAGCACAGTCTTTAGCGTTTTAGTCATAGCGACGACATCGTCCTCTGGAGCAGCAAGGTTAGCACCTGCAATTGAAATAAAAGAAAACATATCAGTAATCTTGATTATTATAACGATAAGATAGAGGCATGTAAGTTAATCGCGCACAAAAACTTACTTAGCAAGATGCGATAAGTGTCCGCAACCTGGTTCGACAAGTTTTTCAGTGTAGATTGGGCAGCATCGTACTTCTTCTTGTATCTGGAGACATCTTTTTTCAAAGTCCTCACCTCCACCTCAAGGGTTTCTCTGCGCTTTACTTCAGCAAGCAGGAGCTGCTCGGTCTTGAGTAATACCTCGTCGGACCGAGTAATTTCCGCCTGCAAGGAACGAGTGAAACTGTAAGTCGGATATCATGACAAGCCGAATATTGTATGAAGTACCGAGCACAACTTTAGCAAGTTATGCTCAGAACTTGGGGACTGGGTGTGTAGTAAGGAATATCAAATAATGTTACCTGATGTGCTGCGGCCATACGCTCCAAGACATTTCCCTATGAAGCTTTCATGGACAGGAGAGCACTCATCAGCTGGTTAAAATCATTGTTATCCGAGTTAGAAGACTCGGGGGCGTGGAAATTTGGAGAAGAAGTTTTCTTCGTAACAGGAGACGGCACCTGGGTCATCCGAATGTCGGAGTTTGGCCCTCCTCCCGCGCCCGCAGCTGCGCCTTTTTCCTTCTCGCTTGCGTGCGAGGCTATTGGATACCCGGATTCTTGCCTAGCCGGGTTCGTTGGTGACGCTTGCTCATCACCAGCTGTGGTGAATGCGTCGTCAGTCGGTTTATTCTTACCCCGGTCCTCAACTTCCATGTCTTCCTGGTCGCTAACAACGACCGTGGTTCTATAGAAAGTGCAAAGGTGCAGTTAGCACATAAGTCATGAAAAGGGCGATAAAAGTTTGGCATAACATCAGGAAAAGAACTTTACCCGGGGTTCACCGCGAAGTCCGAGGGGAAGCCGCTGCTGGACCCGGAAGATACTGAAAAATACCAAGCAAGGTGTGAGATTACTTTGTGAGGGAATGTTTGGGAAAGGTTCTTGTGTATGGTGAATACCAGTATGTCGAGCTGGAGGCGATGAAGTACCCGGGTTAAGGGTCTCGTTACCCGGATGGTTCCGGGTCACTCTACGTTTGGACGCAGGTGGCTCCTTCAGTTATGACCAAAGGGATGATGACAGGGTTAGCTCGTGAATGGTATCACGGGAACGCAAATTAAGCACAAGGAAATGAAATGAAACCTGGAAAACGATTCCTTGGGGTTTTCTTTTGGATCCAGCTTTAATTGCTGGCTCCGGTTCATCTTCATCACTGGCGGACTCCACCTTGCCGTCCGTTTCTTCCTCCTCGTCTTGGTCTTCTTGTTCTGAAAGTAATCAAGATTATAGTGTGGAAATGAGAAGTAGGGCATGACGTATTCAAGGGGACTAAGTATGTGCCTTCGTCCGAGTTAACGGCATCCCCTTCCTCTTCCGGGTTTCCGGAGTTACGAGGAGTATCCGCCTTCCAGAAGTCACTGTCGGCCTGAGGTGGAGACACCAGAGCAAGGATTAACAGTTGTATCAGGAGGAACGAATAAAATTGAACTTGTTAGAATTAGGTCCTTACCGCGGGGGCCGGGTTCTCGAGGGTGAAAGGTTCTAATCCGGCTATGTTCCGGATCACCTCGAGCTTTTCCGTCAGAAAGCCCTTGATTGTTTTGTTGGCATCGCTAGGAGCGAAATTGCTGGTGGAGTATCGGATCGGGTCCGTGGTTTGCCCCGAGTATTCGCACATCAGTTTTGTGCGAATGGAGTTGGGTTGGATGCGGAAATCGACCCAAGTCTTCACCAGGTTAAGCCCCGATGAGGCCTTGGGCAGAAAGGATGGAGATTTTGGCCAACAGAGGTAGAATTTCTTCCCTTTCCGGGTCAGGGGCAAACCCATTGAAGGCTTCGGAAATATCAAGTTGACCCTCCGAGTAACCCGGCAACTTCTTTTCGCCGGGTGGGGAGGTGTCCAGGCAGTAAAAGTATGAGAGCTGCCAGTGCTTTACGTGGGAGTTGAGGGTGAGAGGAGGCATTAAGGAGTTCTTGCGGCGTTGGATGGAAACCCCGCCGCAAGTAAGAAGTGCACCGTCGCCGCTTTCGCGGCACGGTTTGCACTGGAAGAGTTCGACGAAGAGAGCCAGACTTGGCGGAGAGCACAAGTAAGACTCGGAAAGAACGATAAAATGAGTGATGTTTAGAACGGAGTTGGGTCCTATGTCGAAAATGCGAAGGCCATAATGGCTTAAAACGTCGCGAAAGAAAGGATGACCCGGAGGCCGGAAGCCCCGGGTCACATGTTCAACAAAACAGATTACCTCATTTTCTGCTGGAGAGGGCCGGGTCTCATTACCCGGTACTCTCCACTGGATAGTCTCCTGAGGGGGTAGAACCCCTAGTTCAACCAGTTCCTCTAGTTTGGCCTTGGTGACGGAGGACCTCCCCCAGTTGGCAGATATGGAATTTGTGGTTTTTGCCTTAACTGGCTGCTTTCCCTGCTTCTTGGGCGCCATGGGGTTAACCTAAAAAAGCGTCCAAGGAAAGGATGTGAGAAGTGAAAACTCGGAAATTGTTAGTTGAGCAAGTGTTCGTAAGTTAAACATGATCCGGGTATTACTTTGCTAAGCCAGGTATGAGTTGTCCGGGTATCGCACATTATTACAAAGGCTGTGGAATCTTATGCATAGATAAGTGTTCGGGGAGGGTAAATGGCTGCCCGTACATCTATTATGAGCAAGTGAGCCGGAGAGGAAAGACTTTCCGGGTGATAGGAGTAAAGGCGGAAAATTTAGATGACTCCAGCCCAGATTGGGAATCTCATTTCTGAATTTGTGGCAAAATTAGTGATTACAAGTGATAGGAGAGTGAGCTAAACTGTGTATCTTATCTATTGGGTGAGCTAGAGTAAACACTAGTGACTTGATTCGGCATGACCCGAGAAATCGCGGGCGGCTCGATTCAGATCTAACTTGAGGAGAAACTAAGAAATTGCGAGGATAAGCTAGAGGATGTAGGAGACTTACCAAAGGAGATTGAAGCGAAGCTTTGCGGAGGCAGATGACGCAAGCTTGGTGCCCTTTCGCGATTCTTGGCGGGCAGATCGGGGGTTTGGTGGCGGATTTGGGCGGTGGAGTGAACCGCGCTGTGGCGGAGCGCAAACGGCGGCGGGTGGGCTCCGGTGACGCGCGCGGGGCTTCCGTGATGGCGCTCTGGGGGCTCGAGCTTGAAAGGAGGAATGGGGAAAATAAGCCGTTGGAGCTAGGGTTACTTCCGAGGGCTTATTTATAACGGCCAGGGTGGAAAAACTTAGCCCAACGGGCGGAACCCGGGAAATATGGGGTAATGGCTGTCTATTTCGAAATTTTCGAGATACATTTTTAGCATGGAGGGAGGTGTTCAGATAAAAAAGGAAGGAAGATCTTTTCCTTGGTATCAGGATTAATTATCGAGAAAAGTGTAGAGTCGTGGAGTTTTTATTAAGATTCAGACCTGGAAACTTAGGGGAAGCATTTGGAGGAGAGCCGAGTTATTGCATGGTCACCATGGAGTTGGACCCAGCCATTTATCAAAGCATTGTAACCCGGCCTCCATACGCTTGAGCGTTTGATATTTTGCAGGGAATAGCCAGCGCTTCAAAGAGGAATCCAGGAAGCCCAAGCTATTCTGGGGACTACTGATGGGGGGATAGTAACCCGGCAGGCCAACTCCAAGGTGTAACCCGGCCCAAAGGATGTTGCACAGGATCCGGCTAAGGATGAAGAAACTTCTGGAAGGCCCAAAGTTTGTAGGCCTCGTAACCCGGATTGTGGGTTGCGGTAAGGAAAGTTAGGGTTTGCAAGTAGAATTCGGGTAGGATTCAAGCTGCGCCTTGGAGGGCAAGCCTGGGGGGGGGGTACGGGTGCTTATAAACCGGCCCCTAGGCTTAGTTTCAGAGAGATTCACGACATAATCATATCACCCGTTATCGGGTATCTAGTATAAATCGAGAGCCATATTCGAGACTCGGCGAGTTGAGTGCCGATTCCTAGATCGCTTATCATCATGTTCTCTTTCGAGCTAAACCCTCTCCCAAACTCCTGTGTCGACTTGCCCCAAGATCAGTTACCCCCGGTAACATCTGGCGTGATCATCCCACGACAGGTTACGCCCTTTTCCTCGCATCCACGTTAGATGCAATAGGCTGGCTGGTTTGCCGGAATTGTTCCTCCGGGTTCGTGGTCTTATCCTTCCCACCATGAGTTACTGGAGTGGGAGGAGCTGCAGCTGGAGACGGCATTCCCGTGCCAACGGTAGCTTTATGCTGAAACTGGAGCAAGACTGAAAAAAAGAAAGGATGAAGGAAAAATCCGAGAAGTAAATACCTCGAGGAACCAAAACGAAATGGAAAGTAAAAAACCCCAGGAAAATACCTGGATGGGGCGATGGGAATTCCGTCAAGATCTATCACCTCTTCCGTGATCACTTGCCTCTTGCGTTTCCGACCACCATAAAAATTGGGATGCAATTCGTCAAGTTCGGCGTCGGACGCAAAATCTGTTTCTGCAAGGTCATCGAACTATAGAAACGGCAAAAGATCCGATTAAGTTAGAAAAGTCCGGGAAAGGTATAAATCCGAGAAAACATCAAATCAGGGAAAAGTAAAGTACCATAGGAACTGGGTTTTCCTCGTGATACATCCACAAGCTCTGCTCATACTGGTCGCGAGTAGCAACCAATTGGTTGACTCGTTTCTTGAAATCCTTTTTCGTGAAAGATTTGTCCGTCCCCCTCATTTTGTCTTCCGGACCTTCGTATTCGCAAAGAAGCCGAGAACGAAAGGCAACAGGTTGAATACGGCGACCGAACCAGCACAGAATTGTGTCTGTTCCGGTCAGAGGAGGCTGGGAGAAAGTAAGTTTGGTGATACGCCGTTTTATCTTCATCAAGTCATCCGGCAAAGTCTGTACTGCTTCGACCGCCCAACTGTCTTGTGGAAAGGCGGCGGAATTGACAAAAGGAGGAACCCCGTTGTCTTTTCCGGGGAACGGGATGTCATGATGATAAAAGAAAGAACCCGTCCAAAACTTGACAAATTCTGATGTTTTTATCTTTGGATACCAATCTTCCCTAAATCTCCGAAGAGTGAAAGAAATGGTCCCGCAGATGGGAAGAACGTCCTCTGTAGGGTTCCGCTTTACTCCGAAGCAATACTGCCAAAAGTCTAATCTAGGTGTTATTCCTAAATACCCCTCGAAAAGATCTTGGAAGCCAGCTAGGTATAGAATGGAGTTTGGTGGAAGATTGTGGGGCTGAACGCCGTAGTGGTTGAGAACTTCCAGAAAAAAGGCGGATGGCGGTAAACCCATACCTCTCGTGATGTGGGAGGTGAGGAGAACGCGTTCCCCGTCTTTGGGAAGCGACTCGGACTCGTTTTCCGGGCTCCGCCATTTGCCCTTCACCCAAAGCCCCTCCTTCTCCATTGTCGGAAGGAGGGATACTGCTTTGGCTCCAACTGCCGGCAGTTTTTCCTTCGTCTTCCGCCCCGGCGCTGGCGGATGCCGCGGTGGACGCGATCGCGAGTTCCTCTTCGACGAGGATTATCTTCTCCTCCGCTGTCTCGGGCGCGAGTGGCAGAGATGGTGCGGAGCAGGACCCGGCCAGATTGGTGGCGGCGAGAGGTAGTTTCTCGCCCGATTGGCTGCCGGATGTTTTCTCCGGCTCGTCGCCGATGGCGCGGAGAGGCGAATCCACCGTGGGATCTAAGGTGTTGATGATGTCGTCTATTTCCGCCGCGGTGGAGTGAGACGGGGAAGTGCTTGGGGAGACCATTCTCGGGCGGCCCGATGGAAAGAACCGTGCGCTCCGGCGAGGTTGCGGATGGCGTTGTGCGAGTGCGCGTTTGGAACTGGCTCTGCTCACAGTGCTTGGGCGCTGTGTGAGGCGAGGAGAACTGGGAGCGGAAGGTTTGCCGGAGAGGATGGAGACGGTTATTTATAGCCGGAAACCCGTCGCGATACGTGCTAACGGATCTTTTGACCGTTGGATGATCAACGCGTGTCACTCGCCAGAAATTCCGGGAAATGAAACGACGGGTGATTATTGCTATCTCCTCGTTTCCCGCGAGAATCTGTCAGAGATACGTTTCAGGGTATCCCGCTCGACACCCAAACGTCCCTGACGTCAGGAAGATTAAAGCGTTGACGTAGGAAGTTCCTTCTCCACGAAGATTCGTGGAAGAAAAGACGGATTTTCCGAAATCTGAGTTTTGCGTTATGACATTATTTTGATAAAAAGAAGAATCAAGACAGAGAGCCAATATTTCTCGGAAAGAATGCACACTTGACGAAAGACGGCGAATCGGAGTCTTAATCCTTCTTGGGGGCTACTGTCGGATATATACCGATTAGGGGTATCTCAGATGGTGGTCTAAAGTGCCGGATTACCAGGGTGGCCTAAATGGTAATGGTCTACGGTCCATTAGGCGGCCCAGTAAGCTGATGCACGGAAGCTGGATTCTAGAAGAACCCGAATCACGGCCCATGTGATCCGGCTTGGAGTAGAAGGCGGATTCCTTACTTTTCAAGTTAGCACGAACCGTAGTCTTCTAGGTTTCTTTCTCTGTATGCCCTAACCCGGCTATTATATAAAGCCGGACGGGAGATAAGATAGATAGACAAGAAGCTATAGGCTAATTCGACGAGAGGTGGATCCTTGTCGAATAGCTAAACCTAACCTCATATTGTACTCTGTATTTTCTAGGCTTTAGTCCTGAATAGTGAGATATCAGAAGTAGGAACGCCAAAGTATTGCGTCGTACCGAACCTGGGTAAAACCTTGTGTCATTGTTCATCATACGATCACGTCCCCCCACTTCTCTATCAGTAGTTCATGGCACCCCCGTCTATGAAATCTACTACGATGTCTCGACATCAATAGAGATTCAATGTCCTTTTAAAAACATGAAACATTTAAGTTATCAACCAATTGAGTTTCAGTAAGCCAATGCTAATCATAATTGGATACAACATGAGAGTGAAATGGTTATTGAATCAAGTGAATGCATTACCAGGAGATGCAAATTGCTACTGGTGCTAGTATCTAGGAACCAGTCCAGATGTCCTAACGATCTAGTGAATTTCTTAGGTCAAGAGACCAGCAAGAGAGAAAACACTTAGACGGTCCAAGAGTTGAGATTTCTTTCAAATGACAAAGGAAATATCTGAAGACATGTGGAAACTAGAGAGAAGTACATTCCAGGAAAACAGAAGTCAACCAGGAGCAACATTGACTCAGCAAGGAAGCATAGCATGAGCCACTATCCATAGTACCGTTAGATAACATCAGATAACCTAGAACCTCTCCGTGTCAATTTTATCAAAGATAAAGACCACTGATGGCGTGTAAACACACGTTCGTTTGGAGACCCCAAGAGGAAGGTATGAAGAGTACAACAGCGAGTTTTCCCTCAAAAAGAAACCAAGTTTTAATCACACCACTACCAGGCTCAGCAGCAACGTGGAATCTGCACAGAACACGACCAAGATACTTTGCCCCAACGAAACAGTGAGATTGTCAATCAAACCGGTTTTGCTAACACAAAGGATTAGACATACATTGTGGAAAATGATGTATGATTGCAGTGAATGAAAGGAAAACAGTGTTTGCAGTAGGTTGTATTATCAGTATAAAAAAATGGACCGGGGTCCATAGTTCACTAGTGGTGTCTCTCCAAAATGGATAGATAACATGCTGGGTAAACAAATTACAGTTGGGCAATTGGAAGAGATAGAGGCTGCACCGTAGTGCATACGCAAGACACGATGATTACTATGAGATTTATTTAGGAATTACAACATAATACATAGACCGTAATCCAACTTCATCTATGACTAATAATCCACCCTCAGAACGTAATCCAAGCAGACTTTGGGTATTAAGTTGCAAGCAACATATTATTGCATTAAGTAAAGTGCATAATGTAAACAATAGAATTATCCTTAGAAAAAGCATTGTTGTTTTCTCCCTAGTGGCAATAGCACATCCACAATCTTACAAGTAACCGTCACTCTCCCAGATACCTAGAGGCATGAACCCACGATCAAGCATACATACTCCCTCTAGGAGTTAAAAGCATCAACTTGGCCAGAGCATCTATTAGTGACGGAGAGCATGCAAGATCACAAATAACATATAAAAGATAGATCTATAATCAACTTGACATAGCATTCAATATTCATCGGATCTCAGCAAACACAACATGTAGCATTAGAATACGATGATCTTGATCATGTTAGGCAGCTCACCAGATCTAAACATGATGGCACAAAAGGAGGAGAAGAAAACCATCTAGCTACTGCTGTGGACCCGTAGTCAAAGGATGAACTAATCACGCATCACTCCGAAGGAAGGCATGGTGATGAAGAGCCCTCCGGTGATGATTTCCCCTCCGGCAGGGTGCCGGGGAGAGCTTCAGAACCCTTCCGAACTAGGGTTGACGATGACGGCCGTGATGACCCACAAGTATAGGGGGTGTATCATAGTACTTTCGATAAATAAGAGTGTCGAACCCAACGAGGAGCAGAAGGTGTTGACAAGCAGTTTCGATGAAGGAATAACTATAAATACTGAAAGATAGATTTGTAGGGGTTTTTGATATTGAAGATAAATAAAGTGCGAGTAAATAAATGCAGTAGTAATAATTGCAGCAAGTGGCCCAATCCTTTCTTCAGCAAAGGACAAGCCGGTGGGTTTACTTATGATTAACAAACGTTCTCGAGGACACACGGGAGGTTTCTGTCAAGTGCTTTTGTTCCATGCAGCTGAATAATTTTAGGTGTTTTGATAAGTGTTGTGTGGGTGAACCTATGCTAATGTACCGTGCCATCCAAGACTAATACATACTTTCAATTATACCCCTTGCAAGCATCCGCAACTACAAGAAAGTAATTAAGAAATAAATCTAACCACAGCTTTAAACTCCGAGATCCTACGCTCCCTCGTGTAATGGTTTCCTAACGAGGGTTTAGGTTTCTGTCACTCCGGCAACCCCACAATTAGTAGCCAAATACACGATGCATCCCCCTAGGCCCATAAATGGTGAAGTATCATGTAGTCGACATTCACATGACACCACTAGGAGAATAACACCACAACTTAAATATCAAACATTAAATCTTATTCAACATTACTTCACTGCTAACAACTTGACTTCTCCCATGTCCTCAAGAACAACACGAACTACTCACAAGACATCATATGGATCATGATCAGAGGTGATATAATGGATGATAACAATCTGGTCATAAAGTGCAAACACCGATAAATCTCACAAGCATCGACTACTAGCAAGTAATCCACACCGGGAGAGAGATCTAATGTAAAACAACGATAGAGGCCCCTAATTGTTACAGCAGGATGACGGTGGAAGATGAGGGTGATGGTGATGATGATGATAACAATCTTGATGATGCCCGGAGTGATGAAGGTGACGATGGCGATGATTTCCCCTCTCCGGAGAGGAATTTCCCCGGCAGATTTCTCCCTGCTAGAGATCTTTTCTCTCTCGGGTGTTTTCCGCCCCGAGGGGGCGGCGGAATAATTCTCCGATGATGGTATGAGTCTTAGGGTTCCCTCGGGGCCAAGTACGCCAAAAATATCCACCAGGGATGGGCCAGGGTGGCCACAACACCTGGTGGCGCGGCCAGGGGCGCGCCACCTCATGGTGTGGGCCCCTCGTGGCCCCCCTCTGGCTCTCCTTCTAGCTGGGCTCCTCCTCTGGACTTCTAAGACACCCCGGATGTCCCCCTTCTTCTTCTGATCTTCTGAAATATGGTATCTCGATGGTGCTTTTTCCATCAGATTTCTGGTCCCGGTGTTTATTCTCCAAAGATTATGAAACATGCAAAATAAGATAAAATAACATAAGGTATGCATCATAAGATGAAATATATCGATGAATAACAGAAAATTATGACATAAAATAGTGATGCAAAATGGACATATCAACTCCCCCCCCAAGCTTATACCTCGCTTGTCCCCAAGCGAAACTGAACTCAGTAAACATGACCACAGGTTTATGGAGTGAAGAGTCGATAAATAAAATACGGACAAGAAGCATCACATTTATCTATGCATCAATCATTATAGACAGCAACTTCCTCTCATATAACTTAACTTGAAACGAGTAATGGGTGTCACAAACGAAGATGCAAAAGAGAGAATCAAAATTGGTGATGGCAAAATTTGTTCTTGGTCAGAGAACATTTAATGATATCATACTTATCTTAGGTGAAGTCTTTATAACAAGGATTTTATTGTAGAGCTTAACATGTTTAATTGTAACAACTCTTTTACAGGGATTTATAGCTTTCAAAGTAATATTCATTCAGATAATAAAGCATGTGCTAAACAAAGAAGGATAGAAAACATGATTGAATACATCAACATATAGATGGTGAGATCACAACAACTCAAATGCTTGCTAGAGACAGAAGGAAGTGGGTTTACTGACTCAACATAAAAGTAAAAGATAGGCCCTTCGCAGAGGGAAGCATTGACTACTCATGTGCTAGAGCTTTCATTTTGATAAACAGAGGTATAAAATGCATGACACTCCTCCCATCCATCTTACACAAACCATGGCTAACCGAATCCTTGGGTGCCTGCCCACAATCACAAACCGTGGAGGAGTGTCTAAATTTTGAGAGAGGTGTATGCTTATGTCAACGAATGGCAAATAGAAAATACAGTATGTCACAAGACAACTAGACTCACAAGAGCGGATCCCATAGAAGGACGCAACTGGTATAGAAGGTCATCCCTCTTTCTCTTTTGTTTACACAATTATGCTTTGAATGATAACTTAGGGGCAAAAAGAGTTAAGAGAATTTGTATTATTATTTGGGGCTGGGAACTCCGCTGTCAGCTCTTCTAGCATTCGAATAAGCGGATGAAGCCACTAGTCCAGGTGTGTGAGTCCAATCAACAAGTGAGATAAAGATTCTCTATTTGCGTCCTCATGAGCTAAAACAGGAACACAAAACATGAGTAATTTTAAAGTTTTAAAGGTAGCACATGAGCAATTTACTTGGAGTGGCGGTGAAATACCACATGTAGGAAGGTATGGTGGATACGAATGGCAAGGTTTTGGTTCAGGGTTTGGATGCACGAGAAGCATTCCCTCTCAGTACAGGGTTTTTGGCTAGCAAGGGTGGGTAGCAAGCATAAGAGTTGAGGGAAAACAAACAAATATACATATGATGAAACCAATCATGCAATCTTCATGGAAAGCCCAAGCGATCTTAACTTGTGAATACTAAGTTTATGAGCTAATAGGAAAATTCCACTTACTAGCATCTCAAATTATTATTTCTACTGACCCAAGCTAAGTTTGCCAAAACCAACTAGATTAACTTGATGATCTCCAGAGTGATACCAAATACTAACAACAAGCTCAAACATATGACAGAAATTGAAAACTAAAATAATGTGTGCATAAAGTAAATGATGAAACTTCTCATTAATACTTCAAACTGGCAACTCACACCAACGGATACAACGATAACCAACTAATGAGACACACTTTCATACTACAAACCTTACTATATGATAACCTCTCTACTCATGATATGACTCTAATGAAAAGGGAAAAAATGAAAGATAGTGACGTAATACCTCGGCACTCCCCCCAAGCTTGGAACAAGCCGAGGGGATGCCAAAACCAATGAAGAATTAATTCTTCGGTGGTGGTGGTGAATCCTTCTCGACGAGCTTATCAATTGATTTCTTCAAATATTCAATTGTGAACATAAGCATATGCATCACCTACGTATTGTGATCAATACAGTTTGCATGCCTGTCAGACTATGAATCCTAGCCACCAAGATTTTTCCCCCACTCTTCCTTAGGTTGAGAGCTTCCTTCATCTGCACGGTTAGAACGATTCATATCCCACACAGAGGGCAAATCCCTATGGGGCACATTTTTGTACTGATAATCATGAATTGATGTGTGGAAGTAGTTCTTGACGCCCACATCAGGTGTCCTCGAAGCTAGGGAGTGACGTGGAACCTTCCCTTTGGTGCTCATCCGCGCACCTCTCTTCAGCTTCAAGCGGTTAGCCACCACTCTAATGCTTGCGACGGTGGCACTTGGACGCACTCGTGGGTTTTCTTCTGCATCTCCTTCAGCTGCACTCTCGATCTCCTCCTATGGCTTCAGGTCTTGGATATCATCCTCTTTGTCCCTTCCCCTTGTTGTTGTCGGCGGAGACCATGCTGCTTCTAAACCCGAAAACAGATCCTGGCAGAAACAGCTTGAAACAGAAACACGACGAGAAAACGATATACCGACCTCAGGGGGTCCGGGGGATTATATAGCAAAAAGTTTCATAACGAAAGGAAGTCCAGGTAAAAAACGAGTCGGAGAGGGGCTCCGGGGCGCCCACACCATGGGTTGGCGCGACCAGGGGTGGGCTCGCGCCACCCCATGGTGTGGAGCCTCCGGGCTCCGTCTCCTTCTCGTTTCCGGTTCATAATTTTTCATTTTTTCCAAAAAGGGTAAAAATAAAAGTTGGAAGATGTTTCGCGAATGTTTTCTTACCAAAACTGATACCTATTCAAAAACTGACTCTGCAGTTTCTAAAATATGCTTCTTAATAAATTCCTCCGGGATCATGGCTCGAATACAATCAACATTTTTATTATAAGGATCTCAAGAAATATAATGCTTGAGTCTTTGGACATTCACCACTTGTGAAGAGTTGTCTTCAAGGGAAACAATTTTAATTGTCCCCGAACGATATACCTCTTCGATAACAAAAGGTCCTTCCCATCTCGAGAGTAATTAGCCTGCAAAAAATATGAGACGAAACCTATACAATATCACTTTCTCACCAACATGAAATTCTCTTTTAATAATTCTCTTATCGTGCCACCTTTTAACTTTGTCTTTAAAGAGCTTAGCATTTTCATATGCTTCACTCCTCCATTCATCTAAAGAACTTAAGTCAAGCAAGCTTTTCTCACCCGCAAGTTTAAAATCTCTATTTAGGTCTCTCACTGCCCAATAAGCTTTGTGTTCTAATTCTAGGGGCAAGTGACAAGATTTCCCATAAACCATTTTATAATGAGACATGCCCATGGGATTTTTATAATCAGTTCTATAAGCCCACCGAGCATCATTTAATTTCTTAGCCCAATTTTTTCTAGATTTGTTAACCATCTTTTGCAAGATAGATTTGATTTCTCTATTTGATAATTCTACTTGCCCGCTAGTTTGAGGATGATAGGGTGAGGCAATTCTATGATTAACATCATATTTAGCAAGAGTCTTTCTAAAACCACCATGGATAAAATGAGAAACCCCATCAGTCATAAGATATCTAGGCACACCAAACCTAGGGAAAATAATGTCTTTAAGCATTTTTAATGAGGTTTCACCATTAGCACTTTTAGTAGGTATAGCTTCTACCCATTTAGTAACATAATCAACAGCAACAAGAATATGAGTGTAGCCTTTTGAAGGAGGGAAAGGACCCATAAAGTCAAAACCCCAACAATCAAACGGTTTAATAACAAGAGAATAATTCATAGGCATTTCATTACTTCTAGAAATATTTCCAACCCTTTGACATTGATCACAAGATAAAAAAAAACTTTCTAGCATCTTTAAAGAGGGTAGGCCAATAAAAACCTGATTGTAGAACCTTATGTGCAGTTCTATCTCCAGCGTGATCTCCTCCATAAGCACTACTATGACATTTTCTCAATATCTCTCGTTGTTCATTTTCAGGAACACATCTTCGTGTAATACCATCAACATCTTCTTTATATAAGTGTGGGTCATCCCAAAAATAATGCCTCAAATCATAGAAGAATTTTCTTCTTTGCCGAGCTGTAAAGGTAGGAGGAAAATACTTGGAAACAATTAAGTTAGCATAATCAGCACACCATGGACTCTCTTGAGAGCTCACTTTTATTGCAGCTAACTATTCATTAGGAAAACTATCATTAACAGGAATAGGGTCATCAGAGATATTTTCTAATCTAGACAAATTATCAGCAACGGGATTTTCAACACCCTTCCTATCCACAATATGTAAATCAAACTCTTGTAAGAGAAGCACCCATCTAATAAGCCTAGTCTTAGCACCATTACTTTCAATAAGGTAGTTAATAGCAGCATGATCAGTATGAATAGTAACTTTAGAATCAACAATATACTGCCTAAATTTATCACAAGCAAAAACTACAACTAGGGACTATTTCTCAGTGGTAGCATAATTATTTTGAGAAGCATCAAGAGTTTTACTAGCATAATGAATAACATTTAACTTTTTATCTATCCGCTGTCCAAGAACAGCACCTACACCATAATCACTAGCATCACACATAATTTCAAACGGTAAATTCCAATCAGGGGGTTGAACAATAGGCGCAGATATTAAAGCCTTCTTTAAAATTTCAAGAGATTCTTTACAATCTTCATCAAAAACAAAAGGTACATCTTTTTGAAGAAGATTAGTAAGAGGTTTTGATATTTTATAGAAATCTTTAATAAACCTTCTATAGAAACTAGCATGACCAAGAATACTACGAATACCTTTGAAATCCCTAGGACAGGGCATTTTCTCAATACCTTCAACTTTAGCTCTGTCAACTTCAATACCTCTTTCAGAAATTTTATGTCCAAGCACAATTCCTTCATTAACCATAAAATGGCATTTCTCCCAATTAAGAACAAGATTAGTCTCCTCACGTGTCTGCAAAACTTTATCAAGATTCAGCAAACAATTATCAAAAGAAGTTCCATAGATAGAGAAATCGTCCATGAAGACTTCCACAATTTCTTCACAAAAATCATGAAAGATAGCAGAAATGCATATTTGAAAAGTAGCAGGAGCATTACATAAACCAAAAGGCATACGTCTAAGCATAGGTTCCAAAAGGACAAGTGAAATTTGTTTTCTCTTGATCAGGCTTCCTAACAGCAATTTGTAAACATTATTGTAATGCTTCTAATCTTTTGAATGAACAAGTACTCCGCCTTTTGCAGTTTAATGTTATACAACTACTTTGCAAGTTTTTTTGGGTTATCATTCCTTTATCTTCTAAATTCTCTGGTTTTGTACGCTTTAACCGTCCTTAGTGCTTGAAATGGCTCGACAGCGTTTTAATCTTCATGCCGAGTGACTGGGTATGACCAATCAGTCGAAAACTCGGAAACATGGATCATGCTAAAGGCATTTTTGCTTACTAGCTCCAGTGACCCAGCACAAAACAATCAGATAATATTTAGAGAAAAGTAAGGAATTTTTTAATATGAAACTCAGGCACGCAGGCACAATCTGGGCTTCCTTAAGACTTTTTTTGGCTGAAAATCGTTCAGTTTTTTAACGCCGAGCACGCAGGCACAATTTGGGTTAACATTGAGTATTTTAAAAGATCTTTGGGAAATAGAAAAGGCGTAAGATATGCTTTACTATAATAAACATGTAAAAACATAGACGTATGGATTCCGACAACTTTATTTCATGATCTCAAAGATGTTTACATAGATATTGAACTAAGTATAGAAGCAATGTAACTGCTGGATACTCCATGGCCTCTTTGTCTCTCCTAGTTCATCATCTATCTTTCTCTTTCTTTTGTGATTCGGCTTCTCGGGATCATCTTCCGTATCTCGAATGTCTACAAGATAGTATGATCCATTTTTCATAGCTTTGCTGATGACAAATGGTCCTTCCCATACTGGGGCCAATTTGTGCTTTCTTTGCTGTACCAATCTTAGCACTAGGTCACCTTCTTTAAAAGAATGATGCCTGATTTTCCGACTATGATAAAGTCGTAAACCTTGCTGATAGATGGCGGATCTTTGAAGCACAAGCTCTCGTTCCTCTTCTAAGAGATCGACGGCATCCTGCCGTGTGCTTTCGGCATTTTAATTTTTGTATTTTGAATCTTGTAATTGGAATATCTATCTAATAGAAACCTAATTTTGTTATTTCCAACACATTTTAATTTTTATATTATGAACATACAATAAATCCACTAATAGTACTTAAGACCATTTTTAAGTAGAAAAATAGCAATAATTATAAATGGGGTTTTATAAAATTACAGAAACATTCTAATAGTCAAATACAAATTTTCAAATCCAATTCAACTCATTTTCTTATTTTTATATTTTAGAAAACAAGGGATTTACAAATAGCAACTTATTGTCATTTTCCACATAGAGAATAATTAATTGAAAATATGCTCAAATATAATTTAGAAACGCAAGACCTTTGAGAATATGTTTCTCTAAGTCCTTTTCACAAAACAATTTGGTGGAAAACATTTTGCTACTTAATACTAGATATAGTTGTTGAAAAGTGATATGGTTAATTTTGGGCTTTGAAATATTTTCAAAATAATAGTCAGATAGAAATCAATGGCTTAAATAAGGTTTGCTATAAAGAAGCAACCATTTTGAAATAAGAAAACTTATTTGAAAAGGTTTAGGCTTTATGGAAAACAGAGGCACCTGGGTTTTATTTCCAATAACATTGAAATATGTATCGTTTCCATTTGTTTCTTGCATCTAATTTGGTTTTTGGTGAATTGTTTAACATGGAAACAAAAAGTTTCAAATTTTTAGTGATTTTTGAGTTTATCCAAAAATCAGGGATGTTACATTTTTTATGGGCTTAGCCTCCACCCACTTGGTATATTTATCCACTGCAACGAGTAGATGTGTAAGTCCGCCTCTTGCAGTTTTGAATGGTCCCATCATATCTAGCCCCCAGACCGCTAACGACCATGTAATAGGGATAGTTTTGAGTGCTTGGGCTGGCATATTTGTCTGCTTAGCGTAATACTGACATCCAGCACATGTGTTCACTATGTGCTCGGCATCTGTCTTGGTTGTTAGCCAGAAAAACCCTGCGCGGAATGCTTTTTTGACTATGCTTTTTGACTGAGCATGATGTCCGCAATCTCCAGCATGGATTTCTTGCAGGATTTCTCGTCCTTCTTCTGGCGAAATACATCACAGAAAAATTCCGATAGTACTGCGTTTATATAGGCAACCATTGATTACCGTGTATCCTTTGCATCGACGGTGTATCTGTCTTTGCAAGACTTCGTCTGCTCCATCCGGGTACTTCTGATCAGCCAAGAGGTTTAAATATGGAATTGTCCATTCCGGGTTAACTAGCATGACTTTAATTGACTCTGAAACCAGAGGTTAGTCGACATCTCCACCATTTATCGATGGTTCGTACAAGTGTTGGACAAACACACCTGGTGGTAGGGTTTTCACCCTTTCTGATCCCATGCGGGCTAATGCGTCAGCGTTCCAGTTTTCTTCCCTTTCGATGTGAAGCGCTTCAAATCTTAGGAAACAAATTGCAAACTCGTCCACCGTTCTCCGATATTCGGCCATGATGGGACTTTTGGCGTAACAAGTTTGGTTGAGCTGGTGTTGTACCAAATCTGAGTCGCCATAGCATAAGATGCGTTTAACACCTATTTCCTTTGCAATATGCAAGCCATGAAGCAGGGCCTCGTATTCTGCCATATTATTACTGGCATTGAAGTGTATTTGTAATACATACTCCATTGTGTCTTCTCTAGGGGATTTTAGGACTACACCAGCTCCAGTGCCTTCCTTCATCTTGGATCCGTCAAAGTGCATGATCCAGTATTCGAACTCCGGCATTGGTGTTTTTTTCATTGCTTCTGTCCAATCAGCGACAAAATCTGCCAACACCTCGGATTTTATTGTCGTCCTGGGTTGGTACTAAATGTCGAATGATGCTAGCTCGATGCCCCATTTGGCAACTCGGCCAGTCGCTTCCGTCTTGTCTATTATATCCCCTAGTGGTGCTTTACATACCACTGTTACGGAATGTCCTTGGAAGTAATGACGAAGTTTCCGAGATGCGAAAAACACGCCATATGCCAGTTTTTGATAGTGTGGGTACCTTTGTTTAGATTCAGAGAAAACTTCACTTACATAGTATACCGGATGCTGATCTGGTATGCTTTGTTCGTCTTTCTTCCTTTCCACAACTATTACTGCGCTAATAACCCGGTTTCTAGCTGTGAGGTATAATAACATAGGTTCTTCGTCTTTTGGGGACGCCAAAATCGGAGCTTTCATCAAAGTTTCTTTCAACTGGGATAATGCTGCGTATGCTTCTTCTGTCCACTCATACTTGTCGGATTTCTTCAATAATTTGTATAGTGGCAAAGCTTTGTCCCCTAGCCGGCTAATGAACCTGCTAACGGCAGCTGCAGAACCCGTCAATCTTTGTACATCTTTTACGCACGTGGGCCTGGAGATGTTTAAGATTGCTTTGATCTTTTCCGGTTTTACTTCTATTCCTCTATGAGAAACGATGAAACCCAGAAGTTTTCCTGAGCGAACCCCGAATACGCATTTTAATGGATTCAACTTCATCTTATAAGTGCGCAAATTTTCGAAGGTTTCTCGCAAATATTCAAGGAGTGTGTCTTTTTTACTTGGAAACGACAGCAATGTCGTCCACGTAAACATGGACGTTTTTGCCAATCTGACTATGCAAACATCGTTGCATGCAACGCTGGTAGGTTGCACCTGCGTTATTCAAGCCAAACGGCATGGTTATGTAATAGTACGTCCCATATGGGGTTATGAAGGAAGTTTTGATTTGGTCTTCTTCCTTCATGCGTATTTGATGATACCCAGAATATGCATCCAAAAAGCATAAAAGCTCAGAGCCAGCAGTGGCGTCTATTATTTGATCGATTCGCGGTAACGCAAATCTATCTTTTGGACACAATTTGTTCAAGCCAGTATAATCTTTACACATCCTAAGGGCGGTGCTATCTTTCTTCAGGACTAATACTGGGTTTGCAGACCATTTAGTATGTATAACTTCCCGGATAAAATCTGCTGCCAAAAGCCGGATAATCTCCTTGCTGATAGCCTTCCGTCTTCTTCCATAAAATCGACGGAGACCTTGTTTGACGGGTTTGGTTCCTGGAATCACCTTAAGTTGATGCTCAGCAAGTTCCCTGGGTACGCCTGGCATGTCCGCAGGACACGATGCAAAAATATCCCAGTTCTCACGGAGGAACTTCATGAGCTCGCTTTCCTATTTGTCGGTCATCCCAGTTCCTATTACGACAAACTTTGTCGGATCTTTAGGGTCTAGTATTACCTGTCTTGTGTTCTCGGAAGCTTTGAAGCTATCTGCCGGCTTCCGACTCTCTTTTCCTGCCGGCATTTCTGTCGGCGATACTTCTTTAGCCAGCTCCTTAAGTTCTTCCTTTGCTATCACTTTTTCTGCGCAAAGGGCGTTTTCTTTATCCAGCTCGTTTGCCAATTTGAAGTCTCCACTTATCGTGATTACTCCTCCTTTTGGCCCTAGCATCTTCAGCTTGTTATAAATATAACATGATCTTGCCATAAATTTGGCGAAAGCTGGACGTCCGAGTATTGCGTGATACACGCTTTCGAACGGCACAACCTCGAAGGATACTTTTTCCTGACGGAAGTGATATTTCTCTCTGAATGTTACATCTAGGGAAATTTCTCCTAGGGATCGTGCTTGTCTACCAGGGACGATGCCGTGAAAACGTATATTGCTGTGATTGAGATGTGTCTCGGAGAGCTGCAGATGCTTCAGTGTATCCAGGGACATTATGTTAATGATGGATCCTCCATCCATCAACACTCTTTTTATCCTAGTGTTTTGAACAATAGGACTTACAATTAGAGCTTGTGCGCCGGGTTCTGGCATATTTCCGGGATGATCAGACTGATCCCAGGTAATTGGTGTGTTTGAGTACTTCAAGAATTTCGCGGTTGCAGGGACAACCTCGTTTGTTTCTCAAAGTGTTCTCTTCGCCACCTTTGCTGAGGGAGTTGCCAAGAAAGTTATGTTGCATTCTCCGTCAACTCTCGGAAACTTAGGTTCGCCTTTTCGCTGTTGTTCCTGAAATTTTTCGTCAGTGTCTGTTTCACTGTCTTGTTTTTCAGCTTCTGGCTTTTGCTTGGAGAATTTCCTCTTGGAATTTTTTCCTTTGTTTTCGGATCCTGCACTGCCTTTCATATGCTTGTTCAGCCGGCATTGTGCGTTAGCATGGGTGAGTTTCCCAAACTGCAAGTGGTGGACACAGTTTTCCGACTCTATTTTTCCCACTCTTCTTTTGTGTAATTAATCGGCTATGTGCTTCTTCCTTTCCACTTGCTCCCATTTTCTCTTCCAACGGCTATGTTAACTTCTTTGGGCTTTTGTGTTACTTCGGGAGTTGCTTTTTTCTCAGTGCGAGGGGTCTTTTTGACTTGGATCAAAGTATCGATATTGCTGCCTCTCGCTCTGCTGTCGTCTTCGGCCGCTGCATGCTCATTGGCGGTTGTAAGCATAGATCCGAGATCTTTGTGCTTTTTGGAACCGATCATGAATGGTACGAGTCCGGGTTTTAAGACACTGACGAAAGCATGCATTGCTTGAACGTCAGTTACTCCAGAGCAACTAATCTTCATTGCCGTCCACCTTGAGATGAAATCCACGTATGGTTCATCCTCAAAATGGGTGCAGCGGTTTAGCTGGTTGATGTTGTTTGGGCGCTTGTAGGTTCCCCGGAAATGTTGAGGAAATACTCTAGCCATATCATCCCAACTGTCCACAGTCCTTGATGGTAATCCATTAATCCAATCTCTGGCTCCATCCAGTAACATTAGGGGGAGGAATTTTACTGCCTCCAGGTCTGTCCCATTGTTGATCTGAACGGTTGTGTAATAGTCTGAGAACCAGGTATCCGGGTTTGTGCTACCGGTCTATTTTTGGTATGTCGGACCAACTTTGGCAACGCCAGAATGCAGAGTTATTCTTCGGATCCTATCAGTGAAACACTTGGGTCCAAAGTATAAATCATCTCTTTTCGTCCTGTCCATGTGTGTGGAGTATCTGCCGGCGGAATGGACAGAAGTGGATCTGCTCCTTTCTTTTCCATTGTGGCACGGACGCGCTTTTCCAGGATTATCTATGTTGACTCCGTGATCGTGCCCTTTGGTATAAGGTGGAGTTCTACTCCTGTTTCTTTTCTTATTCCTGGGGGGAGTCCGGGATCTCTCACGCTTGTGAGGCATATCCTGTCTTCCAGCATTTTCTGCAGGGCGTCTTGGAGGCGGCATTGATTTTCCGTCCTTCCGGGTTTTCTCTTCCCGATCACGGGGATTAAGTCCATCTTTAGGGAGATGGGATCCGGTTTTGGATGCTTCATCCTTATTGTCGGGTTTTTTTCCTGTCCTTTCTCGGATCTGATTTCTTCTCTTTTGAATTGTTTGAATCTCCCGGTTCTTCCGGTCCAGGTGCTCCAGCAGCGCATGTAGCTGTCTTGCATAGGGCGGACTCGTCATGTAACTTCCCTGATCGCTCTTGCGCTCGCTGTTGTTGTTGCAATGATTTTCCTAAGAAAGCATACACCCCTTAAAGTTTTTCACCGTTGGAGTACATATCGTTGTTGAGGATGGCGAACGCTGCTTCCGCGTTTTCTGCTGCGGTTTTGTATATTGGCTCGCCTCTGGCATCTTTGCCATTTACCTGCTTTTGCCAAGATGGGTTGTGGAACCTTTCTTTTGGCGGCAGTACTTCGGGTTTTGCGATTCCGGGTAACCGCGTAGGTTTAATGCCAGATCTATTCTTTCTCTCATATTCCTTGATTTCTTCCTGCATGAGCTTGATATCAGCCTGGGTTTTTTGGAGGTGTTCTCGAGTTCGAAATAGATGTTGTTGCTGCCTTTGGAGAGCTTGCCTCCGGGCTTCCAGCACCTCAGGGGGCTCGTGTGGTCCCACTGGTGTTCGCAGTAATTCATGTTCGTCCTGTTCTGTCATTGGCGGCAGAAGGATTTCCTTCGTTTTCTTCTCCGCAGGTTTCACTCCGCTTGCATCTCCTACTTCCAGGCTTTCATTGGTTGGGTCAGTCGATTTCTCGTTCCGGAGCTTATACTGGAGTTTTTTAGCAGCTTTGTGTTTCTTCTTGGAAGAGGGAGGTTTCTTACAGGGTTCTTTCTCTGTCAATTCTTTGACGTCGGGGAATTTTGGGGAGGTTTCTCCTTCTTCTCTCTCTTCCTCCGGCGGAGGCATTCTAGGGCTTTTCCTGACTGTCGACATCCGTGTTGTCAGCCGGTTTTGCCATCAGTACTTCGTGGAATCCCTCTTGGAAGGATTTGACCTTTCTTTCGAAAGCGTATTCATCTTCGTCTTCGGTATCGAAGTGATCCGATCTGGGTTCCGACTCTAATCTCGCCTCGATGGCGGCTAGTACAGAGTCATCTTCTAAGTGCGTCATGATGTTGACGGATGTCGGATCTTCCACCTCTGTTGTGGGATTGTTGTTTTCTGCCTCTTGCACGGGATTGCTTTAATCCGTGTTTTCGGTGATCTCGGACTGCACCATGCCGATAAGGTGCGATTCAGCAGTATATCGACGATCTGAACAAAATCCGGCGTCATAGACTGGGTATAGGGAGGGTGGGATAAATTTACTCCCACCGCAGAATCCCATTGCTTCTGCAGTTAATCCGATAAAGATGTTTGCAGATCCAATCGGTAGAACGCCGACACTTACCTATCAGTTGTCGAGGAAGCGCCCGACGTCGCTGTCGAATTCCAAGCTTCCGACAGTTATGGTACTGCCGATTCCGCCAAGTATTCCCGATCGGAACATAACGCCTGACGTCGCTGGCCCCACGATGTGCGCCAACTGTCGAGACATCGTAGTAGATTTCATAGATGGGGGTGGCATGAACTACTGATAGAGAAGTGGGGGACGTGATCGTATGATGAACAATGACACAAGATTTTACCCAGGTTCGGTACGACGCAGTACTGCGGCGTTCCTACTCCTGCAATCTCACTATTCAGGACTAAAGCCTGGAAAATACATAGTACAATGTGAGGTTAGGTTTAGCTATTCGACAAGGATCCACCTCTCGTCGAATTAGCCTATAGCTTCTTGTCTATCTATCATATCTCCCGTCCGGCTTTATATAATAGCCTGGTTAGGGCATACAGAGAAAGAAACCTAGAAGACTACGATTCGTGCTAACTTGGAAAGTAAGGAATCCGCCTTCTACTCCAAGCCGGATCACATGGGTCGTGATCCGGGTTCTTCTAGAATCCAGCTTCCGTGCATCAGCTTACTGGGCCGCCTAATGGACCGTTGCCCATTACCATTTAGGCCACCCTGGTAATCCGGCACTTTAGACCACCATCTAATATACCCCTAATCGGTATATATCCGACAGACACAATGCACATGACTAACCCATCTACTATCAGCAATAGGATAAATAATACCAGCATCAAGGAGTTTCAATACCTCATTTCTTACCACATCCTTCATCTCAGGATTTAAACGGCGTTGATGCTCAACAACTGGCTTTGCATCAGATTCAATATTAATAGCATGCTGGCATATAGTAGGAGAAATCCCCTTCAAATCATCAAGAGTATAACCAATAACACCTCTGTGTTTCCTCAATATTCCCAATAATCTCTCCTCTTCTTTACCAGAAAGTTTAGAACTAATAATAACTTGATATAATTTCTTATCATCAATATGAGCATATTTAAGATTGTCAGGCAAAGGCTTTAAATCAAAAACAGGATCCTCCTTGGGTGGCAATGCGGTACCCAAGTCTTCCACGGGTAAATTATGTTTCAGCATTGCTGGCTGATGTAGGAAAATCTCGTAAATTTCATTCTTTTCTTCCATAAAGACATCACTTTCGTGGTCTTCCATGTATTGCTGCAAAGGATTGTTAGGGGAAAGAGTAATAGAGCCAATTGTTCAACTCTATAATTCTCATTAGGCAATTCAGCTTCATAAGGTGCTTTAGCAAATTTGGAGAAATTAAATTCATAAGACTCTCCATCAAACTTTGTAAGGATTTTCTCCTTTTTACAATCTATAACAGCACCACAAGTGTTTAAGAAAGATCTAACAAATATAATAGGACAAGTCTCACTAGCAGAAGTGCCTAGTACTAGAAAATCAGCAGGATATTTAGTTTTACCACATAAGACCTCCACATCTCTAACAATACCAATTGGAAAATAGTTTCCCTATTAGCAAGTTGAAAAATCACATCAATGTCTTCAAGTTCACAAGAACCAATTTCATGCATGATTTCTTTATAAAGCTCATAAGGAATAGCATTAGAACTAGCACCAATATCACACAAACCATAATAGCAATGATCACCTATCCTAACAGATAGCACAGGAACACTAGGTTTCCTAGATTTACTAGGATGAGAGACAATATTAGAAGCATCTTCACAAAATATAATGTGTCCCTCTTCTATATTTTCAGAAACAAGGTCCTTTACTATTTCTACTGTAGGTTCTACAGTTATTTGTTCCTCGGGTTCTACAAGTTTCCTTGCACTTTTATTAACCACACTAGCTAGCATAGAATGTTCTTTTACCTTAGCTGGGAAAGGCATTTTCTCAATATAAGGTTCAAGCACAATAGAATCAACAATATGAACTTCTATATCTCTAGTAGGAACACAATTAACAATATCTTTATAAGGAGCATGGTACTTGTCCCATTCCTTTTTAGGAATATCAAAATAAGAAGCAAAAGCCTTATATAAGTTTGCAACAACTTGAGAATCAAGACCATAAACAATACTAACATTATGAAAATCATCGGATGACATAAAAGATTTAATGCATTCATAATCATAACTTATACATGACTTTCTACCTTTGTCATTCTCCCATCCTTCAGTGTTTTCTTGAATACGGTCAAGAAGATCCCATTTAGCTTCATCCTTCATACGTGTAAATGATCCAGAACAAGAAGCATCCAATAAATCCTTATCATGAAGAGAAACCCTTGCATAGAAATTATTAATAACAATATTACTGGGGAGCTCATGAATGAGGCCAAAAATTATATATAATTACGATCTCTATGAATTTCACTAGGAGGATAGAATTTAGAATAAAAGAGAGGCACGATTTCCTCCCATCCAATAGTCTGGCTATTTTTCAGCAGTTTGAACCATTCAGCGGCTCGGCATGTCAATGATATAGAGAATAACTTCCTCTTCACTTGGCCCATTGTAATACCTGCACACTTGAACAACTCGCATAATTCATGTAAAAAAAGCAAATGATCACCAGGATGGACAGTTCCATCACGTGAATAGTAGCTATGCCTAACATGTTTAACAATCTTTATAGGTATTTTATAAGGATCCAAATCATCAGGCGGTGGGTCACTTACTACCCTAGCAGTGGCCGCAGTGCCTGCAAATAAGGGCTCAAAAGAAGATCCAAACATAGTGTAATAAAACAGTAGACAGTAATAAAAACAACACTTACAACAGAAGCTTCCTTTACAATTCCACTTCCCAATAGCGCTTCACTCCTCGGCAACGGCGCCAGAAAATAGTCTTGATGACCCACAAGTATAGGGTGTGTGTCGTAGTACTTTCGATAAATAAGAGTGTCGAACCCAACGAGGAGCAGAAGGTGTTGACAAGAAGTTTCGATGAAGGAATAACTGTAAATACTGAAAGATAGATTTGTAGGGGGTTTTGATATTGCAGATAAATAAAGTGCGAGTAAATAAAATGCAGTAGTAATAATTGCAGCAAGTGGCCCAATCCTTTCTTCAGCAAAGGACAAGCCAGTGGGTTTACTTATGATTAACAAACGTTCTCGAGGACACATGGGAGGTTTCTGTCAAGTGCTTTTGTTCCATGCAGCTGAATAATCTTAGGTGTTTTGATAAGTGTTGTGTGGGTGAACCTATGCTAATGTACCGTCCCATACAAGACTAATACATACTTGTGATTATGCCCCTTGCAAGCATCCGCAACTACAAGAAAGTAATTAAGAAATAAATCTAACCACAGCTTTAAACTCCGGGATCCTACGCTCCCTCGTGTAATGGTTTCCTAACGGTGTTTAGGTTTATGTCACTCCGGCAACCCCACAATTAGTAGCCAAATACACGATGCATCCCCCTAGGAGCATAAATGGTGAAGTATCATGTAGTCGACGTTCACATGACACCACTAGGAGAATAACACCACAACTTAAGTATCAAACATTAAATATTATTCAACATTACTTCACTACTAACAACTTGACTTCTCCCATGTCCTCAAGAACAACACGAACTACTCACAAGACATCATATGGATCATGATCAGAGGTGATATAATGGATGATAACAATCTGGCCATAAAGTGCAAACACCGATAAATCTCACAAGCATCAACTACTAACAAGTAATCCACACCGGAGAGAGACCTAATGTTAAACAACGATAGAGGCCCCTAATTGTTACATCGGGATGACGGTGGAAGATGAGGGTGATGGTGATGATGATGACGATCTTGATGATGCCCGGAGTGATGACGGTGACGATGGGGGTGATTTCCCCTCTCCGGAGAGGAATTTCCCCGGCAGATTTCTCCCTGCTAGAGAGCTTTTCTCTCTCGGGTGTTTTCCGCCCCGAGGCGACGGCAGAATAATTCTTCGGTGATGGTATGAGGCTTAGGGTTCCCTCGGGGCCAAGTACGCAAAAAATATCCACCAGGGGTGGGCCAGGGTGGCCACACCACCTGGTGGCGTGGCCAGGGGTGCGCCACCTCATGGCTTGGGCCCCTCGTGGCCCCCCCTCTGGCTCTCCTTCTGGCTGGACTCCTCCTATGGACTTCTAAGAAACCCCGGATGCCCCCCTTCTTCTTCTGATCTTCTAAAATATGGTATCTCAACGGTGCTTTTTCCAGCAAATTTTCTGGTCCCGGTGTTTATTTTGCAAAAATTATGAAACATGCAAAATAAGATAAAATAACATAAGGGATGCATCATAACATGAAATATATCGATGAATAACAGAAAATTATGATATAAAATAGTTATGCAAAATGGACGGATCAGGCCGCTGCGGAACTTTTCGTGGATGGAGGCTCGGGTATTTAGGGTTTTTTCGAGAAGGAGGTTATATAGGCGAAAGGGCAATGTCGGTGGGTGGCCAGGGGCCCACACCACATGGTGGCGCGGCCAAGGGGGGCGCCACCCTGTGGTGTGGAAGCTCCCCAGCTCCCCTCCGGGTCTCCTCCGAACTCCGGGTACGTGAAAGAAAAATAGGACTCTGTGATTTTGTTTCGTCCAATTCCGAGAATATTTTCAGAACAACTTTTCTGAAACCAAAAACAATATAAAATAGGAACTGGCGCTATGGCATCTTGTTAATAGATTAGTCCCAGGAAATCCATAAAAATGATGTAAAGTGTATAGAAAACATGTAGAAAATGTCATAATATTAATCATGGAACATCAAAAATTATAGATACGTTGGAGACGTATCAGCCACCTAATAATCTCTTTAATGGAAACAATTGTCAAGTAAGAAATAGTAACAAGTCATTGCATCAAAATTTCTTGTGATATGAAGAGGAACATGATAACAAGCTTAACTACCTTGTTTTCCACATCCTTCTCATACATAAGACAAATGGATAATAACAAAAAAATTCAACTATTCATAACCATACAAATGATTACATGTTTCTAAAACCAACATGGGATAATAGTCATACGTGGAACCTGGGTGGAAAACAAACAAACAAGATTCTATTGAGATTAAGTATTAATAAGAGCCTAAGCCACTCTTGTTTTTGACTTGATCAAGTACCTAATATAACCAACACAGCTTACACACACTTAATTAAAATTTCAACCGAAAATTAATAAGAACCTCCAATATGAAAATAACAAAGCCACATAAAAGAAAATAAATCCATTTTCTAATCAAAATCATTTTGCATGACCTGGAATAAAATTCCATACTTGGTGATTTTGTTTACAATGCATAAAAAAACACTGCTAAGAAGTTTCCAAATTATTTCCTAAAAGACTTGTATCAAAATTATCCAAGTTTAAACACAACACTTTGGCAACAACATGTTTGTTGTGTGTGTTCAGGTTATAGCATGTATAAAATAATTTTTTTAATTCATTTAAAATTTAAATTGCAGAAATAGCAAAAAATCACTTAAATTGAACATCCAAGTAAAAATTCAAATCTTATTCAATTTCACCAAAAAAAACATGGCGTGGTTGCATTTTTTATAAAGATTACAAATATTATTTTTAATAATTTTTAAGTTTGCAAAAATACCTAGAAAACAACATTTTCTTTTTAGTTTCTTTAAACAGAAGGACACTAAGATGTAATTAATAGAAAATATAGGGGGTTATTGAAAGGCGTCATTTCTTTTCTTCTTCAACCTCATGACAGAAGGCGGAGGAGAAGGTCCTCGTCAAGTCGCCGTGTCGATGCCTCTGCCGCGTCCTGCTCGCCGCTTCGCGGAAATTACTACCCCTACGCCGTGTTGTCTCTCCTCTTCTCTCTCGCATTTACCCTCCCTCTCTTTGTCTCTCTGCAAGAAACCGAAACCCTAACCCTAGATATTCTCTGCCTTCCCTCATCGTCGTCACCTCCGGCCGCGCCTGAACGAATTAAAACCATCCGGAGATGCGCCTGGTCTTCCTCGACCTCCTAGAGCACTCACACGGGCGGAGATGCCCCTGGTACCGAGAATTTCATCGCCGTCTCTGAGTCCAGCCGTCACCGAATTCTCCTTGTCGTCGCCGATTCCGACATCGCCTCGCCTCCCCGACGACGCCAAAATCTCCGTACATCATGCTGACGTCAGGGTGATATCACACGGGAGATGATCTCCACTACTTGCATGCAATTCACGGATTTGCTACGAATTAGCTCATTGTGTTGGATCTAGCAGGTTTAGGAGCTCACAACGAGTCGGAGGGACGGCTTCCGGGACCAAATGCTCACTAGAGTTGTCGGCGACGAGCCCAAACGCAGCGGACGGCAGCGGTCGACGGTGCTACAGCGGAAAAGTAAGCGAGAGAAAAACGGGAGGGTGCACGAGCACGAGCACGAGTGGCTCACCACCTGTCAATTTAAATAATGGCAAAATAATCAATAAACTTAATAATTCAATAACTTTTAATCCAATTATTCTAAAAATATAAATAAAATATGTAATTGTTTAGAAAAATATAATATAAATATTTATGAACTTTTCAAAAATGTTTGATGAAGTTTAATTTTGAACATTTTTTAATTTAAAATTGAGAAAAATAATAAATAATTCAGTAAATCCAGAAAAACATACATGTTATATACCAAATTGACCAAAAAGACAAATGAAAACCATTTATGATATTTTCAATGTTATGTAAACAAGTTTTAAAATGAGAAATATTTGAATAGCCATTTAATTCATTTAGTATTGGGAAAATTAATAATTTATTCAAATCTTTTTAGAAAAAATTCGAATAATTTACCAAATGAAAGGTAAAAACATTTTCAAACCCATTATGTCTAGAACAACTTATTTTGTTTAACTTATGAATTATATTTCTAAAAAGTATAATGGAAGTCTATAAGATTCCAATATAACTAGGACTAACCGTCACCACCCTATTTTCTTTAATATTGAACCCTAATAAGTTTGCACTTCCTCATCCTCATCACAAACATTATTGGATTACAAGATGGTAGAGTTGATTGTGTTATACACCCAATTTCAGTTAGGTTCCTTTGTTTTAGATCTACACCTTTCATCAAATCAAAAAGGAAAACTTGTTTGTTATCTGCTAAAAAGTTGTTTTTCCATATGATATTGTTTTCTTATCTAACCAAGTGATAAACGGTTATGTTTCAAACATGATAACCATTGATTTGCTAAATAAAAGTGAAACACGCGTAAGATTAAAAGAATTAATAACTTAATATGATCAAATAAAGCATTTCAAACTTCAAACCTAATGTCATTAACTCTATAAGTGAACAACATCATCACCATAAGTAATAAAATAACTCTGATTCACCTAAAGAAAATGTGATCTTAGTGGCGTATCAATCGTATCTTACACTTATAAGATGGGGTATTACTCGGGGTATTCCGCGATGCATCTCATTAATATGCATATATCATACTGCTAGTGTTTTCAGTAGTCCCTACTGCGACTACTTTGCTATTTTTCAGATCTCGTGATTCCTACGCGACCCTCGAACCCGAAGAACATGGATTATTATTATTTATATCTTGGGCAAGTTCATCACTTTCTCATATCCTTCGCAGTATTTCCTAAGAACTATTTGCAAAACCCTATCATATTACCACCTTATTGTCAAAATAATGCATGATCCTATTTTATAATAATATGACTAATTGAATGACTACCAGAGTGGTAGTTTTCTGTTTGGTGGGAGGATGGAACCATGGTAAGAAGAATCGGTCATTGGAATGTTCCATCTGCATGGCAAAGTATTACCTAGGACTTAACAACAACTGCTGTCAGAGTTCTTGCGTCGTAAATACGGCGTTGACCATAGGTCTTGTATGGGGCGAGTAAGCCAGTTGTGATCTTTTCCTGTTCACATGTCAACGGACTACATGAGCCATACGATGTAGGTCTTGCGATACTACATGCACATAGGTGGGATCCCTTAATTCTCACGGACTATGGAGTCTATGATGGTCTGCCCGGGGAGCCTAGATATCTATCGTGAGGGGTAGAATCAGGGGTAAACCTGCGTGGCAGAAATGGGTGGGAATGTGTTCTGCGGAGAAGCATTGTTTGGTTTAGATCAACAACCGGGCCCCACACTTGAGTGGGAGTGGACAGGAATGTACACATGGTTGTGCAACATGGTCTTGATCGCCTATGGGTAAACTAACGCACCACTGCGGAGTGTAAAATGATGTGACATGTTTCCCCCTTTTCCGGGAAAGAGCTACGAATGTTGCACGAAAGTAACTCCATGAAGTTATAGCACCTGTGATGATTTGGCGAGCAATAGGTTTTAATATTAAAAGCAATCTCTTGAAGAACAATTTACAAAAACCTTGCATTAACTTATGACTCTTTCGAGTCTAAAGGTATAGTTAGTGCATGAAACTACTCACTGTATATCATGAACTTGTTGAGTAACGCTCGTTACTCGTTTTGTTCTTGTTTTCCCACCTTCTTTGAGTTGAAGCCCTTCACGGAGGTCTTCGTTGTGAATCCTTCGCTATCTAATGAAGCTAGGTGGATTCATATCTTACTTAAGCGATAAAGTGTCGTCATCAACAATGCTGGTGGATGAGAAGCTATCTAGGCATAGGTGGAGTCCATTCCTGGACTTAGTTGTTTAGAAGTCATAGATTAGGGTTGTGATCAGCCGTAGTGGATTAGGTTATGAGCTAGAGTTATTCTCCAGCTTAGGGTTATGATTTGCTTCTTATGATGTTTCATTTGCACGAGATTCTCTTTGATAATTCAAAGGGATATTCTCGAGATTTTGTAATGAACATATTTGTATCCTATAGCTCTGCTTGGACCTGCTATGTTTCTGTTGTACCACTCGGAGGGATGTAATATTTGCAGATAAGTCCTTCTGTAAGTATTATGTTAACGAGTTGTGCACTACACATGCAGTGGTGTGTTGGGTCACCGTACTGCGGCGACTATCTTCCTCGTCAGAGCTGTTCCTCGTCGATATAATGGCGTCGGCTTCGTCTGTATTGACCTTGCGCCTGCTTCGACGGTTGCCTTGCCTGTTTCGATTCAATCCGCGGGCCTATTTATGGAATTGGCTGTGTTGCCTTCTTGCCGAAGACTCCGGATCGAGAAGGAGGGTGAACGCAGAGTTAGACTGGATCCAGAGGGAGGCTGGATGTAGCGATGGACAAAGGTTCAACAGAAGACGTATAAAACGACGGACGAAAACGTTCTAAGAAAACGGACAAAAAATTGGGAGGAAGAAACCTAATAATAAAAGTAGTAAGATTTCTTCCTCCTTTGTTTCGTCCGTTTTTTTGTTGGTACGTCGTCCTATTTCTTGCTCCTTTGTTTCGTCCGTTTTTTGGTTGGTACGTCGTCCTAGTGATGTACGCCATGTTTTTGTTTTTGTTTCTAGGTAGTGGTTGTCGTCCATCAATCTGTTGCACGTACGCCTGGTTGCCATCGGTAATCAGTAGTATTAGAATAGGAAACATAATCCATTATGGAATCCAGATTGTTTCAATAAAAATCGCACAGACGCGCTGCCTCATATGTCGGATTCTTCGCCGTCGGCACCGAATTGCCCCTCCAGGAGTTCGTTTCAAGCCCAAGCACCCCCATAGATCCTCGAGTTCTTGACACACTAGACCCGCCGCAGACGGGCCATGGCCACGGCTGCCCTTTCCTTCATGGCCGCCGCCACAAAATCATCGACCTAGGGGCCCTCACCATGGAGCCATCGCTAGGAATCAGCAAGTTGCAGCCTACACGCCAGGAGAAGACCATGGGGCGGCGGATCTGATACAGGTGGAGCTACTACCTCCGTGGCTGCCGTTGGGAGCGAGATGTTCGTGTTGCGCCTTTATTTTTTAATAAAATGTTTTCATTACTTAAAGAGTTTAAGCATTACACCCGGCCTCTGCATCAAATAATTGCACACAGCCGCAAACCAGAAAAAAACGAAGGAGTATCAAAATACAACATTTCTAAACAAATCATGGAAATGTAGACTGTCATCGACTAGAATGCTGCTATCCGTAGATCAAGCGGTCATCCATGTGGGATAAAAATATCCCTTGCCACCTTCTGCATCCGTGCACAAGCCTCCATAACAAGGCCTTGAAACTCCCCCCGTTGTAATGTTGGCCAGGAACGGAGCAAACCTGTGCAATGGAATAGAACCTGCATACGAGATAAATTTTTATCATTAAAAATCTTGTCATTTCTACATAGTCAGAGCGACCATATAACGGCAGGCGCTCCTACCCTAATAATACTTTTGAACCGTTTATCAACCCCATTTAACCATTGGCCAAAAATATTAGCAACGAATGTACGTTGATAAAGATTCGAAGTCATTTGGATAGGTGACCAAATAGAATGCGCAAAAGTGCATCAAAGAATAAGTGCTTAATTGTCTCATCGTGAGAACAAGAAATACACTTCGTACTCCAATGCGCCTGTTGGAAGAGTGCAGCGAGACAGGGAGGTGGAAGAGAACATTAGAAACGTTGGGGTGCTTGTGGCCTCGCCGCCAGAGTGGAGATGTCGCACATGGCTACCAGAGGAAGCTGCACATGCTAACGTCAATCCCTCGGTGCGATTAGGGAAAGGGAAACATTTCCTAATCTTTGGAGAGGGAAATCAGAGGCCTTGCATGCGCGCCAAGTGTCACTACCAGAGAATTTTGTTGGGTTTTTCCTTTCCCACTAGACGGAGTCTAGACGGGCACGCATTTTTTTTAGATTCGTTTTTTCAAAACGAAATATCTCCACAACCGTATTTTGGAATTACGAACCGTTTTCATATTTGAGCTCCTCGCGTAGAGATCTTCAAAACTAGATCTCGTGTTGATAGGTTTTGAGAAACTTTTTTTGACTTTGTACACCCTGCTATATATACTTTATACTTTCGGTAGCACACGCGTGTGTACACCATGTACACCATGTACATTCAGTAGCAGCGATGCTCGGCTTCGCCTCGATATTTTTTTACGGCTCGGCTTCGCCTCGATAAACATTTATAAAGATCTTGAAGGGGGTACAGAGGTTGTTGTGCGTATTGGTCGAAGCGTGCATTGGTCGTAGTGCGTGATACGTCTCGGTGTTGCCTCGTACTACCGCTCGGCTTCGCCTCGAACAAAACGCCTATAGCGCTTCATCTAAAAAGTACACACGTGTTGTATCTGGAAAGTATAAAAAAGTTCTTATTGAAAATATACAAACGTTGTTTCTGAAAATATACATGTTGCATGTGAAAGTATAAAAAAATTGCTAGTGGAAGTATACAGACGATGTTATGAAAGTATACGCGCGGTGTACCTGAGTGTACATCTGTCTGGCCTACATCCACCTGGGTGTACACTGGCTCTTCACTGGGTGTACAACCGTTTGGGTGTACGTCGGCCCTTCACTGGGTGTACAACCACCTAGATGTACATCCGCCTGGGTGTATATCCGTCTGGGTGCACATCCTCATGCATCTGGGTGTATAACCGTCTTGTCGTACACCCGTGGTGCACGTGTTTGTACGTCAACACTGCACTTGAGGACGTACTTCGTTCACTGTAACTGAGCGTACATCTGTGTGTAACTGGGTGTACATCCGTGTTGATTCTGGGTGTACAAAAATAAGTTTCTCGAAACCTATCAACGTGGGATCTAGTTTTAAAGATCTCGATGCGAGGATCTCAAATATGAAAACGGTTCATAATTTTGAAATACAGTTCACGAGATATTTTATTTTGAAAAAAACGAATCTAAAAACAAATTCGTGCCACCCGTCTCCAGTTTGTGCGAGTGGGAAGGGAAAAATCCCACCAAAACTCTCTGATGGTGACACTTGACACACATGGAAGCAACCTTGGAAGACTAGGGGGGAATAAGAAGGCGACACTTGTTGCAAGGGAAATACACGCTGGGTGACCTTTGAAAATGTTTCCCTTTTTTTGTGATTACCCAATCCCTCAATCCCCATGTCTCTACCCTACCGAGGTGTAACTGTTCCAGGCTGCCAAAGGGGCTGGAGCTCCTACGACCCGATCCTGCCTCAGTTTCCTCTGACTTCGACACTGTACAGTCGGCGCTGGACCGGTAGCTGCAAGGCATGTGTGGTGAGCGGGCACAAGGACTTTTGAATCTGATGAATATTATCCTCCTTCCCACATCACTCGCACGGAACCGGTCGGCCACGATCTCTGCCTCTCTGGATGCTTTTCGTGATTCATTTCTAGCAATCCGAAAAATAACATAGTGCGGTGCTAGCTACATCCCGTGCAATGTTGTACTGCCCCGTCGTCGGTTTCTTCTCACATGTCAGGAAGGGCCACAATGTGCAGGCAGCCGTCGGCAGTGGATGCGACATGACAACATTCTGATATTTGCAGATTTTGACCCCGCTGTTCCTCAAGTGTCAATTCTCCAATCAACCAAGTAAGTGACACCTCTCCAACATATCTATAATTTCTGATGCTCCATGATGATATTATGCCAATTGCTACATGTTTTCTCCCTTCTTTATGTCATTTTTACACGTTTTAACAAGATGTCAAGTGCCAGTTCCATGTTTTCTGTTGTTTTTTATTTCAGAGAAGTTGTTTCTAGAAATATTCTCGGAATTGGACCCCACAAATCCCGAAGTTCCTATTTTCCCCGGAAGCATCAAGAAGACCGAAGAGGAGTCGAAGACGGGCACCAAGGGGCCCACACCATGGGGTGGCACGCCCACCCTGGCCGCGCCAGGGGTGGTGTGGGGCCCCAGGGATCCAACGCCTTTGCCCTTTCGCCTATTTATTACCCCCGGATGGAAAACCCTAGACACCTGATCAAATATCCCTGAAAAGTTCCACACCCGCCGTTGTCATCAACCCTAGATCAGGGGGGTTCTGAGGCTGTCTCCCGGCACCCTGCCGGAGAGGAGATCATCATCGGAGGCCTCTTCACCACCATGCATGCCTCCGGAGTGATGCATGAGTAGTTCATCCTTGGAGTACGGGTCCATAGCAGTAGCTAGATGGTTGTCTTCTCCTATGCCTCCATGTTTAGATCTCGTGAGATGCCTAACATGATCGAGATTGTTCTTATGTAACTCTATGTGCTGTATTTACTGGGATCCGATGAATATTGAACTTATGCCAAGTTGATTATAGTCTTTTATTGCATATGTTATTTGTGATCTTGCATGCTTTCCGTTGCTAGTGGTTCCTCTGGCCAAGTAGTTGCTAGTGACTCCAAGAGGGAGTATTTATGCTAGATAGTGGGTTCATGCCTCCTTTTCGCCTGTGCTCCCGCGTGTACAATCATTGCTTACATTACACACATTTCTTAATGCGATTATCTGTTGCTTGCAACTTCATACCTGAGGGGTTCGGATGATAACCTGAGGGTGGATTATTAGTCATAGATGTAGTTGGATTACGGTCTATGTATATTGTTGTAATGCCCGCACTAAATATCATAGTAGTAATCATGTCATGAATATGCACTACGGTGAAACCTTTATTTGTCAATTTCCTAGCTGTAATTTTTCCACCCAGCATGCTATCTTTTATGGAGAGATACCACTAGTGAACCTATGAACCTCGGTCCATTTTCCTACACTGTTAAACAAACCACTACAATTTCTTGCTTTCTTTACTTACTGCAAGCATACACTATTTTCCACACTATACGTCTAATCTATGTTTTCAGCAAGACCGGTGAGATTGACAACCTCACTGTACCGTTGGGACAAATTATTTTGGTTGTGTTGTGTGCAGGTTCCGCGTTGTTGCTGACACCGGTGAGCCATCAGCACCGTCAGTGGCATCAACCTTCCGAAGATCCTCTTTCTTCTACTGGATTGATAACCTTGGTTCTTAACCGAGGGAAATTCTTACCGTTACACTCATCACACCCTCCTCTTGGGGTTCCCAACGCACCATCCATAGTTTCTGTAGAAAGAATTCCTGGCACCATTTCTAGGGATTTAAAGCCAACTCTGCAAGCGATCAAGAATTTCCGGCGTCGTTGCCGGGGAGAAAGAAGTCTTCTGGCAAGGGGAGTCTCTCAATCTCAACCTCTTTATTTTGTTTATTGTCTTTTTTTTATTTTTGTCTTGTTTTGCTTCTTTATATAAAACACACACAAAAATTGTTTACTTTATAGCTGTTATTTATTTGCTTGCTTTTATTTTGCTAGAATGAGTATTCCTGAAGTTGAGGTTCGTTCTTTTAGGCAACAAGGGCGAGAGAGTTCAAAAGATGCTTGATATAGAACAAACAATGCTCATAATAGGTGTACAAAAAAATATTCTACCTTGATACTCCTGAGGAATTTTTATGTTGGTACTACTGGCTGGTATAGGTATGTGTTAGATACTCTTACGGGTGGAAATTTTCTAGGAACTCCTGCCTTGGAAGCCTGCAATTTGATTGAAAGTTTGGTAGGACCCCCCCCCCCCGTTATAACTGTTAAAACTGAGACCACTTTGGAGGATGTTATTAATAAACTAAACTCTTTGGAAATGAACTTACCAATTTTCCTTGATAATTCTAGCAAAGTTAATGAATCAATAATAACTATTGATAAAGAATCACTGGTCTAGAAACTGTCAACACTCATGATGATCTAAATTCTAGGATTGGTAAACTAGAGGAGGCTTTGGGAACTTTAAGCTCAAATGTTTCATCTCTTAAATTCAAAAAGGAGAAATCCTTTGTGGGAAAATAGCAAAGATTCATGTATGTTCCCAAGATAACTAAACCCAAATCTCAATATGTGCTGAAAATTGCTAAAACAATTAATGAAACTAAGAGTGACCTTAATGTTGAATCTTCAGAAACACCTAGAGTGCCTATTGCTGCAAATAATGATTTAGAGGAAGTTACAGATGTTGATGATTCACTTGAAAATACTTGAGTTGCTTTCTATGCCTACCTGAAAGGCGTTAAAGAAAAGCGCTACCGGGAGACAAACCTTTTTATTTCTCAGTTTTCAACCCGTTTTCCTTCGTTTTCTTTTGTTTTCTTTGCACCTGGGTGCTGTCTATTTCCTTACCAACTCCGCTGTATCTTTTCTTTTATGTTTTTGTTGAGCCAAGTAAAGCCTCTAGTGGAAAGTTGAGGCTATATTTCGGATTTCTACGCAGGAAACAGATTTCTGCTGTCCACTTTTTAATTCGTATAAAATCACAGAAAATTCAAAATGACCTGAGTTTTTTGTGTGTAATACTGGGCTATATACGCAACTTTTCTTAGTTTACCACCTTTTTTTTTTAGCGACAAAAGATTTTCGAAAAAATCATCTTTACCTGCTTTCCTGTTTTGACAGATTTCTGCCAATAATTGCATTTGCATCTTAATCTCTTTATTTTGGTGTTCTTTTGAGAAAAAGAGTTTTAAAGGAAATTGTGACAGTAGCTAATGTGTTTATGAGTGTTATGCTTGTGTTGAAACTGAACCATGTGAATTTATTATTTCGATTGCACTAACGTTGCTAATGAAGATTATGAGAAGTTTGGTGTGAAGGAAGTTTTCAAGGGTCAAGAGAAGAGGATGATATGATGTGATCAAGAAGAGTGAAAAGCCTAAGCTTGGGGATGCCCCGGTGGTACATCCCAGCCAATTCCAAGAAAACTCAAGCGTCTAAGCTTGGGGATGCCCAAGGCATCCTCTTCTTCATCGACAAATTATCAGGTCACTTCTAGTGAAACTATATTTTTATTCGCTCACATCTTATTTGCTTTACTTGGAGCGTCTTTTATTTTTCTTTCAGTTTATTTTTATTTTTGCAATAAGCTTGGTTGGACCCCAGCATTATTTTATTGGAGAGTGACACACTCCACTTTTTCATGGGAATACTTTGTATTCTTAATCTTTGTCTGGTTGTTGCATTTATTTATCTCCTGTTTTGCATGCATCTCTTATCTAAGAGATGTTAGTTTTAGTAGTGTTATGTGAGTGCTCTCATGTTTGCTTGATGTAGAATTTGAAGAGTATTTTTGTTAAAACATATCTTGGATGGTGCTTGTTGGGAGAAGAAACTGCTGCTTGAAGTAGAATTTTTAATGGTGCAAGTAGAAGCTTGTATAGACTATGGCTAGAACTTTTACGTATCATGCTAGATGTTATTTTAGTTTTAAATCCTTGTGGTTATTGAGTAGCATGATTATCCTCAAATATCTGAGAGTGTTTAATGTTCCATTGAAAGATTCATGAGTTGTTCTTGTCATACTGAAGCATAAATTTATGGTATCCTCCTTTGAATGTTTTATTTGATTGACTTGGCGCATGCTCACACCATGTTTATGACTATGAACCAGTCACTAATAGCCTCTATGATCATTTAGTTTTTGAACTTGTGATACCGCTTATGCTTTAATCAATGATGTTTATGTCGCTATGCATGATTATGGCTCTTATGCTCTCTTGATTTATCGCTCCCAGTCTTTTGCTATCCTCCACCTATACTGAGTATGAGCTCTACTCGTGCATCCAACTCACTAAAACCAAAGTTTTCCCATTGTGTCCACCATACCTACCTACATGTGGTATTTAACTGCCACTCCAAGTAAATTGCTCATGTGTTACCTTTAAAACCTTCAAAATTACTTCTGCTTTATGTTCCCATTTTTGCTCATGAGGACGTAAATAGAGAATCTTTATCTCACTTGTTGATTCGATTTCACACCCTGGACTAGTGGCTTCATCCGCATATCCAAATGATAGAAGAGCTGACAGCGGGGTGCCCAGCCCCAAATTAATACACACAAAATCTCTTCATTATTTTTGTCCCCGATTTATCTGTCAAAACATAATTGTGTAAACAAAAGAGAAAGAGGGATGACCTTCTATACCAGTTGCGTCCTTCATATGGGAGCCGCTCTTGTGGAATCTAGTTGGCCTGTGACGTACTGTATTTTCTGTTTACCATTCGTTGACATTAGCATACATCTCCCAAAATATAGACACTCCTCCATGGTATGTGATTGTTGGCAGGCACCCGAGGATTCGGTTAGCCATGGTTTGTGAAAGATAGATGGAGGGAGTGTCAACTTTTAATACCTCTGTTTAATAAAATAAAAAGCTCTAGCACATGAGTGATCCCTTCTTCCCTATGCGAAGGGTCTTTCTTTTACTTTTATGTTGAGTCTCCATCTTCTACCTTTATGCATAGTTGAGAGAGCATTTTTGCCATTCTGAGTTTTATGTGCATTTGTCCCAGAAACATTATTAATTGATTCATGATGTGTTATTGTTTGTTCTCGAATTATTTGCTCTAGTCTTCCTCATGAACTTTGAAGGTGTCCTGGCATTTATGTTTTGCCCCACTCTTAAGGACTAGCGAAATATCACTTTGCCATGCTTTCTCTATACTTGAAACAAACATATATCTTTCTTTGCATTGTTATTCATGACCTTTTATTTGAGATACTTCTCATGATGCAAATTGATTGCTATGCTTTATTATTAAAGTTATATTTATCATGTTTGTGTTAAAAGTCCTATGATCTCAGCTTACATATGCTCTTACATGTTTATGATCAAGTTTATGTTAGTAGCATGTCACCTCAGAAATTATTGTGTTTTATCGTTTACCTACTCGAGGACGAGTAGGAACTAAGCTTGGGGATGCTTGATACTTCTCCAACGTATCTGTAATTTCTGATGCTCCCTGATGATATGCCAATTGCTACTCCGGGACTAACCTATTAACAAGATGCCAAGTGCCAGTTCCATGTTTTCTGTTGTTTTTTATTTCAGAAAAGTTGTTCTGGAAATATTCTCGGAATTGGACCCCACAAATCCCGAAGTTCCTATTTTCCCCGGAAGCATCCAGAAGACCCAAGAGGAGTCGAAGACGAGCACCAGGGGGCCCACACCATGGGGTGGCGCCCTCCCTTGCCCGTGCCAGCGGGTGGTGTGGGCCCCAGGGCTCCACCGCCTTTTTATTCCTCCCGGATGGAAAACCCAAGACACCTGATCAAATATCGCTGAAAAGTTCCACAGCCGCCGTTGTCATCAACCCTAGATCAGGGGGGTTCCGAAGCTGTCTCCCGGCACCCTGTCGGAGAGGAGATATTCACCGGAGGCCTCTTCATCACCATGCTGCCTCCGGAGTGATGCGTGAGTAGTTCGTCCTTTGACTACGGGTCCATAGGAGTAGCTAGATGGTTTCCTTCTCCTCCTATGCCTCCATGTTTAGATCTCGTGAGCTGCCTAACATGATTGATATTATTCTTATGTAACTCTATGTGTTATGTTTGCTAGGATCCGATGAATATTGAACTTATGCCAAGTTGATTATAGTGTTTTATTGCATATGTTAATTGTGATCTTGCATGCTTTCCTTTGCTAGTGGTTGCTCTGGCCAAATAGTTGCTAGTGACTCCAAGAGGGAGTATTTATGCTAGATAGTGGGTTCATGCCTCCTTTTCGCCTGTGCTCGAGTGACAGATACGTGACGGGGGAGGATGTGTTGTTGCCAATAAGGAGAAAACAACGGTGTAAGTGCCCACGTGTACAATCATTGCTTACCTGACACACATTGCTTAATGCGATTATCTGTTGCTTGCAACTTAATACCTTAGGGGGTTCGGATGATAACCTGAGGGTGGATTATTAGTCATAGATGTAGTTGGATTACGGTCTATGTATGTTGTTGTAATGCCCGCACTAAATATCATAGTAGTCATCATGTCATGAATGTGCACTACGGTGCAAACTTTATTTGTCAATTCCTAGCTGTAATTTGTTCACCCAGCATGCTATCTTTTATGGAGAGACACCACTAGTAAACCTATGAACCCCGGTCCATTCTCCTACACTGTTAAACAAACCACTACAATTTCCTGCTTTCTTTACTTATTGCAAGCATACACTATTTTCCACACTATATGTCTAATCTTTGTTTTCAGCAAGACCAGTGAGATTGACAACCTCACTGTACTGTTGGGACAAAGTATTTTGGTTGTGTTATGTGTAGGTTCCGCATTGTTGCTAACACCGGTGAGCCATCACCACCATCAGTGGCATCAACCTTCCAAAGATCCTCTTTCTCCTACTGGATTGATAACCTTGGTTCTTAACTGAGTGAAGTTGTTACCGCTGCACTCATCACACCCTCCTCTTGAGGTTCCCAACGCACCATTCATTGTTTCTGTAGCAAGAATTCCTAGCACCATTGCTAGGGATTTAAAGTCAACTCTGGAAGTGATCAGTAATCTTCCTTGATTGGGTCGTCGCCCAGTTCCTTTCTTCCTCTTGGAGATTTTCCCAGTATTGGCACAAGATGCTACTGGGTATCTAGAGTGGAATCGAGGCGGTCGTGCACACCGTTGGGAGAAGTACGAAGCTTTGTCTTAGTCGGTACCATGGGACTTTCAGATTCTCAGGAAACTGACAGAGATGGAGAAAGGCATGGTGGTTCTGTTCGGAAGTTTGTCTTGGTCGATAGGTGGTTGGGTTGAAAGATGGGGACATAGGTTCTTCCTGTGTGTCGAGTGTTGGGCATTGGCAACATCAACCTTGGTAAGAGGGGGAGACAACACATGTGGACTGCTTTTGTGGTGGTGCTCTTTGAGTACCAAATCGCGAATTTCAAGGAGAAAGCCTAAGGTCTGGCCTTAATTGGTTGTGTCTGGCAATGATTTTGCTGAAGACATTGTTTTGGTGGATTCGGACTTTCTTCGGGGTGAAAGCTCAAGATCTTTGATCAGGCGATGACAATGCTGGTGTTTTGTTTCCTTCTTGGAGGCGTCGTCTTTGGAGAATCTCGGATGCGGTCCAGATGTTGTATTCGGTGGTGGTTAGAGTGTTGCTGTTGCATGTGTTTCATCACCGCGGCGGGGTCTTTGTTTTATATTTCTCTATTTTTATTTTTTTTCTTCGTTGTGTGCATCCGTGTTTTCTTTCGACAACTGGTTGGTGCAGAGGCTGGATGTAATCGGTATCTTGATATCAATATATTCCTTTATCAAAAAAGGTGAGTTGCTAGCTTAGTTTCATACATGTATTTATTTATTGAATAATATAAGAGGCTTGTGTATACACAATTTTTTTAATCACATATTTTACTAGATTTGCACGACACTTTCTTCAAACCTTATGCCTATTTCTTTTCTCTAATTGTGATTTCTTTTTCAAAATACTAAAATTGTCATATCATCTCATTGGCGATACATGGATATATAAACTGATTCAATGTAATTGGAGGACTAATAAATTTGTTTGTATTTTTTTTAGCTGCACAAAGGGACAAACATGGTGATCCAAAAATAATTGGGCATGCCCTTGGTGGGGCGAAGAGTTATGTGGAATACGAGCTCGTGTCATTTTGACAGATCTCACATTTTGATAGATATCAAGCACGGTTCTTAGCTCTACCTAGCCGGCGATGGTCATCGGTAGTGCAATCGCGGTGAGAAAACAAAGTATATATGCAAGTTTTTTTTTCTCCCGCTACAACGTATGGGCAGGTTTTCTACTACCTTGAGTTTAGGTTGCTAAAAAAGATTACATTTTGGAACGAAGGGAGTAGTTATTTATAATGGTGTGTGTGTGGGGGGGGGGGGGGGGGGGGTTGAAGAGCGAAAACCCAGAGAACACGAGCTCCCTGCTCCCGTCACAACTCACAAGTGGCCAGTTTCAATCTTGGGCTGAAAGTAAGCATATCATATCATGAGCTCAAAAGCATTATCCAGGCTCATCTTCTGCCAAGCTGTTGGGCCGCCGCCAGCATAATCCAGCGCGAGGGAACGTCATCCACCCGTTCCGCTGCCGCATCGAACGTATCGAGCCACCAGCCAACCAAAATCACGGCACTCCCTCTATCACGTCGCACCCGGGCCGTTCGTTCCATCCTAAACCCAAACCCCCACGCCCTTCCCAAGGCCGAACAGATAGCGTTTCCTCGAACACATCGCCTCCTGCCCCCCATGGCCACCGCGTCCCTCTCCACCCTCTCTTCGGCGGCCGCCGCCGCCGGCAGGCGCTTCGTCCTATCCTCCCCGTCGCTCTCCTTCGCCTCCCGCCGCCTCGCCACCCCGTCCTACCACCTCCGCGCCACCGCCGTTCCGGGGGCGAGGAGATTCGCGGCGTCCGCCGCATCGGCCTCCACAGTGGTGGCCACCATAGCGGTCGGCGACAAGCTGCCCGAGGCCACGCTCTCCTACTTCGACCCCGCCGACGGCGAGCTGAAGACGGTGACGGTGAGCGAGCTGACGGCGGGGAAGAAGGCCGTGCTCTTCGCCGTCCCGGGCGCCTTCACCCCGACCTGCTCCCAGAAGCACCTGCCGGGATTCGTGGAGAAGGCGGGCGAGCTCCGCGCCAAGGGAGTAGACACCGTGGCGTGCGTGTCGGTGAACGACGCGTTCGTGATGAAGGCGTGGAAGGAGAACCTTGGCCTCGGCGACGACGTGCTGCTGCTCTCGGACGGCAACCTCGAGCTCACCCGCGCGCTCGGCGTGGAGATGGACCTCTCCGACAAGCCCATGGGGCTCGGCGTGCGCTCCCGCCGCTACGCGCTCCTCGCAGATGACGGCGTCGTCAAGGTGCTCAACCTCGAGGAGGGCGGCGCCTTCACCACCAGCAGCGCCGAGGAGATGCTCAACGCGCTCTGAATCTCAGCCGCCGCGTCTCTGCTTCTTGACTGAGCTACTTCTGCTCTGAAACGTGTTTTCTGGCAGCGAACAATAATCCGACGAACTGTGTGTCGTGTGAGTGTCCTTCGATGCGTCGCCGTCGTATAGAGGATCTTTTTCTTTTTTTTGTTAAACTTTGCGTGCAGTCCATGTGATCGACGAAATAATGGCAGTACTTACATTGTTCACAGCGTCGAGTTCTTGACATTGCCACTGAAGACTGAAGTTTTAGTGAGATGTTTCCCAAACCTTTCATTCCGAATCGCATCGCGTTTGGGCCTGAATGCATATAGATCAGCTCGGATAAAACAAATGGAAAATCATACTCTTTCCAAAAATTAGAAGGAAATCTGAGGTTTACCATTCTAAGAGCTGCTAGCAGACAGGTCGCTGCAGCCTCCGTTAACGGCATCTACCTTTCCGCTTGCTGGATGCAAGAGCAACCCCCTCCCCCCACCGACCGAGGACAGGTCAAGTTTCCCCAGAAGTGTCCCTCCTGGCCGCCGTCAGACACAAATTCTCCCTCACGCACGCTCATCCAGCCAGGTCGGAGGCGCTGGCCTGGCCGTAGTTCGAGCGGTTCCGCCTTTGCACATCGGAAAACACCGCCGTCGGGCCCTGCCGCCTCTCTGGAAGTTGCTGCCGCGGCTGTCGTCCCTAGGAGCGATCTGTCCTGCTGTAGCCGCCGACGAGCACCTCCTAGTCCGCTGCTTGGGCAGCGTTGGACCTGTGGATTTCCAGCGGCCGAAAGCTGACAGCTGGGCTCACCGGAGCGGGCGCATAGAGCCACGGGAGGTGGAAAGGGGTCCCCGCTCCCTCGACATCATCGCCGGAGCTTGGTGTCGGGACCTGTTCGGCCTATTGCCAAAGGTACATGATAGTTCGCAGCGAACCCTTCGGATGATTCTGTGTTCTTTTTGCAATAAGTTGGTCTAGCATTTGTTGTAGATGGATGATTCGGACCACTTCTTCTACAACTACGTCATCGACACTTCGGATGATTCGTCCGATGATGATATCGACGTTCTCATGACTGTTGCCGCCATGATCCACAACTTCAATGAAGAATCACTTGGGAATTACGTTGGCTCGGTGCCTGACCACGAAGGGGCTCTGGAACGGAACAGAGAAGGGGCCACGAGCATCTATGGAAAGATTATTTCCATCTAGTGAAGCCAACATATCCTGTAAGTGTGTTTCGTCGTCGGTTCCGTATGTCGACAACTTTGTTCCCGCAGATCCTCGAAGGAGTCGTGGAGTACGACGATTACTTCGAGTCCAAGTTTGATGTTGTAGGCAAGCTTGGGTTCTCGTCTTATTAGAAGTGCGTCTCTGCTTCTTCATTGAGCTCCTTCCTAGCGAATAATAATCCGACGAACCGTGTGTCCTGTGTGTATCCTTCGATGCGTCGCCGTCGTATAGAGGATTTTTTTTTGTTAAACATTGCGTGTCGTCCATGTGATCGATGAAATTACGGGAGTACTTACATTGTTCACAGCGTAGAGTTCTTGGCATTGCCACTGAAGACTGAAGTTTTAGTGAGATGTTTCTCAAATCTTTCGTTCGGAATCGCGGTGCGTTTGGGCCTGAATGCATGTAGATCATCTCGGATGAAGCAAATGGCGAATCATACTCTTTCCAAAATTAGAAGGAAATATGAGGTGTAGCATAGCAGACAGGTCAGGTCGTCCCCGTTGCAGCCTCCGTTGACGGCATCTTCCTCTCCGCTTGCCGGATCTAAGACCATTCCAACCATGATCCACAAACAGTCCGCGGACAGGCTTCTCCAACTGTGTGATCTCTAAATCCGCACGCCAAAAGCATACAATCCATGCAACATAGATGATTCGGATCAAATATATAGTTACAACAAATTGGAGATCAAACATAGTCCTTATGCATGTTGTCTACAGCTAGACTATCACACTACTATTCTCGTCCTCGGCTCTTCCTCTTTGTCCTTACGCATGCTGTCTACGGTTAGATTTAATATCACCTTACCATTCGCTCTGGTCGCTGGTCCTGTCAGTCAATCTCGGACTCTCAGTTCTAACAACATGAACCCACCTCGTAAGCTTCTTCTACGATTATATGTCTCGTCTAGTATAAGTAGCGAATAATAAATCCGACAACCTGTGAGTTGTGGCTCGTGTGAGTGTCATTCTAATCATTGTAGTCGTGAAGGAGATTAATTTTTGTTTAACATTGTGTGCAATCCATGTGCTTGATAAAATGACTTGAATTGAAGTCGCCGGTGTACGTTGCCACTACTAAGCCCTGAATTTTTAGGCCCCGCTTGGTTGGCTGGATTTCAGCCCAAAACCCGGGTTTTCTTACGTTTCCACTAATTTCCCGATGAAGCCCACTGAGAGCACTTGGTTAGGCGTTTTGTTTCCTGGCCCGTGTCTTTTTCGGCCGTTTTCTCCGGAAAAACTCACGGACCTACCTAGGTCCTGTTTCTTTTACGGCCGTATTGTTGTGCACTGAGAAAACGACCCGTAAAAAATAGCAGGTGGGAAATAGAACCGATTAGCCAAGAGGGGCCTTAATGTAGTCTTGAGTAGAGAATCACATCACTTTAGGATTGCAGGCAGATAAACACAAAAGATTTTTTTTCGAAATGGGATATCCCTATCTCTATATCGGATCGATGCATATGGCCGCGATAAACATATCTGATATGGGTATGAGAGTTCTTCTCTAAATGAGAGGAAAATCCGGGGGGGGGGGGGGGGGGGTCTTTATGAACTCCTAGCTAGGAGAGTGTATGTCGCGTCAGTGTTGTTGCCTTCACCCCCTCTTCGACACATGCCAGTTCTAAATAAGCATGACATAGAAAAGCGGGGCACGCCTTAAAACGACGAGAGTGGTGGTCACAATAGGTAGTGTTTGCACCAGAGAAGCCCCAAAACTTCTGTAAGTAATGATCAATGGGGGTCACTTTCCGCAAACCTAATGGAATTCACATATTAGGGGATGTGATGGGAAGCGTAAATCCCCGCTATCTAATAATGGGATATGGATTAGAAGGTCTCTCTCATATGCCATGCCATGAGAAGGACACATAGCTAGGCTGCATGTTTTGTGATAGTGATGAATCAGTGGATCACTTATTTATACATTGCAGTTTTGTTAAACATATTTGGAGGTTGCTTCACTTTACGTTTAGCATAGCTCAACCAGTTAGTATTGATCATATGTTTGGTAATTGGCTTCAGGGTATTGATAAAAAATCTAAAGCTCGAATTCAAATTGGAACTTGTGCTTTTCTATGGGCGCTTTGGAATTGTCGGAACGACATGGTTTTTAACAGATCTAGAGATGCTCACTTTTTGCAGGTTACTCACCAGGCCACATACTGGATTCATATGTGGTCCTTCCTTCTTCCGCTGGAGCAGCGGGATCTTATGGATTCTGGATGCACTCGCTTGATGGCGGTCGTTCAGGCTATCTACAGCCAGGCTGGTTGGCTGCACACTAGAAGGATTCAATGACTTTTTCCATGATTTTGATACAATTTTTGTGGTTGATACTGGTATCCATTTTGGATGTTGCGTGATTTGTAAGGCACTGGGTTGTACTTTTCATATTTTTTAATATAAAAGCATCAGCTGTGTGCATCCTGGCGATGCAGAGGCTGGGGCTATGCTCCCATTTCAAAAAAAAAAGTGTCCTTCTAGTGGCCCATCAAAATACAAGAAGCCAAGCCTATATCGGATACGAAAAGACGCCCAAATCGGAGCGAGGAGTGTTCTACAAGATAAGGGTAGAAGAACGAAACTGGCGTAGGTCGTAATCGATTTATGTACAAACTTCGAGACCCAACCTCCTATGTAAAAGGCCGGAGGGTCATAGCAAACCCTAGATCGTTACCGCGTACACACATGCGCCAGATTTAATCTCTGAGTCGATATTCCCTTGTAAATGAGGCAAACTCGTCGAGTTAACATAGACATGCAAGAGTAGGGGTTTTACCTTCATGCAAGGGCCCTGGACCTAGGTAAATTGTGCCCCCGTGTCATGTCAGACGAGTAGTCCAACATCACTCATCATCCCTTTTAAAAACCTAGCACCTCCAGCATGGGATATGTCGTGGTATCCAAAGACGTTTGGCACCGTCTGTGGGAAACTGGAGCGGTGGAGTCGAGATTTATTATGCATCAACAATTGTAGATGATGACTCGCCGATCTGGGAAAACTCGATTCGATTCGCGTTCATGGACTTCACCAAGCGCCCGCTCGCACTACGCGCGAGCTTCAACACTCTCGACGTAAGCATCGATCTGACACTTGGCGATATGAACTTTCGTGCGAGCCGCGTGGGGGTTCTACGCACACGAGATTCGAATCTCCCCCAAGTGGCTAAGTCGACCTCCACACTAGCTCTAGTGGCGACCATGCCACCACCCACGGCCGCGGTCGTCCATCACCCGTTGCGCCATTATGCCGCTGTCGAAAAGGGCAAAAACCCACCATTACACGATAAGATATGTATGATACAAAAAGGGTGACCATCCAATAGAAGCCAAAAGATGGCCACCTGACAGGTGAACTTAGCGGATGGTCTCACCTCAAGATGACCAGAAGGAAGAATCAATCAAGTTCTGTCCATTCGAGTAGAAGAGTTGGCCCGAGTAAAATTGGCGGGAACCTACTCGGACCAGAAAGTCAAAGGAGCCGTTTTGACACAGGATCCCGCGTATCCTGGGTCCGTACTTGGCACTATTCGAACTATTGTTCACCTGGGACCGGCCTGCCTGACACTGACAGCATGGAAGCAGGCGGTCGCGGGATAAGGGGGCCCCAGTCTGTGTTTGGCACAGTGATACCAGTCTGTCCCCTTGGTTTTGCCCAACGACTTTCCGGATGCAGCCAAGGTTAGGAATCAAAGCTGTCAGCGGGAACCCGGAAGAAGGACGATGTGCACACTATGTCGACACTTGTCCATGTTTGGACGTATCCGGCTGGGCACCGTGTATATAAGGTGCCCCGCCGCCTCCTGCGTGAGGGATCGCAAGCAGGATCGCATGCTAGAACACCTTGTGACCTAATTCTTGACCTAGTTCATCACGTAGAGAGGAGAGTGGCTACTCGGTAGCAAGAACATTGTACTGTGGCTACTCCGTGAGACACCAGAATACATAGAGAAAGGCAGGAATAGGGGTTTTACCTCCTCACGAGGGCCCTGAACCTGGGTAGATCGTGTTGTTTGCAGTGCTTACTTCGTACCTCACGCGGCTACTCGTCGCGTGATCCCTCCCCGAGCACCTCCAGCGTCCTTCGTCCCCACATCTTTAGCCATCCCATGGCATCTGCCGTGACACCACCACGACAGTTGGCGCCCACCGTGGGGCAACCAGCGGCGCTGGCTGGAGTTTCTGTTCGGACGGGATCTTCTTCAGCGGAGCGCGTGGTCTGTGGCCTTGTCCACAGATTCGGCTCCTTTGACTTCGTCACCGACAACGCCGGCGATTTCGGCGGCAGGGCCATGCCGGAGGGCGGCTCGGTGATCTCCTTCGGCTCTCACCTCGTCTACGTCGCCACCGTCGTCAACCGCGCGTACCCCGAGCTGGTGCATGACGCGGAGGATCCTCCCGCGGTGATCGCTGCTCGCGGAAGGCCCGCGTGCCGTTCTGCGAACTGCGCTGAGGTGATGGTGACTGGCTTGGCGGCAAATGCTGGCGCAGCCGCTACTGGCGCTGCGGCCGTCGTTGAGGATCTTGCTGCACCGAGCACTGGTGGCAGGACTCACCGGCCCTACGAGAAGGAGTGCAACTTGCCGCCTTCCACTACTACGACTATTCCCGCGTCGGCTGCGCGACCTGGCATGCCGACTCCCACCGATATCGAGCTTCTAGCCATGAGGGAGCAGCTCGAGCGGCAGCGCCTGGAGCTGCTTGCCGAGCAGGCGGAGTTGGATAAGGTGAGGTTGGAGTTGAGTCTAGATCAGCTCGAGTACAACAAAGCTCACGGCTTCACGCCGGTCGCTAGGAGGGCTAGCAGAGTAGGCGCCACTCGGCGCAACCTTGGTGCCGAGATGGCGACAGTTGTAGAGGTTCCTGCTCAGTCCGCCACCGCAAACACCTCCACCCGGCCCAGATATAGCACACCCGCCAAGACACTTAGAGCTGCAGAGGCCGTAGCTGCCGAGTTGCCTCGCCTAGACGGCGACACGCGCGTTAGGAAGCAGGAAAGGCTCAACGAGTTGGTGTTGGAGGCTGCTAGGCAGAATGAGGAGTTCCGGAAGGCCAACCCGGGTGCTGGAGCTTCGCAGGTGGTGCACTCGCACGCGGCTAGATCTAACGATCAGGCCTCGTCTCCGCATCCCAGCCGCGAGAAGAGCCGCAGCGGACGTTCGGCCAGAGATAGGCAAATGCAGGTGTATGACCCGGCTGCTGCCGCGAGACAGCTTGCTGTGCCGCAGCAGCCCGGGCAGGAACACAACGCTGCAAGAGCAGGCTCTCAAGCCCACCAAGCTCAAAGCCAGGCCCGAGATGAAGCGCGTCCAGGTCCTTCTCGGTGTCCCGTTGCTCCGCCTACTCGGCAGAGGCAGCAGCCGCGCGCAGTGGCACCAGTCGCCAACCCGGTGGAGCAGCCTGCAGCTGTGCAGGTGGACAGATATGATGATGGCTATTCGGCTATGGAGATGGCTGGCTATGATGTCCATGATCGTGTTGGCGAGCGCATGCTGGCGCCTGGAGATGCGAGGCATCAGTTGGATCGGATCAGCTTGTCGGCGCGGCTGGAGAACACGGGTCCTCCAGGCCCCGAGTGCTTTGGCCCGCGCATCATGAACGAGCCGTCCGTTAAGAACTTCCAGCTCGCAAGGGGCACCAAGAGCTACAATGGCAGCACCAAGCCCGAAGACTGGCTCAATGACTATGTCACCGCGGTCCATATCGCAAACGGCAACAGAAGATGGGCAGTGCGCTATGTTCCGCAGATGCTAGAGGGTCCGGCTCGCACTTGGCTCAACAACTTGCCCAAGAACAGCATCAACTGCTGGCTGGACTTATCGGATGCCTTCATCAGCAACTTCACGAGCACATACAAGAGGCCGAATAGGCCACAGCAGCTGTCCGCTTGCAGGCAGCGAGAAGACGAGACAGACCGCGAGTACCTTACTCGGTGGAGCACATTGAGGAACACCTGTGAAGGTGTGAATGAAGCACAGGCCATCACTTGGTTTGCGCAGGGATGCAGGCATGGCAGTATGTTGCGGCAGAGGTTGCAGAGGGAGATGCCGAACACTCTGGCGGAGACCATCAAGATTGCGGATCAGTACGCACTTGGTGATCCTACTCAGCCACTGATGGACTCCTCTGAACCGAGAAGAAACTTCAGCAACAGCAAGCGCAACGAGTTCCGCAACAAGCGTCGAGTAGATACTCGGTATGATCCTGAAGAGGTGAATGCAGTGAGTGTTGGAGCTGGTGGTAGCCAAAGGCAGAAACCTGCTGGAGCCTACGGGCAAAACCAGAACCAGGGCCAAGGCAACAAGAAGCCATTTCGCACCTCTCAGTCGGGTAGCGGAAACTCCGAGCAGTCGAAGAAGTTTGTCTTTGATGACATGAAGGATGGCCCATGCAGTTTTCACACTCACCACCCCTCGAGGCCTGCTAACCACACTACTCGGCAGTGCGAGTGGTGGGATGTGATCAAGAATGACGGCCTGCCTCCTCCTCCTCCTCTGCCAGCGGCCAACGCCAATGTGCAGCCTACTCGCGCACCCGCAGCTCGGCCGCCAGTGTACCCGAGAAGAGAGAATGTGAACCAAGTGGCTTTAGGAGCCAACCGTAACTTCAACAATGAGAGCTACCGCAACAACAACAACAACTACAACCGCAACAACAACAACAGAGGCAACAACAACTACCAGGGCAACAACAACAACGGCAACAATGGGGGCGGAGGCTCCAACCAGTACCAAGAGCACCATGAGAGCTACATGATCTTCACTTCTGAGCCAGTCGACAAGCAATCACAGCACAGGCGTGCCATGGAGGTCAATGCAGTGATTCCTGCTGTCCCTCACTACATGTATTGGTGTGACCAGGAGATCAGGTGGTCCCGAGCAGATCATCCCAAGGTGATGCCCAATCCGGGTAGCTACGCCTTGGTGCTGGACCCTACCTTCCTGGGTCCCGAGAAGAATGTGAGGTTCAGCAAGGTGCTGATCGACAACGGCAGCAGCATCAACATCGTGTACAAAGACACGCTCGAGAAGCTTGGCCTGGCCGAGAACATGATGCTGCCCAGCAAGACCACTTTCCATGGCATTGTGCCCGGCATCTCGTGCAACCCGATTGGCCGAGTATGGATAGATGTGCTATTCGGCACCAGGGATAACTGCCGCACGGAGCGCCTGCAGTTCGAGGTGGTTGATCATCAGAGTCCTTACCATGCTCTACTCGGCAGACCTGCTTTGAGCAAGTTCATGGCCTCTACCCATGTTGCATATCTGAAGATGAAGATCCCTGGGCCCAATGGCATAATTACTATCTCTGGTGATTACAAGAAGTCCATGGAGTGTGCCTCTGCTGGTTCCCAGTTGGCGGAGTCGATGGTGATTGCTGCCAAGAAGAAGAAGATGTATGAGGTGGTGGCCATGGCGCAATCCGCGCAAGCTGGCGCGCAAGGCGTGCCGAGTACCCAGCACGGGACCGCATTCCAGGCATCTCAGGAGACCAAGAAGGTCCAGGTCGACCCCGAGTGTCCCGACCGTGTAGCTATCATTGGCTCCGGGTTGGCGGAGAAATAGGAAAGCGAGCTCATCCACTTCCTCCATGAGAATCGGGATGTATTCGCCTGGTCCAATGAAGATCTACCAGGAGTCCCGAGGGAGTTGGTTGAGCACTCGTTACATGTGCGTCCTGACGCCAAGCCAGTGAAGCAGGCTATGCGCCGCTTCGGAGATGAGAGAAGGAAGGCCATTGGTGATCAGATCACCAAGTTACTGATAAGCAATTTCATCATGGAGGTGCTACATCCGGGTTGGCTAGCCAACCCGGTCATGGTCGAGAAGAAGAAGGAGGATCCCAAGGCTGCCACTGCATGGCGCATGTGTGTCGACTACACCGACTTGAACAAGGCATGCCCCAAGGATCCCTTCCCGCTGCCTCGCATCGATCAGGTGATCGATTCCACTGCTGGTTGTGAACTGTTGTCTTTCATAGATGCCTACTCTGGTTTTCACCAGATTGCACTCAATCCTGCTGATCAAATAAAGACTGCTTTCATTACCCCGTACGGGGCTTATTGCTATCGTGTCATGTGTTTTGGCTTGAGGAATGCGGGTGCAACCTATCAGAGATGCATGCAGAAATGCTTGCACGACCAGCTCGGCAAGAATGTGCAGGTGTACGTAGATGACATTGTCATCAAAACGAATGAAACACATACTCTGCTTGCCGACCTGGAGGAAACCTTTGCTAACCTACGCAAGTACAAAATGAAGCTGAATCCGAGTAAATGCACCTTTGGTGTCCCGGCTGGCAAGCTACTCGGCTTCCTGGTGTCTAGTCGCGGCATTGAAGCCAATCCTTCAAAGATAAAAGATATTGAGAGCATGTCTTTGCCGAGATCCTTGAAAGATGTGCAGAAATTCACTGGTTGCTTAGCATCTCTGAGCCGTTTTCTGGGCCGAATGGGCGAGAAGGCGCTGCCTCTGTACCAATTGATGAAGAAAAGTGACAAGTTTGTCTGGACTCCGCAAGCGGATGTGGCATTCAATGAGCTGAAAGCAATGCTGGCTAGTGCTCCCATCTTGGCTAGTCTGCTGCCCAAGGAGCCAATGCTGCTATATATTGCTGCGACTAACCGAGTAGTCAGTGTGGTGATTGTGGTGGAACGAGAAGAAGAAGGCAAGAGTGTGCAGCGCCCAGTGTACTATCTTAGTGAAGTGCTGTCCAGCTCCAAGCAAAACTACCCGCACTACCAGAAGATGACCTATGGCGTGTACCTGGGCGCCAAGAAACTGAAGCATTATTTCCAAGAGCATCCTATCACGGTTGTGAGCTCTGCTCCCATCTCGGATATCATGGGCAACAAGGAGGCGAGTGGCAGAGTAGCCAAGTGGGCAATCGAGCTGGCCGCGTATGCACCCGCGTACGCGAGAAGAGAAGCCATCAAGTCTCAGATTCTGGCGGAATTCCTGGTGGACTGGGCCGAGGTGCAGTATGAACCTCCTGCTCCAGTTTCTAATTACTGGAAGATGCACTTTGATGGCTCGAAGGTGAAGGAAGGCCTTGGTGCTGGCGTAGTGCTTACGTCACCCAAGCGAGATCAGCTCAAGTATGTGCTGCAGATCCACTTCAAGGCGTCCAACAATGTAGCAGAGTACGAGGCAGTGGTGCATGGCTTGCGAGTAGCCAAGGAGGTTGGAGTGCAGCGCATCATATGCTATGGTGATTCCGATTTGGTGGTGCAGCAAGTCTCTGGCACTTGGGATGCTCTGGATGCCAACATGGCGTCATATCGCTTCCTGGTGCAGTCTATGACTGGGTTCTTCGAAGGCTGTGAGTTCCAGCACATTCACCGAGCAGAGAACGAAGCAGCAGATGAGTTATCCAAGTTGGGATCCTCTCGGCAATCCATCCCGGCGGGAGTCGCCTTGGAACACTTGAGGAAGCCATCCATCAAGCCTTCTCCCAACTCGGAGTCCATATTTGTTCCTTCTCTGCCAAGTGAGGAATCTGATCCCATGGAGATTGACTGGGAGAATGCCACACCAAACCCGGGGACTGCCGTCCTCTACTCGGGGACTGCCATTCCTTACTCGGGGACTGCCACTCCTTACTCGGGGACTGCCACTCCTTCTCGGGGACTGCCATTCCTTACCCGGGGACTGCCACTCCTTACTCGGGGACTGCCATTCCTTACCCGGGGACTGCCACTCCATACTCGGGGACTGCCGTCCTTAACCCGGGGACTGTCGCATTCATTGAGGAAGTCCTTGCTAATCGGTCTGGGCTTCAGAGAAGTGCTCCCACCCCTAAAGAGCAACCAGAGGTACCCGTCCCAATGGAAGTGGACGAACCAGTGTTTCCCACACGGGAGACACCGAGTTGGGCTATGCCCATATTATCCTTTCTATGGGACGGTACTCTACCAGAAGATGAGGTGGCTGCGAGACAGATTCAGAGAAGATCCAAGGGCTACACTATAGTCCAAGATGTGCTGCACAAGAGAAGTACCACTGCCGTGCTGCAACATTGCGTGGACCCAGCAGAAGGAGAAGAAATCCTGGTAGAAATACACCAAGGAGAATGCGGGCACCATGCCTCTTCTCGGGCATTGGTACAGAAAGCTTTTCGGCATGGTTTCTACTGGCTCACAGCTCTGCAGCAAGCTGAAGATATCGTGAGGAAGTGCAATGGCTGCCAGATTTTCGCGAGTAAGATTCACATGCCTGCCTCCGAGCTGAAAACAATTCCTATCACCTGGCCATTTGTTGTTTGGTGTCTGGACATGGTCGGGCCCTTCTGTAACATCCAAGTATGAAAACAATCCTAGTGTTTCTGTTCCTTGTTTAATTTATGCAATGCATCATGGCATCATCCTCATTTTATTTATGTTTGCATTGTTTTCATAATGAAATTCAAACTTTTCAACCTTTGTTTTCACACTTGTCTGTTACAATCTTTTCAAATAAAGTATTGCAAATCAAAACCTCCTTTTTGTTTCCAAGTAATTCATTAATGTTCAACTATTAAATTGTTGCCTCAAATCATTCACATAATTCCACCAATTAATTTCTAAGTCATTTCAAATTCAAATCAAGTTTCAAATCAGTACTCCTTTGGAAACCATAAAAGTCACCACATTCTTGCACTCTTCAAATCCTTCTAAAACCCTAGGGGTAACCCTATTCCAAAGCATGTTTTTCTTAATGGGTTATTAATATTGAAATTCCTCTAATTTGGATTCAAACACAAACTATCATTTTAAATTTCAATTTCTGAAATCCAAGCTTGCAGTGTGGTTTCTAATTACCTAAAAGGCTTAACCAATTTTTTTCAAATTTTTCTATAAGCAAAACCCTAACTTTTTCTTCCAAAAGCAAAACTGCAAAAAAAAAAAAAAAAAATAACAGAAAAGAATAAAAATAGAAAATGGGCGGCAACTAACCTAACCGCGCGCCAGCCCAACCCATCTAACCTAACCGCGCGCCAGCCCAGCCCAGCTAGCCGCCCCGTACCGCTTCGATTGCTTCAAGATGCGTGCGGCGCGTCTAATCGCTTCTTCAAGCTGTACGGCGGCCATCCAGCGCGCCACCGCGGCGACTCCGGCAGCCCCGACGCCCTCCCGTGCCTATAAGAGGCCCTAGGGCGCCCTGGAAGCAACCCTAGCACCTAGGGTTCCTCCTCTCCCTCGAATCCGCCGTCGCCTGCCTCCTCCCCGGCGAGAATTTCTCCTCTGCTGCAACCTCACCGGCGGCCACCACTCTGAAGAACGCCATGGCGCCGCCGCGTAGCTTCCCCACTTAGCCCACCACCTGCTGCAATCGTCTCCCCGCTCGCTCTGCTTCCCCTCGGACACCAGAAACCTCACGGGTAAGCCTCAGATCGACGCCGCGTTTCCCTTCCTTCTCCGGCCACCGTGCGCCGTCGTTCTGAATCCGAGCTTCTCGTCGATGTTGCAGTACCTCCTCGCTCCAATTGGTTGCGGGAATCGAACTGCCTCGTCTTCCTCTACGAGACGGACACGGGAGCGCCACCGCAGGAGTACCACATCGACGGCGCCGTCTACTTCCTCGCCGCGGCCATCGTCGTCAGCCGTGCGTCACCGTCGACCCCAAACCACGGTGAGCCACCGTGCACCTTTCTCCTCCCCCTCTGTTGCTTCCCGTGCGTGCCCACTGCTTCCTTGCACGCACACACACACCAGCACCCACTCGAACACGGCCGTGATGCCCCCGCCGGCGAGCATCTCTGACTGACGGACGAGCAAGTGTTTGTTCGTCAGGTTCAGTTATCTTGAATCTGAACCTTAACCTTGTTGCCTCCCTGTATCTGTCGAGCAAGCGATCGCAGCGCAACTGGTAGCACCTCTGAAACCTTGCGAGCAGGGCGCGGGTTCGAGCCGCAAACCCACCTTTTTTTGTGGGTTTTCTTCCGCAGCAGCGCGAGGCCCACCTGGCATAGTCCCCCGTGGCCACGCAAGCATCTGCTCAGCGCCACGTTGGCTAGGCCCACGGGCAGAGGCAGTGGCTAGCTACCAGCTGGGTAGAAAAAGGTTTCTGCGAATTCCTTATTTTCCAAAATCACTTTTAAATAACAGATTTGAACATAAACTTCAAAAATTTAACATCTTTTGTTTCATAATTCCAATAAATACAAACCTTATATGTTTTCTGTTCAAAATTTCCTAATCTTTCCAAATATTAAATTTGTGTTCTGTTTTGAATTTTCAAAATGCATTTAAATTTCAAATTTGAATAATTCAAATGCAAATTGAAATAATTCATAACTAATTCATACTGTTTTCAAATAAATCAACTAAAATATGTTTTTCACACCTTTTTGAATGCTCTATTCAAATATAAATTTTTTTTTATTGTTTGAATAAATTAAAATGCCTAAACAATTTAAATCTTGTTTAATTCAATTAAAAATTGTTTAATATTGTTTAATTCATAATTAATTAATCCAAGGTCCAATTTCAAAATGTGAAACATGTAATCCAACTAAAATTTGATAACCTTTTCAAATATCAACTTTGTTATTTGTTTTGCACACTTCAAATTGATGAAAACAATCACTACTTTTTAACACCATTAAGTAACAAAATTCCAAACTTAATAAATGCTTTTCTAAATTGTTAACTATCATTCCAATTGCATCTAAATTGTTATGTTATTGTTATTCATCATGCATGCATCATGATAAAAACTAACACCTAATAAATAATCATTTGTTTCCACTTATTTTCAATGGATCTTTCCATATGCAACCCTTGCATATGGGTCCATTCAATTGTGCTATCATGTTAGCTAGTTTATTTTGATGCCACCATTAACTTGTCATGCATCATCTTGATTGTGCACAATGCCATGGCAATGATTGTTTACATACCTGTTTTGTTTGTTTGCTTCTTCTCGGTTAGACGACGACTACGTTGAGACCGACGATCCTTACGACACCACTCCCCAGGACCTAGCTCAGTACCCGGCTGTTGAGCTCCCAGGCAAGTTATCACTCACATGAATCATCGAGTTCCTTTCCACACTTGTTGTCGATACTATCCTTTTGTATACTATTGCTAGCCCTATGTATCGTTGCTTGTTCTCCGAACCTATCACATGATTCCCTGAGCCAATAATATTGCCTCACCTCCATACCTACAGCCATTGCTTGTGCCTGTTCTTACCTAGTATGCTTAGGGTTGCTTTTACTCGATTCTGTTGTCGGCTACTACTGTTACTATCTTATTATTTGTACCGGGGCTCGAATGTTAATCAATCAATCCTGTTAATTGCTAATGGTAATAATAATAATTTGATGATAAGGCACCGGCAGGAGGCCCATGAGAGGTTTTGAAGCCTGCTAGTGTCGACCCTAATAGGAAAAGGGTCTTGTCTACTGATCCATGATGAGCGCACTAACCGCATGTGGGAAGCGAGTATGGGCGCCCCCCTCAATTTGACCTGATTCGCATCTCGTCCAAATCATCTCATTTAGTTCGTGCTTTCTATTTGCCGCATGCATGTTTTTGCGAGCCCAGCGCAGGGTGGAACTTTTGTAGTCGGCATATAGGGGGACACGTTCTTAGAGTGCTATGAGGGTCCATTTTATTCTGGGCTCGATTAGCCGTGCGCCCAAGGTGCTTTGGGCTTGATGCGAAGAATGGTTGGTTGTGCAGAGTACCCCGCTTGGTGGGAGGCATCCCATCTGGCGGGTTATTCTTGCGTGTATGGCCAAATTGGTGCAACCCTGCAGGGATAATCTTCTCGAGAAGCCGTGTTTTCCGCGGTTATGGATTACTTGGTGAAAGTACTGGCTAACAAGTACTCAGGACAACTTCAACTTAATGATCAACCATGTTTCACCCAATGATTAATAACTTGACTAGTAATAGGTTATTCACACAATAACTTGGTTCACCTTATCACAACTGTGTGAGTTATCCTCGGATTGCTTCTTTGGATAAGGGGCGAGATCCAGGATGGGTTTGGTTGAAGTTATCTTTCAGTTGGTTACAATCCTCGATCTCATCTTATTCTGTTAGCCGGAACTTGTAGTTATCTTCTGTAGATGGTTAGAGCAGCCAGCAGCAACTTCCATAACACCCCTTTCTTCCGTTGATCCCAAGCATCTATGCTTGTGTTGACGGGTAACTCTTTGATGAACTGTGAGTCTTGCTTGCCAGTACTTGGATGTACTGACCCCGTTGGGGCTGTGGTTTACGCAGAGTACGACTACGGCTACGATGCTTCCCAGGATGGCTACTTCGTGGAGTTTGACGACGCTGCAGACGAGTAGATAGCTGGACCAGGGCAGGATCCAGAACCTTCGTGGATGGGCTTCGTTTTCCTTATTTTCTCCGGCTTCTTAAGCCTGTTGGATTTGTCTGTACTCAGACACCTTTGATTGCTTCCGCTGATGTAATGAATGTTATGTTGGGACATGTGTCCTCTGGATGATTGTATTTGCTATCTCTGCCTTAGTGAAGGCCTTTCGCAACTTTATTTCAATCTTTTGTGTCTTAGAGATATGTTGTGATCATCATTCGTTCAAAGCTGTTGACGTACAGTGCGTGATTGATATGAAGTACGTCGACGGTAGTGCCTGTGACTTCTAGTGGATAGTTTACATCGACGGTGGAATAGCAGGGCTTGTGTTGTCGCGCATAAGCGCAGGCCTACCAGGAAGCTGGGACGTGGGAGCAGTTATGCCCCATAATCCAAGCACCTGCTACCCAGTTCGTGCGATGAGTATCCCTTAGAAGCCAGGGTGCGACAAATGGTATCAGAGCCTGTCTGCCTGTAGGATCCCTTTTTACTGGTCGCAGTTGAGTCTAGAAACTATTTTGTAGCTATGTAGGAAAAATGAAACGTGAGAGTAGGAATTCTGCCATTTTTCTTCTTTCCCCACCCACCCACCCTTTTCTGGTAAGGAAGTGCAACGTTGTTTTCTGTTCTCACCTAAACTTTCAAGTTAGGATTTCACGTGTTTTGGGTTCTCCTTAGTACCCCAGGACTTTTGGTCTCGTTTCCCAGTGTTGCTTCAATATCATGTTCTTTTCAACATCCTTATCGTCCATTGAACCTTGTTGTGTTCCACATCCTTTTTCTTCTACCGGAGCCTAATCAAAACCTTTCCCGATCATCTGCAGATGGATCTCAGGTTCTACCCGCAGGTGGTGCGGATGACTCGCTGTGAGGACACCGCCGGTTATCCGGAGATGCTGAGGGACATGGTTACCTATCTGGGGTTCCGTTGGGCACCAGAGTACCAGGTCTACGAGCACCAGCGCGAGTTCGAGCAGACTTTCTACCGAGCTATCGTCTACATTCTGTCGGATGATGGCAGGAGCTTTGTTCACAGCTACGAGGCAGTAGGTTCCACAGTGGATATGGCCGTGCAGCAGGCAGCGTACGTGAGTCTCACCGTTCTCCGTGCTGACTACTGGGGGTTTGATGATTCCATCTATCGTCACATCCCACGTGGTTACATCACGGCAGCGGGAGTTCACTTCACTGACCACCGCGACCTGGATACCTACGAGTCTGATAGCTCCAGGCTGCACATCACTGCCCAGTTCGTGAGGCACAGTGACGCAGTTGCTTCCACACTTTCTCAGGAGTTAGCCTCAGTCAGGGAGCAGCTCCACCTTGCTCTCACTCGTCTGGCGACGTACACCACAGACTTTGTTGGAGATGAGCGCTTTGCACGTTGCGTTCAGACAGCTGGGTTACCGCTGCCAGATGCTGGAGGTTACGAGCCGATCAGAGGTCCACTTCTCAACCTTGGAGCTGGTTACAGTGGTATTCCTCTCTTTGGAGCACAGGGAGAGGACGCTTTCTACTTCACCATTCCGAGAGTTGCTCTCAGAGCAGTTCCTATCTACAGGGATCGTCGTGATACCTACTTCCGTGGGGTTCCTCCTCACCGTATCTCTCGTCGTACTACTCGCCGCCGTCCTGCGTGATGAGCATGGGAGTACCGATGTATCCGTTCCTAGCTATGTTTAGTTATCCTTGTCTTTCGAACCATGTGTTGGTCTGTTGGATATTCTGATGTATTTGAACATGTGATGATGTACCTGTTGGTTATCTATTCATGCGTCGGAATAATCTATCTTTCGGTTACCAAGTCTATCCTGTTCTATTGTTGTGCTAAAATGCATTTCTGTTCAGGATGCCTCCAACCAGGAACACCCCGCCTCCGCCACCACCAATGGGGGAACTGTTGGCTCAGATGACCCAAGTGGTGACTCAGATGGCCCAGATCCAGGCTAACCAGCACAACAACCAGAATGCTCCGCGAGTCAGCATCAAGGAGTTTCTGAGCGTGGGGCCGAGGGCTTTCGTGGCAACACGTGAGCCTCTGGATGCTGACGACTGGATCAGGGAGATCAACAGGGCTCTGGAGATTGCTCATGTTGCTGAGGAAGATAAGGTCAAGTATGCCACCTACCTACTGAAGGGTCAGGCAGCTACTTGGTGGGAGAACTACCAGACCATGAGAGCTGGCTTTCCTATCACCTGGGGATGTTTCAAGGATGCCTTCCTGAAGCACCACATCCCGGATGGTCTCATGGAAAGGATGCGTGAGGAATTCTGCTCTCTCAGATAGGGCAAGCTGGACGTCCTCGGCTACCAGAACGAGTTCAATCGCCTCGCTCGGTACGCTGGTGACGAAGTGTCCACCGAAGCCAAGAAGATGGCAAGGTTCCGCCGAGGCTTTAACCCGGAACTGAAGTACGCTCTCACCAACATCAAGTGCAAGGACTTCGTGGAGCTCGTGAACACCGCGCTAAATGAGGAGAATGGGCGCAAGGCGTTCGAAGAGTCGCGCAAGCACTCGCGTGAGGGTGGTTCCTCCTCCAACATGACCACCCCTCCGCAGAAGCGCCGCATCTGGGTGCCAAATGGTGTTGTCACTCGGGCTCCAAATGCCCAAGCTTCTCCAGGCTTTGGTCCCCGCCCACCCAACCCATCTCAGATGCAGGGTCAGAGGTTCCCGATGGGGCAGCCAAGGCCAGGTCCTCCTCGTGTCGTCACTTGCTACAAGTGCAAGGAGACTGGACACTACGCTGATAAGTGCACTCAGAAGCAGCTACCCCTACCTCCTCGCCCCAACACCAACCAGGCAATGGTTCGTGCTCCCCCGGCTAAAGCCTTCAACTCCAACAACAGGCCTGTCGGGAGGACCGCGAGGGTGAACCATATCAAGGCCGACAAAGCTGAGGAAGCTGCTGACGTCGTTCTCGGTATATTACCCGTAAACTCTATTCCAGCTAAAGTGTTGTTTGATACTGGAGCATCGCATTCCTTTGTGTCAAAGATTTTTGCAAAAGCATACAACCTAGTTCTGGTTCCGCTAAGCAATCAAATGACTGTTCACTCTCCGGGACCGCAAATGTTGACATCCAAGATAACCATGGACAATGAAATCCTAATTGGAGGTCGCATATTCCTTGCTTCACTCATGTTGCTGGGAAATTCTGACATTGATGTCATTCTGGGTATGGATTGGTTGAAGACCCACAAAGCTAAAATTGACTGTGCTCAAAAGTCAATAACTCTCTCTCACACTTCAGGCCAGATAGTCTATTCTCCATATGGATCAAGTTCTGTTCAGCTGTTCAACCTCGATGCCAAACCCCTTCCTGCAATTGAAAATGTGCCGGTGGTTTGTGAATTCCCTGACGTCTTTCCAGAAGAGTTGCCAGGGATGCCTCCGGACAGAGCAGTTGAGTTCGTGATCGAGCTTGAGCCAGGTACTGCTCCAATCTCTAAGCATCCATACAAGATAGCTCCTCCTGAACTGAAATTGTTGAAGGAGCAAATCGATATGTACATGGAAAAAGGTTACATTCAGCCTAGTTCCTCCGCTTGGGGTTGCCCAACTCTGTTTGTTGCCAAGAAGGATCAAACAAAAAGACTCGTGGTTGACTATCGTCCTCTCAACGAGAAAACCATCAAGAACAAGTATCCACTTCCTCGTATCGATGATCTTTTTGATCAACTTGCTGGAGCCTCAATATTCTCAAAGTTGGACTTGAGGATGGGGTATCATCAGATAAAGATCAGAAAGGAAGATATTCCAAAAACAGCCTTCACCACTCGTTACGGTCTATATGATTACACCGTCATGTCCTTTGGTCTCACCAATGCACCGGCAACGTTCTCAAGACTCATGAATTCTGTCTTCCATGAATACCTCGACAAGTTCGTTGTGGTATATCTTGATGACATCCTAGTCTACTCAAAATCCAAGGAAGAGCATGGAGAACACCTTCGTCTCACTCTCATGAAACTTCGCGAGCATCGTCTATATGCCAATTATTCCAAATGTGAGTTCTGGATTCCAGAAGTTGCATATCTTGGTCATATCATCTCTGCCAAGGGCATTGCCATTGATCCTGAAAAGGTTAAGGCAATTGTTGATTGGAAACCCCCTAAGACGGTGAAACAAGTTAGAAGCTTTCTTGGCTTGGCTAGCTATTGCCGTCGTTTCGTCCAAAACTTTTCCAAGATTGCTAAACCTCTCACTGATCTCACAAAGAAGGACAAAAAGTTCGTTTGGACTCCACAATGTGATGAGAGTTTCAACCTCCTGAAGACTAAACTCACTTCCACCCCAGTTCTGGTTGGCCCAGATACTACCAAACCTTTCCAGATATTCTGTGATGCATCTCTCCAAGGACTAGGAGTAGTTCTTATGCAAGAACGTCAAGTTGTGGCTTATGCTTCACGTCAGTTGAACCCACATGAGCAAAACTATCCCACTCATGATCTTGAACTTGCAGCAGTTGTGTTTGCCCTCAAGAAATGGAGACAATACTTGTTGGGTAACAAAACTGAAATCTTTTCCGATCATAAGAGTCTGAAATACATCTTCACTCAGCCAGATCTGAACCTAAGGCAAAGGAGATGGATTGAGAAGATTAAAGACTTTGATCTCACCATTTCTTACACTCCAGGCAAGGCTAATGTTATGGCCGACGCTCTCAGTCGCAAATCCTATTGCAATAATCTCATGATCATGGAAAGCCAACCTCCACTATATGAAGAATTCCAGAAGCTGAACCTTGGTCTTGTCCCTGAAGGATACCTTGCTAGCTTGACGGCCAGCCCAACTCTCGAGGACAAGATTCGTTCTGAACAACTTCGTGATAATGAAATCAAGAAGATTGTGAAGCACATCAAGGAGGGCAATGATAAATTCAAGTCCTTCTCAATTGATGACAAGGGAACTGTGTTCTTCGAAGGACGCATTGCAGTTCCTCAGATTCAAAGTCTCAAGGATATCATTCTCAAGGAGGCTCATGAAACTCCTCTATCCATCCACCCTGGAAGTACAAAGATGTACCAGGATCTAAAGACTCTGTATTGGTGGTCTGGCATGAAACGTGAAATTGCTCAATACGTTTCTGAATGCGACGTTTGTCAACGTGTTAAGGCAGTCCATCAAAAGACAGCAGGTCTACTCCAACCTCTGAAAATTCCTGAGTGGAAGTGGGACATGATTGAAATGGACTTTGTTACTGGGTTTCCAAAGTCCAAGAAGGGCAACGATGCAATCTTCGTTGTTATTGATCGTCTCACTAAGGTTGCTCACTTCTATGCTGTAAAGGAAACTATCTCAGCTAGCCAGTTAGCAGAGCTCTACACAGCAAAGGTTGTTCCCCTTCATGGTGTTCCATTGGAAATAAGTTCAGATCGTGGAAGTATCTTCACTTCTCATTTCTGGAAAAGCTTTCAAGAAGCATTGGGCACTAAACTTCTGTTCAGCACAGCTTATCACCCTCAGTCTCAGGGGCAAGTCGGAAGAGTCAATCAGATTCTCGAGGATATGCTCAGAGCATGTGGTCTCTCCTTTGGCATGAAATGGGAGGATTGCCTTCCATATGCTGAATTCTCCTACAACAACAGCTACCAGGCAAGCCTAGGCATGGCACCTTTTGAGGCACTGTATGGTCGCAGATGCAGGAGTCCAATCAATTGGTCTGGAGCTGGTGAACGTTCACTCTTAGGCCCTGACATTGTTAAGGAAGCCGAGGAGAAAGTTCGTATCATTCGTGACAATCTCAGGATTGCTCAGTCTCGTCAGAAGAGCTATTATGATAGCAAGCACAGGGATATGATCTATGCACCTGGTGATAAGGCATATCTCCGTGTAACTCCCCTCAGAGGCACTCATCGTTTTGGTGTGAAAGGAAAGCTGGCACCAAGATACATTGGTCCTTTCAACATCCTCTCAAGGCGTGCAGAAAATGCTTATCGGCTTGAACTTCCAGAAAAACTATCCAAGGTGCACGATGTGTTTCACGTGTCACAACTCAAGAAGTGTTTCAAAGATCCAGATCGTGCAGTTGATCATGATTCTATTGAACTGCAAGATGATCTATCTTATGAGGAGCACCCTATTCGTATTCTCGATGAGACCGAGCGTAAGACTCGCAACAAGAGCACCAAGTTCTTGAAAGTCCAATGGTCGCATCATTCCGATAAAGAGGCAACGTGGGAGACCGAAGAGGATCTTCGCAAGAAGTATCCGGACCTTTTCATTTCTCAGTAAGGAATCTCGGGGCGCGATTCCTTCAAGGGGGGGCGTTTTGTAACATCCAAGTATGAAAACAATCCTAGTGTTTCTGTTCCTTGTTTAATTTATGCAATGCATCATGGCATCATCCTCATTTTATTTATGTTTGCATTGTTTTCATAATGAAATTCAAACTTTTCAACCTTTGTTTTCACACTTGTCTGTTACAATCTTTTCAAATAAAGTATTGCAAATCAAAACCTCCTTTTTGTTTCCAAGTAATTCATTAATGTTCAACTATTAAATTGTTGCCTCAAATCATTCACATAATTCCACCAATTAATTTCTAAGTCATTTCAAATTCAAATCAAGTTTCAAATCAGTACTCCTTTGGAAACCATAAAAGTCACCACATTCTTGCACTCTTCAAATCCTTCTAAAACCCTAGGGGTAACCCTATTCCAAAGCATGTTTTTCTTAATGGGTTATTAATATTGAAATTCCTCTAATTTGGATTCAAACACAAACTATCATTTTAAATTTCAATTTCTAAAATCCAAGCTTGCAGTGTGGTTTCTAATTACCTAAAAGGCTTAACCAAATTTTTTCAAATTTTTCTATAAGCAAAACCCTAACTTTTTCTTCCAAAAGCAAAACTGCAAAAAAAAAAATAATAACAGAAAAGAATAAAAATAGAAAATGGGCGGCAACTAACCTAACCGCGCGCCAGCCCAACCCATCTAACCTAACCGCGCGCCAGCCCAGCCCAGCTAGCCGCCCCGTACCACTTCGATTGCTTCAAGATGCGTGCGGCGCGTCTAATCGCTTCTTCAAGCTTACGGCGGCCATCCAGCGCGCCACCGCGGCGACTCCGGCAGCCCCGACGCCCTCCCGTGCCTATAAGAGGCCCTAGGGCGCCCTGGAAGCAACCCTAGCGCCTAGGGTTCCTCCTCTCCCTCGAATCCGCCGTCGCCTGCCTCCTCCCCGGCGAGAATTTCTCCTCTGCTGCAACCTCACCGGCGGCCACCACTCTGAAGAACGCCTTGGCGCCGCCGCGTAGCTTCCCCACTTAGCCCACCACCTGCTGCAATCGTCTCCCCGCTCGCTCTGCTTCCCCTCGGACACCAGAAACCTCACGGGTAAGCCTCAGATCGACGCCGCGTTTCCCTTCCTTCTCCGGCCACCGTGCGCCGTCGTTCTGAATCCGCGCTTCTCGTCGATGTTGTAGTACCTCCTCGCTCCAATTGGTTGCGGGAATCGAACTGCCTCGTCTTCCTCTACGAGACGGACACGGGAGCGCCACCGCAGGAGTACCACATCGACGGCGCCGTCTACTTCCTCGCCGCGGCCATCGTCGTCAGCCGTGCGTCACCGTCGACCCCAAACCACGGTGAGACACCGTGCACCTTTCTCCTCCCCCTCTGTTGCTTCCCGTGCGTGCCCACTGCTTCCTTGCACGCACACACACACCAGCACCCACTCGAACACGGCCGTGATGCCCCTGCCGGCGAGCATCTCTGACTGACGGACGAGCAAGTGTTTGTTCGTCAGGTTCAGTTATCTTGAATCTGAACCTTAACCTTGTTGCCTCCCTGTATCTGTCGAGCAAGCGATCGCAGCGCAACTGGTAGCACCTCTGAAACCTTGCGAGCAGGGCGCGGGTTCGAGCCGCAAACCCACCTTTTTTTGTGGGTTTTCTTCCGCAGCAGCGCGAGGCCCACCTGGCATAGTCCCCCGTGGCCACGCAAGCATCTGCTCAGCGCCACGTTGGCTAGGCCCACGGGCAGAGGCAGTGGCTAGCTACCAGCTGGGTAGAAAAAGGTTTCTGCGAATTCCTTATTTTCCAAAATCACTTTTAAATAACAGATTTGAACATAAACTTCAAAAATTCAACATCTTTTGTTTCATAATTCCAATAAATACAAACCTTATATGTTTTCTGTTCAAAATTTCCTAATCTTTCCAAATATTAAATTTGTGTTCTGTTTTGAATTTTCAAAATGCATTTAAATTTCAAATTTGAATAATTCAAATGCAAATTGAAATAATTCATAACTAATTCATACTGTTTTCAAATAAATCAACTAAAATATGTTTTTCAAACCTTTTTGAATGCTCTATTCAAATATAAAATTTGTTTTATTGTTTGAATAAATTAAAATGCCTAAACAATTTAAATCTTGTTTAATTCAATTAAAAATTGTTTAATATTGTTTAATTCATAATTAATTAATCCAAGGTCCAATTTCAAAATGTGAAACATGTAATCCACCTAAAATTTGATAACCTTTTCAAATATCAACTTTGTTATTTGTTTTGCACACTTCAAATTGATGAAAACAATCACTACTTGTTAACACCATTAAGTAACAAAATTCCAAACTTAATAAATGCTTTTCTAAATTGTTAACTATCATTCCAATTGCATCTAAATTGTTATGTTATTGTTATTCATCATGCATGCATCATGATAACAACTAACACCTAATAAATAATCATTTGTTTCCACTTATTTTCAATGGATCTTTCCATATGCAACCCTTGCATATGGGTCCATTCAATTGTGCTATCATGTTAGCTAGTTTATTTTGATGCCACCATTAACTTGTCATGCATCATCTTGATTGTGCACAATGCCATGGCAATGATTGTTTACATACCTGTTTTGTTTGTTTGCTTCTTCTCGGTTAGACGACGACTACGTTGAGACCGACGATCCTTACGACACCACTCCCCAGGACCTAGCTCAGTACCCGGCTGTTGAGCTCCCAGGCAAGTTATCACTCACATGAATCATCGAGTTCCTTTCCACACTTGTTGTCGATACTATACTTTTGTCTACTATTGCTAGCCCTATGTATCGTTGCTTGTTCTCCGAACCTATCACATGATTCCCTGAGCCAATAATATTGCCTCACCTCCATACCTACAGCCATTGCTTGTGCCTGTTCTTACCTAGTATGCTTAGGGTTGCTTTTACTCGAGTCTGTTGTCGGCTACTACTATTACTATCTTATTATTTGTACCGGGGCTCGAATGTTAATCAATCAATCCTGTTAATTGCTAATGGTAATAATAATAATTTGATGATAAGGCACCGGCAGGAGGCCCATGAGAGGTTTTGAAGCCTGCTAGTGTCGACCCTAATAGGAAAAGGGTCTTGTCTACTGATCCATGATGAGCGCACTAACCGCATGTGGGAAGCGAGTATGGGCGCCCCCCTCAATTTGACCTGATTCGCATCTCGTCCAAATCATCTCATTTAGTTCGTGCTTTCTATTTGCCGCATGCATGTTTTTGCGAGCCCAGCGCAGGGTGGAACTTTTGTAGTCGGCATATAGGGGGACACGTTCTTAGAGTGCTATGAGGGTCAATTTTCTTCTGGGCTCGATTAGCCGTGCGCCCAAGGTGCTTTGGGCTTGATGCGAAGAATGGTTGGTTGTGTAGAGTACCCCGCTTGGTGGGAGGCATCCCATCTGGCGGGTTATTCTTGCGTGTACGGCCAAATTGGTGCAACCCTGCAGGGATAATCTTCTCGAGAAGCCGTGTTTTCCGCGGTTATGGATTACTTGGTGAAAGTACTGGCTAACAAGTACTCAGGACAACTTCAACTTAATGATCAACCATGTTTCACCCAATGATTAATAACTTGACTAGTAATAGGTTATTCACACAATAACTTGGTTCACCTTATCACAACTGTGTGAGTTATCCTCGGATTGCTTCTTTGGATAAGGGGCGAGATCCAGGATGGGTTTGGTTGAAGTTATCTTTCAGTTGGTTACAATCCTCGATCTCATCTTATTCTGTTAGCCGGAACTTGTAGTTATCTTCTGTAGATGGTTAGAGCAGCCAACAGCAACTTCCATAACACCCCTTTCTTCTGTTGATCCCAAGCATCTATGCTTGTGTTGACGGGTAACTCTTTGATGAACTGTGAGTCTTGCTTGCCAGTACTTGGATGTACTGACCCCGTTGGGGCTGTGGTTTACGCAGAGTACGACTACGGCTACGATGCTTCCCAGGATGGCTACTTCGTGGAGTTTGACGACGCTACAGACGAGTAGATAGCTGGACCAGGGCAGGATCCAGAACCTTCGTGGATGGGCTTCGTTTTCCTTATTTTCTCCGGCTTCTTAAGCCTGTTGGATTTGTCTGTACTCAGACACCTTTGATTGCTTCCGCTGATGTAATGAATGTTATGATGGGACATGTGTCCTCTGGATGATTTTATTTGCTATCTCTGCCTTAGTGAAGGCCTTTCGCAACTTTATTTCAATCTTTTGTGTCTTAGAGATATGTTGTGATCATCATTCGTTCAAAGCTGTTGACGTACAGTGCGTGATTGATATGAAGTACGTCGACGGTAGTGCCTGTGACTTCTAGTGGATAGTTTACATCGACGGTGGAATAGCAGGGCTTGTGTTGTCGCGCATAAGCGCAGGCCTACCAGGAAGCTGGGACGTGGGAGCAGTTATGCCCCATAATCCAAGCACCTGCTACCCAGTTCGTGCGATGAGTATCCCTTAGAAGCCAGGGTGCGACACCTTCTAGCCGGCTAGAGGCAACATGACTCACATCCTGGTCATGGTGGATAAGTTCACCAAGTGGATCGAGGTGAAGCCTATTCGGAGGTGCGATGGGGCCACCGCTGTGAAGTTCGTGAAGGATGTGATCCTGAGATATGGCTACCCGCACAGCATCATCACCGACAACGGCACAAACTTTGCTGAGGGAGCAATGGTGCGGTTCTGCAGAGATAAGCATATCCGACTAGACGTTGCGTCAGTCGCGCATCCCGCTTCCAATGGGCAAGTCGAAAGAGCAAACGGCATGGTACTGGCAGGCATAAAGCCAAGGCTGATGGAGCCACTGCTGAAAACACCTGGGTGTTGGCTAGACGAGTTGCCAGCGGTGTTGTGGAGTCTAAGGACTACCCCTAACCGGTCAACCGGCTACACGCCATTCTTCTTGGTATACGGGGCTGAGGCCGTGTTGCCAATAGACTTAGAGCATGACTCCCCCCGAGTAACCCTCTACACTGAGGTGGAGGCGAGAGAAGCTCGAGAAGACGACGTTGACCTGCTTGAAGAAGCAAGAGAGCTGACTCTGTCACGTTCGGCTATCTACCAGCAAAACCTGCGACGTTATCATAGCCGAAAGGTGAACCCAAGGGTTTTCCGAGAAGGAGACATGGTCCTTAGGCTTGTGCAGCGCACATCCGGGATGCACAAGTTGTCTCCTCCATGGGAAGGGCCTTTCATTGTGAGCAAAGCACTGCACAACGATGCTTACTATCTTATAGATGCGCGACCACCACAGGCGAACAGGGCAGATAAAGCTGGAGAGGAAACCAAGCACCCTTGGAATGTAGCTCTACTACGTCGTTTTCATTCGTGAGCAAAGATGTGTATGTACCCTCTTATCCGAGTTGAAATTCTACTCTGCAATCTGAAATTGATCTCGGGGACTGCCCTCGTCCAAAATTGCTCTAAGTGTTTTTACTCGGCTTTACCTTTTGCCTATTCGGTTGCTCTACTTCAAAATTCAAAGGTACATTGAGTATTGTGTTTAAACCTACATGCCAACTCTTCGACTTCGCTGCTGTCCGAAACCCGGCTTCATGGCAAGCAAGAGAACAAGCAAAAGGTCCATGAGCACAAGAAAAATTACTAAGGAAAGGAAGAGTGCAGGAACCGAGTAGGGTGCTTTTATTACTGTTCTGTGACTTGTCTTTTCGGCTAAGTGGTGGGCTGCGTTACTATGATTGTTTCTAAGCGGCTAAGTATTTGCAGCTCTACTCTTTAACTCTTGTGACTCGAATACCAAAAAAGCAACAAGTTGCGGGTAGAGCTAAGACGAAAAGGGAGAGTGAATAAGAAATGAAACTCGGGGACTCGCATGATAACGCAACTCGGCATCCAGCCCAGATTGAAGAACTTGATTAAGTTGAAAATAACAAGTGGGAATAAAAATGAGTAGCAACGGAACAAAATAGTCTGATACATTTGCTCCCGGCATCCCGGGGATCTGATAAGTGTTTGAGTAAAAAGTTTGCAGGATAAAATCATGTTGAGGAAGCGGTGTTCTCGGTGCTCGCCTTGGTTGCTTCGTCTTCCTCAGTGGCCTTGGTGGCGTCCGCCCCTGTGCTGGCATCAACAGTCCTCGCTTGCTCGGCGTCAGGCTCGGTGGTGAGCTGCTCAGAAGTCGCAGTGGCCACCGAGATGGGCGTTGTCGCGGAGGCGGAGCCGGTCTCGGGGGCGCGGAGGTTGACGGTGTCGTCAAGGGCGGCCCCTGACGAGGTGCCGAACTCGAGGGCGGCTGTGTCGATCTCCTCAACCTCTTCATCGCTACTCGCGACGACCGCGGCTTTCCCTTTGCCCCTGGGTGAATCGAAGAAGCCCAACTCGGGATCTGATTCTTCGTCCTCCTCCACCTCGGTGTCGGGTTCAGTGAGGCCATCGATGAAGGTTGCCGTGTCAGCACACTCCGCAACCTCATGCGCAATCAGCTTGCGCATGGTCACGCAGCTGGGATCCATCTCCCACTTGGAATTGGCACGCTTCCCGCGGATGACCTGCATGTTCAAGTTCTCATACCAGGAGGCGACGAAGAGCAGCATCAGATCAGCACCCGCCCGAGCTCCCGAGGCGCGCCACTTCTTCAATTTGGCCTTCACGTTGCGCAGCTTCAGAGCAAGGCCACAAATAGTTGTTGGCGCAGGATCCTTGGGCCAGAAGAGCTTGTGGAGCTGGAAGGCGGTGCGCACCAAGTCAGTGCCCACGCCGGCTAGGCGTTCGAACTGCCCTCGCATCACCAGCATGCTATCCTCGATCTCGGCTCTGGTGTCTGCAGCCTCGCCCTTCTCAATACGAGCTGCTTGGGCCTTGGCCAAAGCAGGCGCGCAAGAGGACACGATGTCAGGGAAGATTTATGCAAGAAGCAAGTGAGAAATTCAATAACAGAATTAGAGAGGAGGTAGGACCGAGAAGAAGAGATGCAGAGAGAAGAAAACTTACGATTCAACTCGTGGCGCAGCCCCTGCAGCTGGTTCTTCCATGCTTCTTCATTAGATACATGCTTCTCCTGGAGCAAACGGAGCCCCTCCAGCTGAGTGAAGAGCCCAGCATTGGCTTTTGTCAGCACCTCGCACTCCTGTTTGAGGGCGTTCACCTTGGCATTGGCTATGGTCTCGGCCTTGGCCTTCTCGGCAATGACTCTGTCCCTCTCGGCACCAAGGCTGATAGCATCCTGGAGTGCCTTCTGCAGCTGGAGTTGCAATTTCTCCATCTCGGTAGCGTGCTCACTCTGCAGAGCAGCAGATTGGCTTGCCAGTTGCACCTGCACCTCGGCAGGCTTGAGGCAATCCTGATGTTCTACAACGAACTTCTTATGATCTTCTGAAAAGATCAAAGCCCGGTTAGCAGAGAAGCGAAAGAGAGAAACAGACACAAGGGCAAACCGAGTAGACAGTGGTTTACCTTCAAGCTTCTTGATGGTGGCCTCGCCATTCTCAACGAAGGCACGGCAGTTCTCGTGCTCGTCAACCAGGGCTTTCAGTTTCCCTGCGGAGTAGAAATGGTTAACGCAAAAAAGCAGAAGCGGGCGTAAACAAAAAATGCAAGAACCGCGTAGCTAGAAGCGTACCTTCCACCTCAGACAGCCTCATGGTGTTGTTCATTACTTCCTTGTCGGCTTCCTCGGCAGCTACCTTCTCCTTCTCAAGGGCAGCAATACGCCTCTTGGCAATGGCATGGTTCCAGAGAAGTTGACGGTGCAAGTTGGTCCGCTTAAGTACACTATTCTGAGAAGCAAAAGAAACAAGAGTCAGGCAAAGTATTTGAGATTCAACCCGAGAAGGCGGCTACTCGGGAGAGTGTCCGCCTACTCGGCCAGAATCTCGGGGACTGGGTGATGGATAAGGAAAAGAGGAAGAGTAGAAAAGAAGTGAAGATGCAACTCGGAAAGGATAAGTTAAGGCTTACCGCGTAAGACTGCTCGAGATCTTCTGCGTTCTTGCGGTGCACGAACATCTTGGCAGCCAGAGTAGCAGAGGTGGTCGAGACGGTCATGGGTTTGCAACCCAAGTCCACCTTGTTCCAATCCTGACGCATGTGGTCGATGTCGCCCAAATCGATGCCGTTCCAGTTGGGGTTGCCGAGAACTTTGCTGTCCCACTTGGCGTCGATGAAGCCGATCAGGTCGAGTACTTGCTCGAGGCTCTGGGATGTTATCGCCTGATCTTGAGCTCCCCGAGAAGCGATGGAAACAGCCCTGTCTTGATTTGGGGCCGGGGGCCTGGAGTCCACTGCCACGGCTTTCCTCCCTTTCTGAATAGCAAGAGTCCGGTCTGTGGGGGAGAAGCCGACCTGGTGCTGTTGGCTGACCTTCACCATGTAATCAGGGTAGAGAGGCTGGTCAGCTATAGTAGCGGCGGCAGGAACCGCACTGGGATTGCGGATAACCAGCTGCCTGGACTGGCCAGCTGATGTCGGCGGCGGCTTGTCGGCAGCTTTCTTCTTTGCTTTCTCCTTCTGAGCAGTTGGCTTCTCGGAGATTGGCTTCTCGGGCTTCTTCTTCTCGGTCTCCTTCTTCTCAGCCTTCTCTTTCTCAGCTCTCTCCTTCTCGGCTGCCTCCTTCTCGGAAGCATCTTGGGTACTCTTCCTAGTAACTGGCTTGACTGAAGGGCCGGCTGCAGCTTGGGGTTGCGGCACCAGGGAGGAGTCTGGCTGAGCGCCACCTTGGTCAGTTGGTGGCGCCAGGGGCGCGCTGTCTGATGCGCCATCTGGCTGGGCGCTACTCTGCGCGGCGTCTGGTTGCACGTTGCTCAGAGGGTAGCGCCCAGTCGCGTCCTCTATCCGCTGTTCAGCAGCAGGATCAGGCTGGGAGATATCCATTGCTTCCACCCGCGCCTGGGACGCAGGATCTTCTTGCGCAGCACCCCCTGTGGCTGGCTGCTCCTATTCTGCTCCTGGCCGCTCGACGGCGGCGTCGTGGTGCATCTCTGTATCTTGATCTTGATTCCCCTCGGCGGTGTCGGCCGGAGGGGAAGGTGGCTCCTCCTGATGAGCAGCATCCTGCGCCTCCTGCTCGGCGCGGAACTGCGGCTCTGGCTCGGCGTTCTGGGCATCAGTGCCCTCTGTTGATGCATTGGCGGCATTGTTCTCGTCGCCATCGAGGTCGATTAGATTGTCGACATCGATGGCAGTCTTCTTCTGACTCTCGGTGGATGCAAGAGCGGCATCCGCGTTCAAGGGGGCTCTGAAGAGGAAATTGGGGTCAAAGATCAAAAAAGGGCAGAGGAAATCAAGATAAAACAGTGAAGCAAAAGGATTGGGAGTCAACCGAGAAGAACAAAGTAAACTGAAACATGCAACCGAGAAGAGACTTACGCGTTGGTGGAGGGAATCGTTCGTCTTGTTCTCTTCACGACCTTTTTGGTCGTCTTCTCGGATGGTTTCTTCTTTTTGGCGGGGGGCTCTAGGGTGCCGCTGCCGGTCCGCTTGCGGGTAGCAGGTGCAGCAACTGATAGAGGATTGGCCTCAAGGGCTCTCTCGTCCTCATCCTCGTCATCATCCTCAGCATTTGCAGCATCTGTGAAATAGAGAGGAAGAAAAATACTTCAGAAATAGCAGGCAACGAGCTAGTGTTCCTCGCAGAGAGAAAGCGTAAATTCAGTTACCTTCTAACTCGTCATCAGACCAATCGCGGAGAGACGTTTCGGCAGGCTGCTTCTCTGTCGAGGGGCAATGAGGAAGATTGATCTGATCCGCGGTCTCGAGGGAGGCCTGGTCATCTTCTTCTCGGTCCTCTGACCAATTGCCCTCGAAGCGCTCACAGCTTTCAGATAGCTGGCGGTCAAGGACCTGAAAGACAGAGAAACATTGCAAATTAGCCGAGTAGCGAGAATGCATTCTACCCGGATGGGCGTGCAAACACAAAGCACACGGAGCCCAGGGAAATTTGCTAAGAATTCTACTCGGCGAGGCGTGCAGGCAACAAGCACATTAAGCCTAATCATTTCTCCCAAGTATGCTACTCGGCAAGGCGTGCAAACATCAAGCATACTAAGCCTAAACAGTCCTGATAAGTGCTCTACTCGGTGCGGAATGCGATTGCTAATCGCAGTAGGAAGAAGAGATTACCTACTCGGATCGCATAAACTAGAAGCAGAGACAGGGGAACATACCCGTGGAATCGGCTTCGTGCGGCTGAAGGGGGTAAACCCATACTCCTAATCGTCGCGGAGGCCCGTGGTCAGGATGGATCTCGCGTGCTCGGCAATGTCCGCGTTGCTGAGCTCGAACTTGGTCGTTCGAGTGCAATCGCGGGGGCCTCCCAGGTAGCACATTGGATGGCAGCGCTGCTGCAGAGGCAGCACTCGGTTCTTGATCCAGCAGGCGACGGGGTCATCGCTCCTGAGGCCCTCTCCGATTAGCGCAGCGAGCCGCTCCTCCATCTGCACGGCGTTGCGGTCGTTGGAGGGCTTCGTCTTCCAGTTCTGCCCAGACGGAGCTCGGTTGCTCCAGGCGGGCAGGTTGATGCGGTCCATCACTGGTCCCCCCTTCGTGGCGGGGATGTTCTTCACATAAAGGAAGGATTTCTGCCACATACGGACGAAATCCAACCCCTTGATGCGAGGGTGGTTGGTTCCCGCCCGCTGCAGCATCATGGCGCTGCCGGTGTCGGTTACCCGACTGCCAGTGGTGGCGCCATCCTTCTTCCCCTTGCTCTGCAGACGAAGGTGGAAGTACTTCAGCCATGTCTGTACCGTGGGGCGGATGCCGAGAAAGGCCTCACACACCACGGTATGATAGGCGAGGAAGACGACCGCATTCGGAGGGAGGTGATGCATCTGGACACCGAAGTGATCCAGGAAAGAGCGGAGAAAATCGGACGCTGGCAGGCCGAATCCTCGCGCAAAGTGCGCGAGGAAGACGACATGCTCGCCCTCCCGCGGGGCCGGAACGAGTTCGCCGTCGGACGGCCGGCACTGAACACCGGGAGGAACCCTCCGGGTGTTCACGAGCCAGGAACAGTCATCGACGGTAACATCGGAACCAGCCCAGCCGGCGCGAGCAGCCATGGCAGCGAGCGAGAAGGTGGTGGAAGTTGGAAGAATTGGGTGGAGAGAACGAATCCGCAGCGGCGCAAAGAGTTGCGCGGCGGCGGAGAGCTCAGCGGCAGAGAGGAAACAGGGCAGAGAAAAAGGAAAGTGCGGAGGAGGAAGAAGGGGAAGTTACCGGTGGGGGTATTTATACCCTCGCCTCAGGCTACCGTTACCATCGGGGTAGTGGGATCGATCGTGGCCATAACACTCGTGTGGTGGGGCCTGTGGCCGGATAGAAACGCACGCAAGCGCGGAACGCGCGCGTAACGGCCACAGTTGATCCCACGACCAGATCGTGGCCTATTACTGCGCTTGATGGGACATGACGAGCCGGTGGGCCCGCTCCATGAAAACTGGGCGCGTGGCACGTCGTGTCCTGGGCAACGAGACGTCGAGGTCGCGGATGCTTGACACGTGTCCAGTTGCGACACGGAAGGCTGGATTGTGCTCTGCGCTGCAGAGACGCTAGAGGAGAAATTCTCTAAGTCTTTTTACTCGGTTACAGACTAGAAAGCTGGTGCTACTCGGAAGACAGGAAACTCAAGGTACTTTCCAGAGTACTACTCGGAGGCTCTTACTCGGCATCTTGAGGTTCAAGGGTTATGGTGCAAAGATTGTTTTTAAGCTGGCAGAGCCTAGTGAACGAGTTCGCAAGACTCTACCAGCTTCGGGGACTGCTGTCGGGGGGTTACCCCCGAGTAGGGTAAAGGCAAGTGGTAAAAGCAACTGTCAGAAGAGAGGTTTGGTCGAGTAGCCGCCTACCCGGTACTTGCTACCCGGTCGACTGCTACTCGGTCTCACCTCAAGATGACCAGAAGGAAGAATCAATCAAGTTATGTCCATTCGAGTAGAAGAGTTGGCCCGAGTAAAATTGGCGGGAACCTACTCGGGCCAGAAAGTCAAAGGAGTCGTTCTGACACCGGATCCCGCGTATCCTGGGTCCGTACTTGGCACTATTCGAACTACTGTTCACCTGGGACCGGCCTGCCTGACAGTGACAGCATGGAAGCAGGCGGTCGCAGGATAAGGGGGCCCCAGTCTGTGTTTGGCACAGTGATACCAGTCTGTCCCCTTGGTTTTGCCCAACGACTTTCCGGATGCAGCCAAGGTTAGGAACCAAAGCTGTCAGCGGGAACCGGGAAGAAGGACGGTGTGCACACTATGTCGACACTTGTCCATGTTTGGACGTATCCGGCTGGGCACCGTGTATATAAGGTGCCCCGCCGCCTCCTGCGTGAGGGATCGCAAGCAGGATCGCATGCTAGAACACCTTGTGACCTAATTCTTGACCTAGTTCATCACGTAGAGAGGAGAGTGGCTACTCGGTAGCAAGAACATTGTACTGTGGCTACTCGGTGAGACACCAGAATACATAGAGAAAGGCAGGAGTAGGGGTTTTACCTCCTCACGAGGGCCCTGAACCTGGGTAGATCGTGTTGTTTGCAGTGCTTACTTCGTACCTCACGCGGCTACTCGTCGCGTGATCCCTCCCCGAGCACCTCCAGCGTCCTTCGTCCCCACATCTTTAGCCATCCCATGGCATCTGCCGTGACACCACCACGACAAACCAAGAGTCTCGCCCAGTCAAAAAACGCATTCCACGGGATTGTATCTGGAAAATCAGTGTGTCCTTTGACTAATTAGCACTCGAAGTCGTCTTCGGCACGTGTGGATTACTTTAGGCGCGAGAGAATGGACTTTGAAGTAGTCGACTGACAATCGCATCAATACCATGCCATAGTGTGTAGGTCCGTCTTTGCCTGGTTCATGGTTGTCCCCCACTACGCTTACCTGATGATTAATATGCCAAGACCAAAGGGGATAATCACTGTTCATGCAAGCTTCAAACGCCTAGACGGCTGCAATGTCGAGTTTAGCAAAATCTCCTAGTCTTTCGAGATGGAGGAGGAGCTTGCTGAAATCGTGGCTACAACGGACCACTCGATTCTCCCACTAACTAAAAAATCTGCACCCGATATGGATCTGAATAAAGATACCAAGGCATATCAGGTGCACCCAACTGACCCATCCAAAACGGTGCTCGCATCGACCACGTTGTCTACCGTGGAAGTCAATGCACTTGTTGAATTTCTCCGTGAACACTCGCAGATATTTGCCTGGTGTCTATCCGACATGCAGGAGTGCCCAGAGAGCTCACCGAACATGCGCTCATGGTTTACAAAGACGCAAGACCAGTAAAACAGCCCCATCCGAACATGCCTATGAAGCTTTGAGAGCTCATGGATCTTGTTGTTTGGAGTCTTGGAGGCTTCCAAGATTGGGCGAGGACCCTCCAAGTCGTGGAGTGTGCCTCATCCTTGTAAAGGTTCTAGTTGTCAACCTCAACGGCAACATAGTGATTTGTGCCCATCCACTTTGGTGGTTGGACACGAATGAGATACAGTGTGTCATTTGATGGCTACTCGGTGTTCCACTTTGGTGGCACCGTACCGCTCCAACTGAGATTAGTTTCCAATGGGAAGTGAACTTCGGGATAAATCTCCGCGTCATTGTGTTCAGTTATTCCTCAACTTACCTTTACTTATTGCTACTAGATTAGTTTCTTAAATCACTTGTGCTTGTATTATTTGCTCATCATATAGGATTGTTAACCTAGTTTCATAATCTAGACAATCTATATTTGAGCGATAATCTTAATCGAAAACGAAGTAAAATTTGTAGTTAACCTATCCACCCCCTCTAGTTAACCCTCTTGATCATTCAACTTATTTCTCTGACATCATAACGTTATCAAACATTCATAAAAGCGATAACAACATATTAGTTCTCTCAACTAAAGGTTGGCACAGATTAAGCATGTGACCCGTAAATGCTCGATAACACACAGACATGTTCAGGAACTTACCGAAAAATAACCTACAGCGGGATCGTGGACGTTCATGATGGCTCCTGTGTGTTCCCGAAGTAGTAGGGAATCTTATAAGTTACTCATTGCACTTATTTCCTTAACTTCACGATACCAATGATATCACTAGGTGAGATCATTTGATCTGATCTGATCAAACTCTTTGACCATTATATATAAAACTCGTTACTGATATCGCCCTCTTTTCTCATCCATATCACCGATGTTCTTGTAATAAATCACACTGTGTATGGCCATACGATATGACATCGGTGATACTGAGAGGTCCCAGAGTGTGTATCTCTCTATCGTCTACAGGAGTTAAGTACTTGCCTTGATCGATCTCAGTTCCATTACACTTTCAAGATCATACCCATATATCAAGTTATGGCAAGACGGTTGATGATATCCAAAGCATAACTTTCGATCGTGCGATCACTAGATATTCTCATAGTATAGGAATTATAGCCAATGATAACTTCATATGTATTTGCTAAAATACATTACAATTGTTTAGTCTCTTTTAGCAACAACATACACTTGGTTCGGTTCAATACTATTGTTACTCTACCAATAAAGTCTTATGTTTTGCTAGACTTTTAACATAATCCATGATCAGGAAATTGTGATCATCTCAGAAACATAAACTAATCTTAGAGACAAGATTAGGAACTCTTTTTTTTTCATATCTGCACAAAGATTTTTCTTTGAAAACTTACTTTTCAAGTGCTATAGAGATTGTAGCATGAAGATATAAACTTAATTCTGAACTTGGAAATAGAATAATAACTGAATATTATTGTCTCTAGGGCATGTCTTACAGCGGTTTTATCATGCATATCCTAGTGGTGTTTTATCCAATTGTGATTAACTGGCCCCGATCCGTCGAGTGCACCAGGCTCGCTAAGACATTTTTCCTCAACTCTGATGAAGTTACCTACAATCAGTTGAAAACTTGCTTGACGAAACTTTCGAGCCAACAAGTTTCTTTTCAGGTTATCAATTACGAACAGACTCAAACAATGTTCGGGTTGGAGTTCCTTCTCGAGTCTTTGACTCAACCAGACACTCGGGGTCTACTGACATGGGCATGCCAAATAGGTGCCCATAGTTGGTATACTGGGTGCAGCCTAGCTATGGATCCTTCGAGTGGCCCATCAAAATACAAGAAACAAGCCTATTTTGGGTATGGAAAGAAGCTCAAATCGAATCCATGAGTGTTCTACAAGATATGGGTAGAAGAACGAAACCGACACATGTCGTTTTCGACTCATGTACAAAGTCCCGAGACCCAGCCTTCTATATAAAGGCTGGGAGGGGTCATAGAAAACCCTATATCATTACCGCATGCATACCTGCGCCAGATCCAATCTCTTATCCGATATTTCCTTGTAATCGAGGCGAACTCGCGGAGTTAATATAGACAGGAACGAGTATGGGTTTTACCTTCATTCAAGGGTCCTGGACCTGGGTAAATTGTGCCCCCCGTGTCCTGTCAGCCGAGCTGCCCACCATCACTCATATCCCCTTACAAAATGCTAGCACCCTAAGTAGGGTATATGTCGTGGTACCCCACGACATTTATGGTTGCGGAGTGGATAAACGATAGTGAGGTACGAGCTTTTGGCGCAACGAAGGTTGATTGATGATTTATTTTTTGAACCTTGCATACAATCTGACATTGTCTCGGGCCTCTCTTTGTTGTCCATATGGTGCACATGGTCAATACCACCACCGAAGCTCCCTCCCCCAGTCCAATTGTCTCCTCATGTGGTCTCCTCTTTTTTACCTTGCTCCTTAAAACTTGAATGTGCCACGAGTCGGGATAACTGGGGTAATAGGGGAGACGTGTGTGACTTGAAAAAGTTCTTTCACGTCCTTGGTACCTACAATCGGATACAAAATATATTTTGTGACGACGTTTTTGATACCATCAAATTTACTGATTTTTCTAGATTTTCTGGCCACAATTATTACTTTTCTTGATATACCGCTTAAACATTGTTTATTAATTATATGACATCATGTACATGAAGCTACCGTTTGTATCATACATTCATAATGGCGTTACCACACATCGAGGATTGAACTTCTTTTGATATTTTACTTGGAAAAAAATTGTATTTTGAAAGCAATCTACATTTCACAGCGTAGTTTATCTCGTGGACACAACGCAGGAAAACAATATAATTAATAGTGTAACCTCGTACAAAAAGTGATGCAAAATAAAGAGGCAAAGGTTGTGGCACTCGACCATGAATTTGGGAGCGAACGTAATAGAAGGAATCTCACTGACACATAGGATTCTTGCCAACCCGAAAAAAAATGTGGTAGAGCCACCTAGCAGTGCCATATCAACATCCACACATGCAATCCACCTTCAAAACCAAGTATTATTTCTAACTCTTCATAAAAAAATGAGGTGTTGGGTGCCTCCTTGTTGATTTCTTGGTCTAAGGGTTACTTTTAAGGTTAAAAAAACACATATAGGCGTGTGTCGGATATATACCGATTAGGGGTATATCTAGCATTGGTCTAAAGAGCCGGATTACTAGAGTGGCATGTTGGTAATGGACTACAACCCATTAGGCGGCCCAGTAAACTGATGCGCAGGAAGCCGGATCCTAGAAGAACCCGGACCACGACCCAAAGTGGCGCGGCTTGGAGGAGAAGACGGATTCCTTACTTTCCAAGTTAGATACTTTCCGTAGTCTTCTAGGTTTCCTTTCTGTAAGCCCTAACCCGGCTATCTATATAAAGCCGGACGGGCGAGAAGAAATATACAGACAATTAGCTAGAAGCCAACTCGTCAAGAAGTTGATCCTCGCAGAGTTAGCGAAACCCTACTCACATTGTACTTTGTATACTTCAGGCTTCAGCCCTGATTTAGTGAGATTGCAGGAGTAGGAACGTCACCTAGTTGCGCCGTACCGAACCTGGGTAAACTTGGTGTTCTCGATTGTCGTACTACCACGTCCCCCCACGTCTCTACCCGTAGGATCATGGCACCCCCGTCTATGATCCTTAATACGATGTCTCGACAGTTGGAGCCCACCGCAGGGACAGCAACGTCAGGTGTTATGTTTCGATCGGGGATACTCGGCGGGATCGGCAGTACCATAACTGTCGGAAGCCTGGAATTCGACAACGACGTCGGGCGCTTTCTCGACAACGGATCGTACATGCCAGCACAGACTCATCTTGTAAGTGCCTGCGTTTTACCGATTGGATCTGCAAACATCTTTATGGGATTAACTGCAGAGGCAATGGGATTCTATGGTGGAAGCAAATTTATCCCACCCGCCCTATACCCAATTGAAGAAAACTATGATACCGGATTCTGCTCAGATCACCAAAACCCTGAATTTGCCGCCTCTTCAGAGATGCCTGCAATTAGATCCCACTTCGTTGGCATGGTGCAGTCCGAGGTCACTGAAAACACGGAAGTAAGCAATCCCGTGGAAGAAGCAGAAAACAACAATCTCACAGAACAAGTGGAAGATCCAATACCCGTCAGTGAATCGACGAACTCGAAAGCCGACTCCGTACTAGCTGCCATAGAGGCAAGATTGGAGTCGGATCCTGGATCTGGGGATATAGATTCAGAAGATGAAGATGAAGACGCTTTCGAAAGAAAGGTCAAATCTATGCAGGGGAGCTTCCATGAAGTACTTATGGCAAAACCGAGTGAAAACTCGGATGCCGAAGAAGATGAAGACCCTTGAACACCTCCACCAGATGAGTAAAGATAGGATGGCGAAACCAGTCCCATCTATCATGATGTCAAGGAGTTGACAGAAGAAGAACCTGGGAAAAAGCCTCCCTCTTCCAAGAAGAAAACGAAGACAGCCAAGAAACTCAAGTACGAGCTCCAAAAGAAAAAAATTGGCAGATGCTGCTAACCAAAACCTGAAAGCAGGAGGAGGAAGCGGAGTCACACCTGTGGAGAAGAAAAAGAAAGAAATCCCTGTTCCCCAAATGTCAGAACAGAACGAGATCGATCTAATCAAAACCCCGGTTGGACCGTATGAACCACCGGAAGTGCTGGGAGCCAGAAGGCAAGCCCTTACGCGGCAGCAGCAACAACTATTTCGATCTCAAGAAAATCTCCTCAAAGCCCAAGCTAATGTAAAAGCAAAACAAGAGGAAATTGAAGAATTCGAAAGACGGAATATGTCTGGGATAAAACCCACGAGATTACCCGGAATAGCAAGACCGGATGTGCTGCCAATAAAAGAACGGTTGCAAAACCCTTCTTGGCAAAGACAGGTTGATGGCGTAAATGCCAAGGGAAAACGCATCTACAAAACCGCAGCTGAAAACGTGGAAGCCGCATTCGCCATCCTTAACGATGAGCTGTACTCCAAAGACGAAAAGCTCCAGGGAGTGTATGCTTTCCTGGGAGAAGCATTGCAACAGCAACAGTAAGGACATGCAAGATCAGGGAAGTTGCACGACGACTCGGCCCTATGCAAAACTGCCACCTGCGCCGCTGGAGCACCTAGACCTGGCGAACCTGGAGATTCAGGCGATTCTAAGGAACAGAAGGGAGATCCTGAGAAGGACAAGAAAATCCCAGACAATAGGGTTGAAGCGTCCAAAACGGGATCTCATCTGCCGAAAGGCGGAAATAAACCCCGTGACCACAAGGATCGGGAGGAACAAAACTGGAAAGACGGAAAAATGATGCCGCCCCCGAGACGCCCAGCTGAAAAAGCCGGAAGATATGAAAATCCTCACGGACGTGAGAGATCCCGTACTCCTCCTAGGAACAAAGAAAGGCCAAGGAGTAGAACTCCGCCTTATTCCAAAGGACACGATAACAGACGACACAGGGATAATCCCGGAAGAGCGCACTCGCGCAACAATGGGCCAGAAAGGAGTAGATCCCCCTCTGTCCATTCAGCCTGCAGATATTTTGCACACTTCGATAAGGCGGAAAGAGATGACCTATACTTTGGACCTAAGTGTTTCACTGACAGGATCTGAAGAATAACCCTACATTCTAGCTTTGCCAAAGTTGGTCCAACTTAGCAAAAGTACACCGGAAGTACAAACCCGGATATATGGCTCTCAGATTACTATACTGCCATTCAGATCAACAAAGGGACAGACCTGGAAGCGGTGAAATTTCTCCCCCTAATGTTGCTGGATGTATCCATAGATTGGATCAACGGGCTTCCGTCAAGAACCATGGATAGCTGGGATGATATGGCTAGAGTATTCGCTCAGCACTTTCGGGGTACGTAAATTCCCTAAGAGCATCAACCAGCTAAATCGTTGAGTCCACTTTGAAGATGAGTCGTATGTCGACTTTATATCAAGATGGACAGCAATGAAGAATAGATGCTCTGGAGTAAGTGATGTACATGCAATGCATGCTTTCATCAATGGATTAAAACCCGGCCTCGTACCGTTCATGGTTGGATCAAAGGAGCACAAAGATCTTGGATCTATGCTTACTACCGCCAATGAGCATGCAGCGGCCGAAGATGATATCAGAGCGAGAGGTGGAAATATTGACGCTTTGGTTCAGGCCAAAAAGACACCTCGTTCTGAAAAGAAAGCTACTCCAGAGGCACAGGCAAAACCCAAAGAAGTAAATGCAACTTTTGGAAAGGATAATGGCAAAAAATGGAAAGGAAGAAGCACAGAACCTATCTCCTACTCCAAGGAAGAGTGGGAAAATATAAAGTCGGAAAACTGTGTTCACCATTCGCAGTTTGGGAAGCCTACCCATACAAATGCGCAGTGCCGCCTCAACAAGCATATGAAGGGCACTGCAGGATCCGGGAACAAAGGAAAGAATTCCAAGAGGAAGTTCAACAAGAAAAAGCCGGAAGCTGAGAAAGAAGAAAGTGAATCAGACACTGACGATAAAATCCAGGAACAATAGCGAAAATGCGAGCCAAAATTCCCGAGAGTTGAAGGAAAATGTAACCTAACTTTCCTGGCAACTCCCTCAGCAAAACAGGCAAAAAGGACAATTCGAGAAATCAACACGGTTGTTCCACCAACACTGAAGTACTTGAAGTATTCAAATACGCCAATTACCTGGGATCAGTCAGATCATCCCGGAAACATCCCAGAACCTGACACGCATGCTTTGGTCATAAATCCTATTGTTCAAAACACTAGGCTCAAAAGAGTGTTGATGGATGGAGGATCTAGTATCAACATCATGTACCTGAGTACATTGAAACAACTACATATTTCCGAGACTCAGCTCAGGCATAGCAATATACGGTTTCATGGTATTGTTCCTGGTAGGAAAGCACAATCCCTAGGAGAAATTTCCCTATATGTAACCTTAGGAAGTAGAGAACATTTCCGCCAGGAAAAAATCTCATTCGAGGTGGTGCCGTTCGAAAATGTATATCACACAATACTCGGGCGTCCAGCTTTCGCCAAATTCATGGCAAGATCATGTTATATCTATAACAAGCTGAAGATGCCAGGGCCGAAAGGAGGAGTAATTGCCATAGCCGGAGATTACAAATTGGCGAACGACCTGGAGAAAGGAAACGCCCTTTGCGCTGAGCAAGTCATCGCAAGGGAGGAATTAAAGGAGCAAGCTAAGGAAGTTTCGCCAATGGAAATGTCGTCGGGAAAAGAAAGTCGGAAGCCGGAAGATAGCTTCGAGGCCTCGGAAAACACAAGACAAGTTATCCTAGATCCCAAAGATCCAACAAAATTTGTCATAGTGGGAACCAGGATGACTGACATATGGAAGATGCGCTCATCAAGTTCCTCCGTGAGAACTCGGATATTTTTGCCTGGTGTCCCGTGGACATGCCGGGAGTACCCAGGAAACTTGTTGAGCATCAACTGAAAGTGATTCCAGGTTCAAAACCCGTCAAACAAGGTTTCCATCGTTTCGATGGAAGAAGTCGGAAGGCTATAGGCAGGGAAATTATCCGGCTTTTAGCATCTGAATTTATCCGAGAAGTCATACATACTGATTGGTCTGCAAACCCAGTATTAGTCCCGAAGAAAGACAGTGTTGTTCTTAGGATGTGTATAGATTACACTGATGGTGCAGATCTTGCACTCGTTGGGATACCCCAAGAGGAGAGTGTGATGAGCACAACGGTAGGAGTTTTCCCCTTAGTTAAGAACCAAGGTTATCAATCCAGTAGGAGAAAGAGGACCTTCAGAAGGTTGATGCCACTCACGGCGGTGATGGCTCACCGGTGTCAGCAACAACATGGAACCTGCACACAACACAACCAAAATACTTTTCCCCAACGGTACAGTGAGGTTGTCAATCTCAACGGTCTTGCTGAAAACAAAGATTAGACGTATAGTGTGAAAAATAAAGTATGCTTGCAGTAAGTAAATAAAGCAGGAAATTGTGGTGGTTGGTTCAACAGTATAGGAAAATGTACTGGGGTTCATAGGTTCACTAGTGGTGTCTCTCAATAAAATATAGCATGTTGAGTGAACAAATTACAGCTGGGCAATTGACAAATAAAGGTTGCACCGTAGTGCACATTCATGACATGTTGACTAATATGATATTTAGTGCGTGCATTACAACAATATACATAGACCGTAATCCAACGACATCTATGACTAATAATCCACCCTCAGGTTATCATCCGACCCCCCTTAGGTATTAAGCTGCAAGCAACAGATAACTGCATTAAACAAAGTGTGTAATGTAAGCAATGATTATGCACGCGGGCAATCTCACCGATGTTTTCTCCCTAATGGCAACAACACATCCTCTCCCTTCACGTTTCTGTCACTCGAGCAAGGCGGTGAGGAGGCATGAACCCATTATCAAGCATAAATACTCCCTCTTGAAGTCACTAGCAACTACTTGGCCAGAGCAACCACTAGAAACGGAAATCATGCAAGATCACAAATAACATATGCAATAAAGACTATAATCAACTTGGCATAAGTTCAATATTCATCGGATCCCAGCAAACACAGCACATAGAATTACATAAGATCAATCTCGATCATGTTAGGCAGCTCACGAGATGTAAACATGGAGGCATATGAGGAGAAAACAACCATCTAGCTACCTCTATGGACCCGTAGTCCACGGATGAACTACTCACGCATCACTCTGTAGGCGGGCATGGTGATGTAGAGGCCTCCGGTGATGATTTCCTCTCTGGAAGGGTGCCGGAGATAGCTTCAGAACCCCCCTTATCTAGGGTTGACGGTGACGGCGGCTGCGGAACTTTTCGGGGATATTTGATCAGGTGTTTAGGGTTTTCCATCCGGGGGGATTAAATAGGCGAAAGGTCTCATGTAGGTAGGTATGGTGGACACAATGGGAAAAACTTTGGTTTAAGGGAGTTGGATGCACGAGTAGATCTCATACTCAGTACAGGTGGAGGCTAGCAAAAGACTGGGAGCGACAAATCAAGAGAGCATAAGAGCCATAATCATGCATAGCGACATAAGCATCATTAATTAAAGCATAAGCAGTATCATAGTTCAAAAACTAAGTGGTCATGGAGGCTATTCGTGACTGGTTCATAGTCATAAACATGGTGTGAGCATGCGCTAAGTCAACCAAATAAAACATTCGAAAGAGAATACCAAATTTGTTTGCTTCCTTATGACAAGAACAGCTGATGAATCTTTCAATGAAATATTAAACACTCTCAGATATTTGAGGCTATTCATGCTAATCAACATCACAAGGCTTTAGAACTAAAATACCATTTAGGATGGCATGAAAAAGTTCTAGCAACAGTCTATACAAGCTTCTACTTGCACCAGTATAAATTCTACTCTAAACAACAGTTTCTTTCTCCCAGCAAGCACCATACACAATACGTTTTAACAAAAACTATCTAAATGCTACAGCAAGAAAACATGATAGTACTCACATAATACTACTAAAACTAACAGCTCTAATAAGATATGCATGCAAAACATGAGCTAAATAAATGCAGCAGCCAGACAAAGATTAAGAATACAAAGTATTCTCATGAAAAAGTGCAGCGTGTCACTCTCCAATAAAAGAATGCTGGGGTCCAACCAAGCTTATTGAAAAAGTAAAAACAAACTGAAAGCAAAAACAAAAACAAACTGAAAACAAAGATAAAATACGCTCCAAGTAAAGCACATAAGATGTACCGAATAAAAATATAGTTTCACTAGAAATGACCTGATAATTTGTTGATGAAGAAAGGGATGCCTTGGGCATCCCCAAGCTTAGACGCTGGAGTCTTCTTGGAAATTTCTTGGATGTACCACCGGGGCAACCCCAAGCTTAGGCTTTTCACTCTTCTTGATCGCATCATATCATCCTCTTCTCTTGACCCTTGAAAACTTTCTTCACACCAAACTTCTCACAATCTTCATTAGCAACGTTAGTGCAATTGAAATAATAAATGCACATGGCTTAGTTTCAACACAAGTATAACACTCAAAAACACATTAGCTACTGTCACAACTTCTTTTAAAACTCTTTTTCTCAAAAGAACACCAAAAGAAAGCGATTAAGAAGCAAATGCAATTATTGGCAGAAATCTGTCAAAACAGGACAGAAGGTAAAGATGATTTTTTTCGAAAATCTTACGTTGCTCAAATCAAAAAGTGGTCAACTAAGAAAGGTTGCGTATATAATCCAGGATTACGCACAAAAAAATTCAGGTCATTTTGAATTTTTTGTGATTTTATACGGAATAAACAGTGGACAGCAGAAATCTATTTCCTGCGTAGAAATCCGAAATGTAGCCTCAACTTCCCACTAGAGGCTTTATTTGGCTCAACAAAAACTCAAAAGAAAAGATACAGCGGGGTTTTTATAGAAATAGACAACACCCAGGTGCAAAGCACACCAAAGAAAACAAAATAAAACGGGTTGAAAATAGCGAAATAAAAGGGGTTGTCTCCCAGTAGCGCTTTTCTTTAACGCCTTTCAGCTAGGCATAAAAGGGCAACTCAAGTATTTTCAAGTGAATAAGAATCAAAATCATAAGTTTCTCTAATAATAGAGTCAAAAGGTAACTTCATCCTCTTTCTAGGAAAGTGTTCCATACCTTTCTTGAGTGGGAATTGATATTTAACACTCCCCTCTTTCATATCAATAACAACACCAACAGTTCTAAGAAAAGGTCTTCCCAAAACAAAAGGACAAGAAGCATTGCATTCGATGTTCATAAAAACAAAATCAACAGGTACAAGTTTATTGTTAACCATAATAAGAACATCATCAATTATACCAAGAGGTTTCTTCTTAGCATTATCAGCAAGATGAACATCCAAATAACAGTGTTCCAACGGTGGTAGATCAAGCATATCATAAAGCTTTTGAGGCATAAAAGAGATACTAGCACCAAGATCACACAAAGCATTGCGATGAAAATCATTAACTTTTATCTTAATGATAGGCTCCCAACCATCATCTACTTTTCTAGGGATAGATGTCTCAAGTTTCAGCTTTTCTTCCCTAACTTTCATGAGAGCATTGGTAACATGTTTAGTAAAGGCCATATTCATGGCACTAGCATTGGGACTTCTAGCAAGATTTTGTAGTAACTTAATAACTTCAGAGATATTGCAATCATAAAAATCAATATTATTATCATCAAAAGTAATGGGACCATTATCTCCCACATCTCTAAAAAAATTAGCAATTTTATCAGAAGCAATTTCAGCAGTTTGAGGCAATTTAGCACGTTTCACAGAAGGGGTGGAGTCTTTGTTAACACCAACTACTTTACCATTAATAGTAGGAGGTTTACTAGCACTTGGAGCTTCAGTTTTACTAGTGGTGGTGATAGTGCAAACTCTAGCAATATTATTCTTTTTAGCCAATTCATCTTCTCTTTCCCACCTAGCACGTAATTCAGCCATCAACCTAACATTATTATCAATTCGAACTTGGATGGCATTCAAAGTTTTACTTTCTTTAACATCATGTGGCAAAACCTTCAGTTTTAGAAAATCAACATCAATAGCTAGGCTATCTACTTTAGAGGCAAGAACATCTATTTTACCAAGATTTTCCTCAACAGATTTATTAAAAGCTATTTGTGTGCTAATAAATTCTCTAAGCATGTTTTCAAGATAAGAGGTAGAGCTTTTATTGTTATTGTAGGAATTGCCATAATAATTACCATAACCATTATTAGGAGGATAGGGCTTATAATTGTTTCCACCAAAATTATTTCTATAAGCATTGTTGTTAAAATTATTATTTCTAATAAAGTTCACATCAACATGCTCTTCTTGAGAAACCAAAGAGGCTAAAGGAACATTATTTGGATCAACTTGAGCTTTACCATTAACAAGCATAGACATAATAACATCAAGCCTTTCACTCAAAGAGGAGGTTTCCTCAACAGAATTTACCTTCTTACCTTGTGGATCTCTCTTAGTGTGCCACTCTGAATAATTTATCATCATATCATCAAGAAGCTTTATTGCATTGCCCAAAGTGATGGACATAAAGGTACCTCCAGAAGCTGAATCCAATAGGTTCCTTGAGGAGAAATTCAGTCCTGCATAAAAGGTTTGTATAATCATCCAAGTATTCAGTCCATGAGTGGGACAATTCTTCACCATAGTTTTCATTCTTTCCCAAGCTTTAGCAACATGTTCATTATCAAATCGTTTAAAACTCATTATGTCACTTCTTAGGGATATCATCTTAGCAGGAGGATAATATTTTCCAATGAAATCATCTTTACACTTAGTCCATGAATCAATACTATTTCTAGGCAAAGATAGCAACCATTCTTTAGCTCTTCCTCTCAAAGATAAAGGAAATAATTTAAGCTTAATAATATCTCCATCCACATCTTTTTATTTTTGCATCTCACATAGTTCAACAAAATTATTAAGGTGGGCAACAACATCATCAGTACTAACACCAGAAAATTGCTCTTTCATAACAAGATTCAATAAAGCAGGTTTAATTTCATAGAAAGCAGCAGTAGGAGCAGGTGGAGCAATAGGTGTGCAAATAAAATCATTGTTGTTTGTGCTAGTGAAGTCACACAACTTAGTATTCTCAGAGGAACTCATTTTTAGCAGAATAAAAGCAAGCAAACAAATAATAGCTATAAAGTAAACTATTTTTGTGTGTGTTTCTGATAAAGAGAAGCAAAACAAAGACAAAAATAAAAACAAGACAATAAGAAAAATAAAGAGGTTGAGAGTGAGAGACTCCCCTTGCGAGAAGACTTTCTTCTCCGCGTCAACAACGCCAGAAAAAGTCCTTGATGGTGCAGATCTTGCACTCGTTGGGATACCCCAAGAGGAGGGTGTGATGAGCACAGAGGTAGGAGTATTCCCCTTAGTTAAAAACCAAGGTTATCAATCCAGTAGGAGAAAGAGGACCTTCAGAAGGTTGATGCCACTGACGGTGGTGATGGATCATCGGTGTCAGCAACAACGTGGAACCTGCACACAACACAACCAAAATACTTTGCCCCAACGGTACAGTGAGGTTGTCAATCTCACCGGTCTTGCTGAAAACAAAGATTAGACATATAGTGTGGAAAATAAAGTATGCTTGCAGTAAGTAAAGAAAGCAGGAAATTGTGGCAGTTGGTTTAACAGTATAGGAAAATGGACCGGGGTTCATAGGTTCACTAGTGGTGTCTCTCCATAAAAGATAGCATGCTGGGTGGACAAATTATGGCTGGGAAATTGACAAATAAAGGTTGCACCGTAGTGCACATTCATGACATGATGACTACTATGATATTTAGTGCGGGCATTACAACAATATACATAGACCATAATCCAACTACATCTATGACTAATAATCCACCCTCAGGTTATCATCCGAACCCCATTAGGTATTAAGTTGCAAGCAACAGATAACTGCATTAAACAAAGTGTGTAATGTAAGCAATGATTATGCACGCGGGCACTCTCACCGTTGTTTTCTCCCTAATGGCAACATCACATCCTCCCCCTTCACGTTTCTGTCACTCGAGCAAGGCGGTGAGGAGGCATGAACCCACTATCAAGCATAAATACTCCCTCTTGGAGTCACTAGCAACTACTTGGCCAGAGCAACCACTAGCAACAGAAAGCATGCAAGATCACAAATAACATATGCAATAAAGACTATAATCAACTTGGCATTAGTTCAATATTCATCGGATCCCAGCAAACACAGCACATAGAATTACAAAAGATCAATCTCAATCATGTTAGGAAGCTCACGAGATCTAAACATGGTGGCATATGCGGAGAAGACAGCCATCTAGCTACTTCTATGGACCCGTAGTCCAAGGATGAACTACTCACGCATCACTCTGGAGGCGGGCATGGTGATGTAGAGGCCTTCGGTGATGATTTCCTCTCCGGCAGGATGCCGGAGACAGCTTCAGAACCCCACTGATCTAGGGTTGACGGTGACGGATGTTGTGGAACTTTTCGGGGATATTTGATCAGGTGTTTAGGGTTTTCCATCCGAGGGGATTAAATAGGCAAAAGGGTAGAGGCGGTGGAGCTCTGGGGGCCCACACCACCCCTGGAGCGGCCAAGGGGGGCGCCACCCCATGGTGTGGGCCCTCTGATGCCCCTCTTCGTCTCCTCTTCGGTCTTCTGGATGCTTCCGGGGAAAATAGGCACTTCGGGCTTTGTGGGGTCCAATAATGAGAATATTTCTAGAACAACTTTTTTGAAACCAAAAACAGCAGAAAACAGGGAACTGACACTTGGCATCTCGTTAATAGCTTAGTCCCGAAAAACGTGTAAAAATGACATAAATAAAAGAGAAAACATGTAGCAATTGGCATAATATCATCATGGAGCATGAGACATTATAGATACGTTGGAGACGTATCATACACCGGCTTGAACAAATTGTGTCCAAAAGATAGGTTCGCGTTACCGCGAATCGATCTAAATAATAGATGCCACTGCTGGCTCTGAGCTTTTATGCTTTTTGGTTGCTTATTCCGGGTACCATAAAATACATATGAAGGAGGAGGATCAAATAAAAACTTCCTTCATAACCCCGTATGGAACATACTATTACATAACCACGCCTTTTGGCTTGAAAAACGCTGGTGCAACTTACCAGCGTTGCATGCAAAGATGTTTGCATAGTCAAATCGGCAAAAACGTCCATGTTTACGTGGATGACATTGCCGTAGTTTCCAAGGAAAAGGATACACTCCTTGAAGATCTGCGAGAAACTTTTGAAAATTTGCGCACTTACAAAATGAAGTTGAATCCATTAAAGTGCGTATTCGGGGTTCCCTCAGGAAAGATTCTGGGTTTCATTGTTTCTCATAGAGGAATAGAAGTAAACCCGGAAGAGATCAAATCAATCTTGAATATCACAAAGCCTATGTGCCTAAAAGATGTCCAAAGATTGACGGGTTCTGCGGCCGCAGTCAGCAGGTTCATAAGCCAGCTAGGAGACAAAGCTCTCCCATTATACAAATTGTTGAAGAAATCTGACAAATTTGAATGGACAGAAGAGGCGGACAAAGCATTAACCCAGCTAAAAGAAACCTTGATGAAAGCTCCGATTTTGGCATCCCCAAAAGACGAAGAACCCATGTTATTGTATCTTACAGCAACAAACATGGTTATTAGCGCAGTGATAATTATGGAAAGGCGGAAAGACGAACAAAACATACCAGATCAGCATCCAGTATACTATGTTAGCGAAGTATTCTCCGAGTCAAAGCAAAGGTACCCACATTATCAAAAACTGGTATATGGCGTGTTTTTTGCATCTTGAAAACTCCGCCATTATTTCCAAGGGCATTCCATAACAGTGGTAAGCAAAGCACCACTAGGGGATATTATCAACAATGCATACGCAACATGCCGAGTTGCTAAATGGGGCATTGAGCTTGATGCGTTCAACATTAAGTACCAACCCAGGACGACAATTAAATCCCAGGTATTGGCAGATTTTGTCGTTGATTGGACATAAGCAATGAAAAACACACAAATGCCGGAGTCGGAATATTGGATCATGCATTTTGACGGATCCAAGATGAAGGAAGGCGTCGGAGCTGGTGTAGTGCTTAAATCCCCAAAAGGTGACATTATGGAGTATGTATTACAAATACACTTCAACGCCAACAACAATGTGGCAGAATACGAAACTTTGCTTCATGGCTTGCATATTGCAAAGGACATAGACGTCAAACGCATACTCTGTTATGGCGACTCGGATTTGGTACAGCATCAGCTAAACCAAACATGGGATGCCAAAATCCCCATTATGGCCGAATATCGGAGAACTGTGGACGCGTTTGCCATTTTCTTCCTAGGATTTGAAGTACTCCACATCAAAAGAGAAGAAAATTGGAACGCGAATGCATTAGCCCGCATGGGAACGGAAAGAGTGAAAACCCTACCACCTGGTGTGTTTGTCCAACACTTGCACAAACCATCAATCAAAGGTGGAGATGTCGATTATCCTCTCGTTTCCGAGTCAACTGAAGTCATTCTTGTTAACCCGGATTGGAAAATTCCATATTTAAACTTCTTAGTTGATCAGAAGTTCCCGGATGGAGCATACGAGGTCTTGCAAAGACAGATACAACGTCGACGCAAAGGATACATGGTAATTAATGGTTGCTTGTATAAACGCAGTACTATCGGAAATTTTCAGCAGTGTATTTCACTTGAAGAAGGACGAAATTTTTTGCAAGAAATCCATGCAGGAGACTGCGGACATCATGCTCAATCAAAAAAGCATAGTCAAAAAAGCATTCCGTGCGGGGTTTTTTGGGCTCACAGCCAAGACAGATGCAGAGCACATAGTAAACACGTGTGCCGGATGCCAGTATTACGCCAAGCAGACGAATATGCCAGCTCAAGCACTCAAAACTATCCCTATAACATGGGCTAGATATGATGCGGCCATTCAAAACTGCAAGAGGCGGACTTACACATCTACTAGTTGCAGTAGATAAGTATACCAAGTGGGTGGAGGCGAAACCCATAAAAAAAGTTGACGGTGTGACTGCCAGGAATTTCGACATTGACATAGTCATGAGATACGACGTCCCACACAGCATAATCACTGACAACGGGAAAAATTTCTCTATTAGAGAGTTGGCAAAATATTGCCGATAAACGGGAATTCGCCTAGATCTAGCATCTGTGGCACACCCACAATCCAATGGACAAGTTGAACGAATGAATAGTTCTATCCTGCAGGGAATACGCCCAAGACTCGAATCTCCTCTTCATAGAGCAGCTGGAGCATGGGTAGAAGAATTGCCTTTCGTGCTTTGGAGTATTCGAAAGACGCCGAATAGATCAACTGCACAAACCCCGTTTTTCCTGGTTTATGGTGCAGAAGCAGTGCTTCCTACGGACATGCTCCATCATAGCCCAAGAGTGCTAGCATACGAAGACTCGGATGCCGAAAATGCACGACAGGATGTCGTCAATCTCTTAGAATAAGAACAAGAGCTTGTGCTACAAATATCTGCCATTTATCAGCAGGGGCTACGACGATATCATAGTAGGAAAGTCAAACATCGTTCTTTCAAACAAGGTGACCTAGTGCTTAGATTGGTGCAGGAAAGGAAGCAAAAATTAACCCCAGTTTGGGAGGGACCGTTTGTCATTAGCAAGACTATGAAAAACGGGTTATACTATCTTGTAGATATTCGAGATACGGAAGATGATCCTAAGAGACCGAATCGCAAAAGAAAGAGAAAGATAGATGTCAAACTAGGAGAGATAAAGAGACCCTGGAGCATCCAACAACTACGTCCCTTCTACACTTAGTTCAATTTCTATGTAAACATCTTTGAGATCATGAAATAAAGTTGTCGGAATTCATGCATTACTGTTTTATCTGTTCATTTTCATGCAAAGCATAAGTCCGTCCTTATCTATTTCCCAATGATCTTTCAAAATACTCAACGTTTAACCCAAATTGTGCCTGCGTGGTCGGAGTTATAAAACTGAATGCTTCTCAGCCTAAAGAGGCTTAAGGAAACCCAGATTGTGCCTGCGTGCCTGAGTTTCATACATTTTCAAAAATCCTTAATATTTCCTAAGTATTATCTGATTGTTTGTGTGTTGGTTCACTGAAATTAGTAAGTAAAAATGCCTTAGTACAATCCATGTTTCCGAGTTTTGAATGATAGGTTAAACCCAGTCACTTGGCATGAAGATTAAGTGATATTGAGCCATTTCAACACTAAGGAAAGTCAAAACATATAAACCAGAGAACTTAGAAGGCAAAGGAATTAAAACCCGAAAAATCTTGCAAAAACATAAATTTTACTACAAACGCGGGACACTTGTTTATACAGATGATAGATAGCACTCAATGATATTACATTGGGAGAATAGTAATGCTTCTATTTTTCCTGCCATCTACCCAGGAATCAAGCGGCCTCTTTGGGATCCGAGTCCTCCTCTTCGCAGCTGGAATCCTCAGGAGTTTCCGGAATTTCCTCCTCAGGGTAGAAGGTGGATATGTTCACCATCTGCGTTATCTTGGTAGCGTGGCCTTTGACAGAGTTGAAGATCTTGGCTCGCTGCGCGTCCGTGTATCCTTGAGGGATACCGGTCGCCACGCACCAAGACTTGGCGGCGGTGTAGTGCATACGCATGAGCCCAAGGGCCATGCGTGCACCACCACGAGCTGTGGAGCGAAACGAGGACTCCTTCTGGTTCGCCACCTCCTTGATCGCCTCCGGAAGTTTGCTAACTTCCGAGAGTTCTCCCGCTTTGTCGGGAATGTACTTATTGATAAGTAACATCCCCGCGGAATTCAGCGCGGTGAAGACTCTCCCAAAAGCCCGGATTCTGTCAATCCGGGTAAGCAAGGGGTTCCCCTCTGTTTAAACCAACAAAGGAAAGTTAGAAAAAACAGAGGAAGAAAAAGAAAAAATACCGACAAAACGTATAAGGAAAAAATCCGATAAAAGTGTTATAAACTTACCGAGAATCCTGTCCATTTCAACACCTTCTTCAAGGCGTTTATTTAGAGCATTCTCTAAGTCCAGGATGATGGCCTTGTCCTTCTCGGCCTGGCTAGAGGCCTTGGACTCGGCAATACCGACAGCCAGCTGGCTAGCCTCCAGATCTTTTTGGAGCTTCACGTTGATCTTGTGAAGTTCCATGTTCTCCTTTCGGAGGTTCTCGGCATTGCCAGCATCTTCAGCTACTTTCTTGGCTTTCGCCAAAGAAGCTAAAAATCAAGGAAATTGAAGAGATTAAAACTCGGAAAATGACTTAGAAAAATCCTCACAGAAACAGCAGTGTGAAAGAATGAAAAACTTACCTGTTGATTCTTTCAGCTCATGATGAACGGAGGCCAAGTCCGATTCTTTCTCTTCAAGAATATTAAGGAGAGTTTTCACCTCCTTGTTCTTGATGGTAAGTTTACTAAAAACTTCCATGTTAATTGTCTGGGCAGTTTGCTGAAACATGGACAAGGGAAATAACGCTTAAGTCAAAAACAAGCAAGAACAGGAAGAAAGCATTCAGTCAAAAAGTATACAATTGGCTAAATGCTTGGGGGCTAGAGATATTTACCTGGCTCATTCTTGTAAGACTTGCCAGATTTTTGTTGAATTCCTTTGCATATTCGGCAAAGAGAATTCCGGCGTGGCAAAGGCCGTCTTGTATGACCTGCCGAGGTGAGAACACGTAATTATTCCTAACTATAAGCCTGCCTTGCGGCCAGGGATGGATTAAAGGAGCTGGAGAGAAGTACTTTGTCGCCCACGGATGGATATATCCGTGTTCGTCAAAGGGCTCTTCTTTTACCTTGAAATCCTTGTCAAATGTCGGGATAGTCTCCTCCTCTGGAACGTGTGAAGGACCTCCCGTTTTCAGCTGAAAGCGCATGGTTCCCCCATATGTGGTTTTGGTAATTAATGACAATCCTTATGGACTAATGTTTGCATTGAGTTATCCTTGTAGATCTTTTCCATAGGAAATAATGGAGTTCATGTGTTGAACTCTATTAGCTTCCTTGATGGCCATTGTTATATTTATGGATTTATATGAAGAATGGTCTTGGTTTGAGTTGAGCTTATTGCTAGTTTGTCTTGAAGAAAAAGGATTAGGTGATCTTTCATTATCATCTTCAAGACATCATCTTTAGAAGTGAGAAGCAAAGATACAAGGTTGATCAAGCAAGCGATCAACACACAAAGCTACAAGTTGTACCAAGTGGGATTGTGTATCTCATGGTATGGTAAGCAATTGTCAATATAGCTTTGTGAACTAACCCATGATATGTGTGTGTCGCATCTCTATGTGTGGTTAGGTATCTTTCCATGGGCATGAACCAAAAGGAAGATTTCATATAGCCCATGGTCTATGTCGTCGTCAAGCGGTGTTTGTCATCTAACTTGACGTAGAAGCTCAAGTGAAGCATCTAGAAGATATCCTATGCTTGATGCTTGCCACCCTTTTGGAGATTGTGGCCTTGTGAAGATTTGCCGAAGGGTCTCTCCCATAATGGTGTATGGGGGAGCTAGTCTCTCCCATAATGGTGTATGGGGGAGCAACTTGCAAGTCTTCATCAAGCGGAGTTTGTGCTAGCAAGCGCAATCAAGAAAGAAGATCCAACTTGAGAGAGTCAAGATCGCCATCATCTAGCTCAAGTGGAATGCTCAAGGCAAAGGTATAATCTTGATAGGTTTTCTATTTTACCGGTCTCGTGTCTTCGGGAGACCGAGTTATAGGATAGATAGTCGTACTATCAAGAGGGGCTCTCAAGTGAGTAACTCGATCGAATCGTTATGGAGAGTTCAAACCTTTGCATACTTTGCATATCATCTTTCTTGGTTCTTATTTGTCTTTTGTCTTCTTTGGGTTTTAGTGCTTGTCGTGATCTTCATGACAAGCCTTGGTTTCTCGAAAACGGATTTCGTAAGAAAAACTTGTTGCGTTTTCGGTGGTGAAAATATTCCGCTCGTCCTTGAGAATGTTCCCACACCTTCCATGTGTGTTAACTTTTCCATACTTCTATTTGTATACTCCTTGCTATTATCTTTCCAATGCAATTGGATTTACCCCGTTCGGAGTTCATTCGCAAAAGTTACGTGCGTTTTCATGTAGGAGGTTTTACCGGTTGTTCCTTTTTGAGAGGCCAAAACCTTTCCCCATTTGGTTTTATCTTTCATTTCTGTACAATGATGTTTCTATGCATATTATTGTAGTGCTCGTTGTGGTGATTTCAACGAGCCCAAGATCATCAAAAACGGAGTCCGGATGAAAAAGTTATTGCAGTTTCCGTGTTGTTGTTTTTGTTATTTTTGCGGGGGGGGGGGGGGGGGGGGGGGCGGATATTCCGGTTCAAGTTTGAACAGGAATATCCGGTTGGCATCTGTCCCTCCACTTGCTCGAAAACGGCTAAGGACCGGAGTCTAAACTTTCTGGAGTGAACCGGATTATTTGAACCGGATTATTCGGGGCATACCGGATATTCCGGTTTGGGCAGTTTTCGGACCATATTTCTCACTGGAGTGAACCGGATTATTTGAACCGGATTATTCACTTCGGACCGGATATTCCTGTCGGACCGGATATTCCTGTTCAGTTTTGAACCGGATATTTCGAAATATCCTGCTCAGACTGCACACAAAACGGCTAGTTTTTGTGGGGACCTATTTAAGGGGGCTTTCTTCCCCATTGGTCCCCAAGTCTTCCAAGCTTGTTTTTCTCCCTCTCCCCCACCATTGTTGACCTTGGAAAGCTTGCCCCTCTCCCAATCCCTCCTATGATTCTTGCATATCTTTGAGGGAGAAGGTAGAGGAGATCTAGATCTACATTTCCACCAATCCATCTTCCTTCTTAGTGAGGGAAACTTAGTAGATCTTGATCTTGGAGTTCTTGGTGTTTCTCCTCCATTGTTCTTCCTCTCTTATTCCCCCATAAGCATTTGTTGCTTTGTTGGAATTTGAGAGTGAAGGATTTGAGCACTTGTGCTCTTGCCATTTGCATCGGTTGCATCGGTTTGCTCTCTCCACGAGGATTCGTGGAAGTTGAAAGTTTGTGAGCTTGTTACTCTTGGGTCTTGGACCCTAGACGACTTGTGGTGTTCTTGGGAGCCTCCAATTGATTTGTGGATGCGTGCCCCAAGATTGTGGTGACACCGAGAGCCTCCAATTGAGTTGTGGATGCGTGCCTCGGGTTTGAAGGTTGCCAATAGTGGAAGGTGAACTAGGCCTTTGTGGCGGGGTTCATCGGAGAATAGGGTGAGGCCTTTGTGGCGTTGAGTAGTCCTTCGTGGTGAGCTCACACCCCTCCAACGATACGTACTCCCCGTTGTGGGAGGAACTCGGGAATACATCTTCGTCTCCGTGTGCCTCGGTTATTTCTATACCCGAGCTTTTTACTTATGCAATTTACATTGTGATAGCCTTCGAGCTTGAAGTTATATATCTTTCTATCACCTTGTTACTTGTCTTGCTTAGCATAAGTTGTTTGTTCATCTAGTTTACCCTAGAATATTTAGGTTGTATGCTTGTTAATTTAAACACCTAGTTTATTTCCGCATTTAGTAAGCATTAACCGGAAAAGTTTTAATCGCCTATTCACCCCCCCTCTAGGCGACGTCGTTGTCCGTTCAATTGGTATCAGAGCCTCGTCTCTCTTTATTAGGCTTTACATCCTAGAGAGTACGATGTCGTTTAGAGAAATAGAACATGATCCCGCTTTTATATTCTATGGTAGAAACTTTGATGTTTGGAAAATTCGCATTCTTAAATTTCTTACGGACATGGGTCCAAAGTATGTTAAGAGAATTGTAGATATGGATTTTCCTCCTCCAAAGGATTCTCAAGATTTATCTTTAGAGGATAAGGAAAACTCTTATCTCGATACTCTTGTATCTAATGGTCTCTTGTGCTTTTTGAGCGATGTAGTCATTGAATCAATCAAGCCTTTTCGGAACGCTCATGAGCTATGGACAAAACTTCAAGATATATATGATGTGTCCAATATTATTGAGGATGATTGTTCTCCATCCACTTCCGGCTGTGATGAGTTCACATCTTTCTCCACTCCACCAACATGTGATTTGTCACAAGGTAATGATATGGTGAGTGGTGATAGAAATTGCATTGTGAATAGTGAATTTGCTATTGACTATACTTCATCTCTATCCCATTGCAATGATCTATCTTTGGACTTAATATCTTCTAGCACTCAAAATTCCATACATGCTAGTGTTGATAGTCCTTGCATATCATGTAATAGTTGTTTAACTAAATCTCATGATGATATGCTTCCTATGTCTTGTTTTCATGAAAATAATGCTTCCATTTCCTCTAGTACCTGTGTGGCTAACAATGTAGAGGAATCCCACTTTTTTGTGGAACAAGACATGGACCTTAATGGCTCTTCTAGTATATCTTCATCATCGCCATCCATTTCTCATATGTGCCTTATGGCTAGGGATTCAAAGGTATCACCACCTTTGGAACCCACTACATCTTGTGATGATGAGGATGAGGATATATTTTATGGAGAGTATGAGGACGAAGACTCTTTAATGGAGAAGGGTGAGTTGGTTCTTCTTTATCTCCCTAAAGGTAGTAAAGCTATCACTCCTTTTAGTGAAATATTGGCTTTTGCTATTTATAGCGCTAAAATCATTGAAAAGAAAGGTGAGATTGAAAGAAGTGATGCCAATGAAAAGGCATCCCTCACTATGTCTCTTGAGGAAGAGTATGAGCTCCGAGTTACTCTTGAGGAGAAAGTTGAATCTATTGAGGAGCTCTATAATGAACAAATAGCCTATCTCACTAAAGCACGTGACCATACCCATGCTAAATATAAAGTGCTTAAAAATGAAAAGGTTGAATTTGTTGTTGGCAATGCTAATCTAATTGAAGAAAACTCTAGGTTAAATAATGAGCTTGCCAAGTTATATTCTTCTATTTCAATTGATGCTTGTGCTACTAACTCCACATCTTGTGAAGCATCTATTTTGAAGGAGAATGTTGAGCTAAGGGCTCAACTTGAGCTAATGACTAGCAAGTATGGGAAATTGGAAGAAAGTCATGAAAAGCTATCTAGCTCCCATGAGGATCTTCTAGAATCTCATACCAAGCTAAAATTAGCTCTTGAGGCTATCACTACAAAGGTAACATCTTGTGAGCCTCATGTGGTTACTAGCACAATATCTTCTAATAATGCTATATTGACTTGTGCTCGTATTAGTAATTCCTCCTCCCATAATGTTTCTACATCTTGTGATGAATTGCTTTCCTTGCCTTGTTGCTCTAACAATGAAGCATCTACTTCCTCTAGCTCTTGTGTTGATTCTAACCATGTAGAGGAAATTAAAGAGCTCAAGGCCCAAGTCACTTCTTTGAAGAAAGACTTGGAAAAGTGTCATGAAGGGAGTTCCACACTTGACAAGATGTTGAGAGTGCGAAGACTTCCCAATGACAAGAGTGGACTTGGATTCAACTCCAATCTCAAGAACAAGTCCATTATTGACAAGAAGAAGGGCCAAGAACAAGTCAAAGATTCGGCCAAGATTATTTGCTTCAAGTGCAAGATTGAAGGGCACCATGTTAGATCTTGCCCTTTGAAGAAGAAGCCTCTTAGTGAGAAGCAACTAGGGAAGAGGCCTCTTGTTCAATCTCATGCTCAACCACGAGTTGAACAACGGCCACCTCCTAAGAAGACTCAAGCCAATGATCCTCTTGTTGAGAAGCCTATTGAGAAGAAAGAAAAGAGTCGATGTTGCTACCTTTGTCGCAAGAAGGGACACTTTGCTTCTTCATGCACTAATGGTACATTATCCAACCCTATCCTTGTTGATGATGTTTATTCTATTAGGAAGGATAATGTGGGCAATGTGTTTGCCAAGTATGTTGGTACTCCAAGTGGTGTCAAGAAAAGAACCATTTGGGTTGCCAAACCTATTGTGGCTAACCTCTTAGGACCCAACTTGGTTGGGGACCAACAAGCTCAAACTTGATCAATAGGTGGAGTTGGAGGGCATTGGAGACTTGGCTATTTTATGAAGAATTAAGGGATCTTCATCAATTATATTTCCTCAAGCCAAGTCACTTGGATTATATATATCTCTTACCCTATGTTCCTCCAAGCGGTAACTTGTATTTAATTCTATATACTTTGAAAGTTGCTTGCTCCCTTGCATATGTTAGTTTTGTTTCTAGCATGTGTTTGTATATGTTTTGCTTCCTACTTACCTATCTTGAGTAATCTAGTTATGTTTGTTGGTTTGCACTCCATGTACTTGTGTTCTTTGTGTTGAGCCTTCATTGCTTTCATTGCTTATCTTAGTTGGCTCTTTGGGAGATTAATGGACTATCCCATTTTGGGGGAGTAATATGCTTTGCACTTTACTATCCTAAAATGTGTGTACATGAGGAATACCACTTAGTGTTGATATATCAATATTATCTATTCTCTATGTGGTATGTCATTCTCATGAGAAATTCATTTCTAAATATCCATTAACTTTCTCTAGTTGAATTTATTTTCTTTGCCTCTTGTTAAAAAAATGGATTATCACATTATGGGGGAGTAATAAGCTATGTGCATATTACAAGCCTAGAAAATGTGAAAATGTGAGGTATTTCCACCTAGAGTTGATATTCTAGTTATCTTGTTCCTGTGTGGCATGTTTCTCAAACAAGTTCCATATTTGCTTAAAATATCTTGTGTATCTCTTCTTTGGTATCTTGTTTGTTAGAGAGTTCTTGTTGCCTTGCTTTTCGGGTTTTGTTTGTAGCCTTCAAGAATCTCTTCATAAGCATGTTTTTTATTGTTCCTATTCTTTAACACATGCTTATGTTTTGTGAATATGATTGTGAACAAATCTACCACCGAGAAATATCTCCATACATCTCTTGTCTTTGACAAGTTATAATAATTTGTGGTAAGTTTATTGATCATATTTACTTTGGCCATTGCTCTAATATTGCCTTGTTTCTTGCCAAGGATTTTGTTTGGTTCAAACTCCTTTGTGTCTTCCTTGCTCTGCTCAAAAATTTGTTTTATGCTTTCTTGAGTTAGGAAAAGCAATGATCCCATACTTGTGCACTTGTGTTCAAAGTCATACTTCTTTGGGTTGCACTATTCTTGGGGAAGCTATCCTACTTTGAGTAGATCACCATTCCTTTAATTGGTATTGCATCTAATTGATTTTAATTAAACATGACTAGTGTTTGAATAATATATATGGATAGCAATGATTCCATTGTGTGCATTTTGTATTCAAATGCAAGATCATAAATAATGCACTATTATTGGAAGAACTATCCTATATGCGTTTGAACACTTGTTGTCTTTAAATTTGTTTGTTTTCCCAATGACTTGTCTCTTTGGAAGACAAACACTTTTCGTCTTGGTACTTTGTGTGCTATCATGAAAAGTGTAGAGGGTTTGTTCACTCTTTTATGTTTTTTTGGTATCCTCTCTATGTTGGTTTCCTCAATCATGTGTTGATTTGGGTCTTGATATATTTTGGACAATTCTCTTTCTTTTCACTCTTGTGAGTGGCTTCTTGGTTTAATTAGTTCTTTGTCCAATTTGTATCTTGTTTTGGTTCTTGAAAGTTTTGTGCATGCATATTTACTATGTATATCTTTTGGCATGCTTACTTTCGTTGATCCAATATATAGGATAAACTCCATCAAATCCTAAATGGCTAAGATGTGCATGAAATTCAAATTGATATTAATATGCACATATTTATTTGGAGTTTTTCCTATGTATTGTAGTTGTTCTAACTACTTTGGACCCAATGAGTTTGGGTACCATTTTGTACTTGAATTTTGTTTTAGGTACAATGGAGATACATTGGTTGCTTGCTCCATTCATAAGGAAGGTGTTCTCAACATGGTTTTATAGGAGTCAAGCTTCGATGATTATCAAACTCGCATCCTCTTCATCACTAATGTCGTCTCGGTAACAAGTATCTATCTCATGCATACATTTCTAGCTTTCAACCTTGTGTAGGTTGCATCTTCGCATGATTTCCCTTTGTTGCATTTCATTTGGTTCTTGCAAATGTCTTTTCAAAAGAATCTTTATTGCAACTATGAGTTAGACTGGATGATTACATACTAAGGGGATATTTATAATCATTTTCATAATTCACCAATCCCAAGTATATTAATCTAGCAACTTCTACTTGAAGTCTCTCATATGCAATATTGATGAATTATAAAAAAAACCATTTGAATCTTTTGTGATATGCGTTACCTTTCTCGAAGCATTCCAACTATCACTTTTCCCTTGTGATATTTGTGATGCTTTGATGAGTTTTGTGTGTTCATCTATATCCCCTTAAGATTAAACTAAGCTTAGTTCTTTGCTTTCAAGCTAAAATCTTATTGGTATATTAATGAACCTCTCTTGGATATCATGTTCTTCACTTTTTGTACCTATTTTGTGTGTGCATGTTTCTTTGTGGATATATATCTTTGTGATTGTTGTCCACTTAGAAACTTATACACACGATAATAGTTACATCTTTAATTGATATTCTATTTCTTTAGTGACCACTTTTTATTGCTTTATATTCCTTGGTGGTTTCTAAAAGGCACAAGCTTTGCTTTTGTTTTGGCATTCCTTTTGCATCTTAATAAGCTTGTGGACCTATGTGTTTTATCATTTGATGGTTTGTGTGTATGGGAAAGACATGATATGCACTATGTGCCTCCTATATTGAAAGACTATGTTGATGATTCTATCATCCTATTAGTCTCCTAAAAATGTTTTTCCTTGTCACACGCATCTATTTCGGTTGAGTAAGTCTTTATTTGTCACTTCTTGATCCTCATTGCTCAACTTTTGTTTGTTTGCAAGTTGCTTTGCTTCATTTCCAATCTAGTCTCTTTCTCTTGTTTGTGTTCAAAATTATCTAGAAGGGAGTGATGATTTCATGTTATGAACACTATATAGTAATTCAAATCTAACATTGTGCATGTACCTTGGGGAGTTCCCTCTTGATTTTCTAGAACACTTGGTTGATCCTATCAAAATATTGATGTTGGTCAATCGGTTTTTCGGATCCTTGTGGTTGGTTGCTTCTTTGTGAAAGTATCCTTCAATTTTACTTTGATTGTTAATCTTTGGATCCTCAATATAGTTTGATCTCCCTCCATCTATTCATAGTTGGAGATATGCACTTGATTTCACTCATATCTTTAGGAATGCATACACTATGGGGGAGCTCTTACTATATTGGCCGTCTAACCTTTTTGCCCATTTCGGCAATGGATGCCAATGGGGGAGAAGTTTAGAGGGTTTAAGGGAATTTGGTTTATGCTTTAGTTTCGTTCTTAAGCATTTGCCTTTCCATGCTATTGCATCCTTGCTCTTATTTTAGCATGTTTGCTTTATTCATCATATAAACCCTCGTAAAAAGGGATTGTCATCAATTACCAAAATGGGGAGATTGAAAGCGCATGGTTCCCCCATATGTGGTTTTGGTAATTAATGACAATCCTTATGGACTAATGTTTGCATTGAGTTATCCTTGTAGATCTTGTCCATAGGAAATAATGGAGTTCATGTGTTGAACTCTATTATCTTCCTTGATGGCCATTGTTATATTTATGGATTTATATGAAGAATGGTCTTGGTTTGAGTTGAGCTTATTGCTAGTTTGTCTTGAAGAAAAAGGATTAGGTGATCTTTCATTATCATCTTCAAGACATCATCTTTAGAAGTGAGAAGCAAAGATACAAGGTTGATCAAGCAAGCGATCAACACACAAAGCTACAAGTTGTACCAAGTGGGATTGTGTATCTCATGGTATGGTAAGCAATTGTCAATATAGCTTTGTGAACTAACCCATGATATGTGTGTGTCGCATCTCTATGTGTGGTTAGGTATCTTTCCATGGGCATGAACCAAAAGGAAGATTTCATATAGCCCATGGTCTATGTCGTCGTCAAGCGGTGTTTGTCATCTAGCTTGACGTAGAAGCTCAAGTGAAGCATCTAGAAGATATCCTATGCTTGATGCTTGCCACCCTTTTGGAGATTGTGGCCTTGTGAAGATTTGCCGAAGGGTCTCTCCCATAATGGTGTATGGGGGAGCTAGTCTCTCCCATAATGGTGTATGGGGGAGCAACTTGCAAGTCTTCATCAAGCGGAGTTTGTGCTAGCAAGCGCAATCAAGAAAGAAGATCCAACTTGAGAGAGTCAAGATCGCCATCATCTAGCTCAAGTGGAATGCTCAAGGCAAAGGTATAATCTTGATAGGTTTTCTATTTTACCGGTCTCGTGTCTTCGGGAGACCGAGTTATAGGATAGATAGTCGTACTATCAAGAGGGGCTCTCAAGTGAGTAACTCGATCGAATCGTTATGGAGAGTTCAAACCTTTGCATACTTTGCATATCATCTTTCTTGGTTCTTATTTGTCTTTTGTCTTCTTTGGGTTTTAGTGCTTGTCGTGATCTTCATGACAAGCCTTGGTTTCTCGAAAACGGATTTCGTAAGAAAAACTTGTTGCGTTTTCGGTGGTGAAAATATTCCGCTCGTCCTTGAGAATGTTCCCACACCTTCCATGTGTGTTAACTTTTCCATACTTCTATTTGTATACTCCTTGCTATTATCTTTCCAATGCAATTGGATTTACCCCGTTCGGAGTTCATTCGCAAAAGTTACGTGCGTTTTCATGTAGGAGGTTTTACCGGTTGTTCCTTTTTGAGAGGCCAAAACCTTTCCCCATTTGGTTTTATCTTTCATTTCTGGACAATGATGTTTCTATGCATATTATTGTAGTGCTCGTTGTGGTGATTTCAACGAGCCCAAGATCATCAAAAACGGAGTCCGGATGAAAAAGTTATTGCAGTTTTCGTGTTGTTGTTTTTGTTATTTTTGCGGGGGGGCGGATATTCCGGTTCAAGTTTGAACCGGAATATCCGGTTGGCATCTGTCCCTCCACTTGCTCGAAAACGGCTAAGGACCGGAGTCTAAACTTTCTGGAGTGAACCGGATTATTTGAACCGGATTATTCGGGGCATACCGGATATTCCGGTTTGGGCAGTTTTCGGACCATATTTCTCACTGGAGTGAACCGGATTATTTGAACCGGATTATTCACTTCGGACCGGATATTCCTGTCGGACCGGATATTCCTGTTCAGTTTTGAACCGGATATTTCGAAATATCCTGCTCAGACTGCACACAAAACGGCTAGTTTTTGTGGGGACCTATTTAAGGGGGCTTTCTTCCCCATTGGTCCCCAAGTCTTCCAAGCTTGTTTTTCTCCCTCTCCCCCACCATTGTTGACCTTGGAAAGCTTGCCCCTCTCCCAATCCCTCCTATGATTCTTGCATATCTTTGAGGGAGAAGGTAGAGGAGATCTAGATCTACCTTTCCACCAATCCATCTTCCTTCTTAGTGAGGGAAACTTAGTAGATCTTGATCTTGGAGTTCTTGGTGTTTCTCCTCCATTGTTCTTCCTCTCTTATTCCCCCATAAGCATTTGTTGCTTTGTTGGAATTTGAGAGTGAAGGATTTGAGCACTTGTGCTCTTGCCATTTGCATCGGTTGCATCGGTTTGCTCTCTCCACGAGGATTCGTGGAAGTTGAAAGTTTGTGAGCTTGTTACTCTTGGGTCTTGGACCCTAGACGACTTGTGGTGTTCTTGGGAGCCTCCAATTGAGTTGTGGATGCGTGCCCCAAGATTGTGGTGACACCGAGAGCCTCCAATTGAGTTGTGGATGCGTGCCTCGGGTTTGAAGGTTGCCAATAGTGGAAGGTGAACTAGGCCTTTGTGGCGGGGTTCATCGGAGAATAGGGTGAGGCCTTTGTGGCGTTGAGTAGGCCTTCGTGGTGAGCTCACACCCCTCCAACGATACGTACTCCCCGTTGTGGGAGGAACTCGGGAATACATCTTCGTCTCCGTGTGCCTCGGTTATTTCTATACCCGAGCTTTTTACTTATGCAATTTACATTGTGACAGCCTTCGAGCTTGAAGTTATATATCTTGCTATCACCTTGTTACTTGTCTTGCTTAGCATAAGTTGTTTGTTCATCTAGTTTACCCTAGAATATTTAGGTTGTATGCTTGTTAATTTAAACACCTAGTTTATTTCCGCATTTAGTAAGCATTAACCGGAAAAGTTTTAATCGCCTATTCACCCCCCCTCTAGGCGACGTCGTTGTCCGTTCATCAGCTCCGCCCTTTCCCTCATGTTCAACTCGGACGCAATGGGATGGCTGGACTGCAAGGGGTATTCTCGTTCCCTTGCAGCGGAGTTTTCCTCCCCTGCGACAGCCGGAGTGTCGGGTGCCGCAGCGTGAGACGGCTGCGCTCCTCTCCTAACCACATCCTTGTGTTTCTTCCGACTGTTTGGCTTCAGGGTGGTAGGAGCAAGGCTGGAGAGGAAATGCAAGAAATTTCGAGAAGTAAGAATCCGAGAAACAAAATTCATGCAATAAAAAGAATAGAAAAAGGAAGAACCTCAGATTTCTTACCTGGATGTTGCGACGGCAACACCGTCAAGGTTAATCACCTCCTGAGTGGTGGAGGTATTTTTCCGCTTCCGCCCGCCTGCAAAGTTGGCACGCAGCGCGTCCAACTCGGCATCAGCGGCGAGCACAGACTCAGGAAGAGTTAGAATCTGTCAAAAAAGATAAAGTCTGGGTAAGGCAAAACATCCGAGAAAGAGGAAAATCAAGAAATTACCTAAAGAAGAAAAAATCTACCTTTGGAGCTGGCTTCCCAGCATGGTACATTTCCCGGCTTTCTTTATACTGGTCTCGAGTAGAGACCAGTTGGTTTAGCCGCTGCTTGAAGTCCTTTTTCGTGAACGCTTTATCCGTCGTCCTCATCGTGTCCTCCGGGCCCGAGCATTCGCACATTAGCCGTTTTCCGCGGTAGGCTAACGGCTGAATGCTCCTCCCGAGCCAGCACAAAACCGTGTCTGTGCCGGTGAGAGGAGGGGTGGCGGAAACAAGCTTGGCAATACGCCGCTTGATCCTCATCAGATCTGTCGGCATAGTCTGGACCGCGTCTACCGCCCAATTATCTTGGGGGGAAGCCGTGGAATTAACGAAAGGTGGAATTCCCGTCTCCTTTCCAGGAAATAGGACATCTTCATGATAAAAGAAGAAACCCGTCCAGAATTTGACGGATTCCGAGGTTTTTATTTTTGGGAACCAATCTTCCCTAAACGTACAAGGGTAAAGGAGATGGTCCCACTGGTGGGGAGAGCGCCCTCAGAAGGGTTGCGCTTGACTCCAAAGCAATATTGCCAAAAGTCTGACCCAAGCTCTATTCCTAAATACCCCTCGAAAAGGGCTTGAAACCCGGCAAGATAGAGAATAGAGTTGGGAGGAAGATTGTGTGGTTGGATGTTGTAGTGGTCGAGGACTTGGAGAAAAAAGGCGGAAGGTGGGAAACCCATACCTCTGTTGATGTGAGAGGCAAGGAGAACCCTTTCTCCGGCTTTCGGCAAAGGCTCGGAGTTGTCTTCTTCGTACCACCATTTTTCCTTCAGAACAAATCCCTCCTTCTCCATTGCCGGAAGAAAGGATGAAACCACATTGCAGTGGCTCAAGTTCTCGGAGTTTTCCTCCGCGTCTTCTTCCACTCTGGTGGCGCTGGAGGCGGTGACCTCCTCGCCGCCGAGAATGGTGGATCCCTCCGCGGGCTTGGTGACGAGAGGCGGGGGAGGCGCGGTAGATGACGACGACACGTTCTCGGCCGCGGGAGGTTGATCCCAGCAAGCCGAGTCGCCGGCGTTTCCCTCCAGCGTGCATGCGGTGGCGCGGACGGGGGAATCGAGCTGCGGGTCAAGATCATTGATGATCGACTCGATGTCCATGGCGGCGTTGGTTGTGTCTGTGGCACGGGGAGATTCTCCGGCGACCATTTTCGGGCAGCGCGGCTTAGAGCCGGATCCTCCGATGATCTCTTCCGGGGAAGGTCGGAAAGTTCGCTCTCTGCTCTCGCTCGCTCGAGCTCTGGTTCTGGCTATGGCGCTGGGGGCTTGAGGAAGGAGATGAAGCGGTAGGATATCCGGAGGCCCTGAGGCGGCTATTTATAGCCGGAGGTGCGCTGAGATTCGTTGCAACGGCTATTTTAGCCGTTGGATTGCCGACGCATGTCACGCCCGAGATTTCCGGGAAATGAAGGGATAAAGTGATAAGTTCTATCTCCTCGTTTCCCGCAAGAATCTGTCAGGAGATACGTTGCAGGGTTTTGACTGAACCCAAGCGTCCGTGATGTCAGCACTATTTCATCTCTGGCGTCACGAAGTTTCCTTCTCCACGAAGGCTCGTGGAAGAAAAGCCGGATTCTGGCAAATCCGAGTTTTGAGTTAACAAATTCTGGGAAAAAGAAGAATCAAGACCAAGCGCCAAAATTTCTCGGAAAGGAGTGCATATTGACGAAAGGTGGCAGAATGAAGTCTTAATCCTTCTTGGGGGCTACTGTCGGATATTTACCGATTAGGGGAGGGGTATATCTCGAATTGGTCTAAAGAGCTGGATTACCAGGGTGGCCTGTTGGTAATGGACTACAACCCATTAGGCGGCCCAGTAAGCTGATGCGCAGGAAGCCGAATCCTAGAAGAACCTGGACCACGACCCAAAATGGTGCGGCTTGGAGGAGAAGACGGATTCCTTACTTTCCAAGTTAGATACTTTCCGTAGTCTTCTAGGTTTTTCTTTCTGTAAGCCCTAACCCGGCTAACTATATAAAGCCGGACGGGCGAGAAGAAAGATACAAACAATTAGCTAGAAGCCAACTCGCCGAGAAGTTGATCCTCGCAGAGTTAGCGAAACCCTACTGACATTGTGCTTTGTATACTTCAGGCTTCAGCTCTGATTTAGTGAGATTGCAAGAGTAAGAACGTCGCCTAGTTGCGCCGTACCGGACCTGGGTAAACTTGGTGTTCTCGATTGTCGTACTACCACGTTGCCCCACGTCTCTACCCGTAGGCTCATGGCACCACCGTCTATGATCCTTACTACAATGTCTCGACAACGTGTGTTGACAGCGTGTGTGAGAGAGAGTCTCTTTTTTAGAGAGAGTGGTTTCTCGGTGCGAGAAAGTATCCCATAGAAACCAAGTTTCAGCGAAAACGATGAAAACCATGAAAAAAACATGTTTAAATGTTCTAAAAAATTGTAATAAAAAAGCATTATGTTAGGAAGATAGAGTTCTAGAGCATTGAAATTTGCAAATTCAAACTCGAAGTTGTTTAGGAGTTACGAAAATGACAAATTCAGTTATCTATACCTAATATTAAAAGGAGGAAGGCTTCTTCCGGTCCACCAACGTATTTACCGTTTTGCCCTCCCACCAAAATACATATTACTTCAAAATTGCCATGTACCGGTTCGATCTGTTATTTCTGACTCGCCCGTGTACAAACACCTGCTTCCCAACACCCCGCCGCCGTCCTCCGGCCGGTGGAAGCTAACGAACACTGCCCGGACCCTGAACCGTTCTTGGTGCTCACCCGCGGAAGAACCCCCGTCGGCGCCTCCCCCAAATTTGGCCGCCGGTACCTTCTCAAGCTGCCGCATCCAGAAAAGAGGACTGGGTGTGCTGTGTCATTAAGAAAAGAATGACGCAAGGAGCGACCTCACGAGCGCGCCACTGAGGGGATCTCACCATGCCGCCACGGTTCGCTCTATCCATGGCGTCGGACACCAGGCTTCTGCCACTTGTGTTCCGCGCGCGCCCCCAAACGGACGCCACCGTTGCGCTTTGCTCCAGGATTCGAGAGCGCCGCCCCCTGGGAGCGCCCGTGGAGCGAGCCGTCGGACTGGCCACGCCACGCAGGGCAAGCGATAGAGTAGGCCCCTTCAATCCACGACCGCGCGCGACACGCCCAACATCAAGACTCCGGGCGGGCGACGCAGGCCGCCACGACGCGGCCATCTAGCCATGGAGGCCGGTGGGGCCTCAAGGCGTAGTGCAGTTGTCGCCAGGCCAGTTGAAGGCCGATGGAAGTTTTAGATCCAGATGCTGTTTCACAAGGCGGTGCTTACTACGGCTCAAGTACGCAGTCTCTGCATAGTTCATCTTTTCTCCTCTCCTTCCAATTTGCAGGACTGACGCTCCTCGCTCCCGGTCTGCAGTTACAATTAGCAGCATCGGGACTTCTCGCTTCCGGTCTGTAGTCGTAGCTATTTTCATTTTACTGCCGGACAACCTGATGATGACGAGGATGCAGGGTTGGCCTCACAGCTCGAGAAGCAGTTCAACACGGAGGGTGTTCGTCTAATGATGCACTTCACCTGAATTAGCACTCTTCTCTCGTGTGATTTTGCATTCCAACTAAATTGTACTCATAGGTGTAACTTTAGGCGCCTGCAGATAATTTTACTTAACTCAATTACCATTTTGTTTGCACCTCCGACGTACCGGGTTGACGGCTCTGCATTGGGCATTGTCTCTGCACCACCTATAATAATTTTCATGGTAAAGAAAGCACAACCTTGACCGGCCAAAAAAATGCACAAACCACAATTTTCAGAAGTTCTCTTGTCAAAAAATTCAGCGGCTAAGTCAACAATGGATATCCTTCTCTATTTTTATTTTTACGATCTAAAAGAAGATTAGGAGACGCAAACATCCACGCTTAATTAGCAGCAAACATACGGGCAAGTAAAGTATAGCCATTTCCTCTAAATAAACATTCCATTCTTTATCAGGAGAACAAAGCATTCATATACTACTAAAATATATAGAGGTCTCTCTACATTGTCAATCAGTAAGCAAGAGTTGATAGACTATGCGACAAAATTAGGGTCGCTTCGACACTTTTCATCAAAAAGAATTTTTTTTTCTTCCGTTTCAACGCGCGTGCATTTTTTTGGCTATACATAAAATTTTAGTTAAAAAAATAAAGCAGGGACAAGATATGAATAAGGTTTCCAACACACAATGCACAAACAAAAAAAAAATCTTTACAGAGTGCTCAGCAGGGATTAATTAGGTTTGACAATAATAAACTTTCGGCTACCAATGGTATGCTCAAGCCTCAATTCATCGGAGCATAAATGGTGCTTTGTCATTGCATCAATACACGATTAAATGGCTAGAAAAGGAGGGTTTGACCATGGCTATTCTGGACTACACAAAAGAAAATGGGGGAGCGGCGGCAGAAAGGAGCATACCTCGGGGATGAGCCATGGTGAGGCGGTCCAGATGCCGGGGAGAACACTGCCCGCGGCGGCGTGCAGCACCAGCAGCGATTTCCGCATATGTCAGCGTCTTCTCCTCTTCTACACAAAGAACATAATATAGACATGAATTGTTGCATGCCAAATGAAGTTAGATGTGTACTGTTTCATGCAAATTGAGTTGACATTTTAGTCTTCTCAATACAAAAACTGTAAATGAGAAGCCCCAAAAAAGATGAAAATTCAGAATTGTTGGTTGCAAAAAGAAGGGAAAACTACCATGAACTTTGCCAAGAATGAATTTCTTCTTGCATTAGTTGCATACTTTCATGACTGTTTTTTTTTTCTTTCAGAAAAGAACTCATGCAAGAACTGCAAGTGTCTATCATATAAGCATCGTTCACATTGGAGAAGGCAATTCATTTGGCATGCAACACAACTGAAACAAATGGCCTAAAATACATATGCACTTTTGGCATACTAGCAAACACATCAGCCGTAATACTCTAACCAACCAGGTGCATGGAACATAAACTCACACCTAAACCTACTACTGATATATAGATTACAGAAGCGTCATTTAAAATTTAGTTAAAATAATTAAGCAGGTGCAATGTATGATTAGGTTCAGTTAAGGTTTATGAGAAAATCTGAAGAACGTCAAGACTATTAAGATTTGTTTCATACTATTTAAACTGATTCTTTGAAATAGTTTAATAAAAAAATTACAGATTGCATATTTATACTTATGCATAGATTGTCGAATTATGATTTATTGAATGAAATTTAATGGATTGAAGTAGTATGTGAGAACAAGAGTATTAAAATAAATGGAGGGGGGGATTCATTCTACTATTGTTTTTATCGTCTCTCGCCCTCCACACCAACCCCACATCAAGTTTCATCAAATGTGATAGGAATTCGACAAAGCCATAGGTATAGCCGGTGTTGGAGCGCAGCATAATGCAGATTTTTTTCTGTCCCATTGCAACGCATGGGCATTTTTACTAGTAAATAGTAATATCGGCAACAAATAGTAAAATTTGCTACTAATTATTGATCAATTTGTCATTTTATAGCTCCTATACAATTTCGAGTTAACTTGCAAAATTTCATGTCGATAGAAATCTCGGTGTGCTTGGGTGTTTCCCGATCTGCTTGGGTGTTTACCTAAGCCGGCCCAACCTGTTATGGGCATGTGGATGTAAGACTTACTATCAGGTCTTTACGAAACAAGTTCGGACCTCCCAATGGTTAGTGTAAGCCATGGACACCTGCCCTACAGGAAAAAAAAGCATAAACACCTAAACAAAAAGTAACGAGAAATGCATGCTGTTGACTCTGCCGTCGTCACCGACGATTGTACGAGCATATACTTGGATCTACTCAGTTGCGAAACATCTCCTTGATTTCTTCCTTTCTTAGTATTTTCTTACTGTCACTTCCCTGTATATGCCGCGCTGTAGGAGCTGTTCCGCAGGCGCGCAGCACATGCCCACCGGTCAGAGCACTTAAATTCGGCGGTTCCGCACATAAACAAACCGGCGTGGATCCATGGTGGTGGGGTTAGCGCTCAATCAATCCCCGCTGATCACTAGCCTAGCCCGCCTTTAGCAAAGCCACCCCCAACCCCAACTGGTACACGCCCTTTTGCTTGATTGAATAATGGCTTAGAAGCTGAGAGCTGACTGATAGAAATCCGGGCGCGCATGTCATGGCGCGGGAAGAGGGGGTGTCGAGTCGACGACGAGATTAAGCCGCATGTGGCCGGACCGCGGGGAAACACCTCCTCCGGCCCTTAATGCACTGTCTCGGGGACGACGGTGACATAAAGCAACCAGGTGGCTCGAATATGCGGTCGAGTGCCAAGAAAAATAATGCTCAAGAGGAGTAGTCTCCGTCTCCGTCTCCGTCTCCTGTTAGCAAATTCATGGAAAATTTCTTGGCCTATTAGCGCCCTAATCCTGCATCTCAGGTCGTACGGTAGGACCGTTTTGTTTGGCCCAACTTGCGTGCTCGATTTCTGGATCTCTCGGCTTCGGACTTCGATTTCTGCAGGATCGATGTGGTGTGGATGCCTCCCTTTTGCTCCGGATCGATCGAGGCATCTGACCATTGCGTTGTTGCTTCTTGCAGGGGTTTCGTGGAAAACGAGCGGCGCTGGAGAGGGTTCGCCGTTAATTAACCCAGATGACGGCTCCAACCAGCAGCTATGGAGTGAAATGTGGGGGACCCGGGTGGTACGACTACTAACCTCGCAGGTTTTGACCCCATTTGACACAGAAGAAACATGCCGCCAAGATCACTGAAAAATTTAACCTGCAAGTAAATCTTGTAGTACTCCCTGTCCACCATTAACCCAATTGATGTGTCCTCGCTCAAGTTTTGCTCTCGGTCCACCCCAGGAGCTATAGATGGACTGTGAATGTGCATAGGCAGGACCGGTGGTACGAGTTATTACCTCACTAGATACGAGCTAAGAAGATTATTGTAGGATTGTAACCGTGCATACAATTTCTAACATTCTCCTTCGGAACAACCACACCGATTTCTAGAACTACGTCAATACATACATATGCGTTCTTCATTAAAAAAAAATGGTACGTTTCGTTGGGGGTAATTTTTTTTTTTGCATGCAAAAGCCATAACTAAAAGCTCAAAACGTTGTAGAATTCTTAACAATTTCGGCACAAATAAGAAGTAATGTTCGATTGCACCTCCAAGCAAGAAGTAGCTTGATTTATTTCAATGAATGAAATTTGGGGAGGAATCCCTTTTTATAGCAAACGAAAAGAAAACCTCCAAACTAATTCATAGGGTTTCCGCGGAGGTTTACCAAAATATTTAGAATATCATCAAGGATGGCTCAAAGATGAAGTTCAAAGACCTACCTTTCAGGGTGAAGATTCAAGGTATGGACTTAATTGGTTGTGTCCGGCGATAGTCTTGTTGAAGACATTGTTTTGAGAGTGGGGTCTATCTTCAGGGTGAAAACTGAAATTACATTTCTTATCCCTCTATGTTTTGTGTGTTAGTTAACAACACAAGGATATTTAATTATATGTTAAGTGATGTAGATCTTACAGATACATATATCAAACCACCGAGCACCAAAAAGGTAGAAAGGAATCTCGGATTTCTATCACACGTGTTGCAGGGATTTCTGGCCTGGAGAGGCCGGATATTCCGGGGGCGGATAATCCGCCCCCATAAGTACATAGGATGTCTGAGGTGGTGCGCGGCTCGCAGTGGCTCAACAGAATTCTAGTCGATTTTTTCATCGCACAGCGGCTGCATATTTCGGGGCCACATAATCCGCTCCCAGGAACTCGTTGAAAATCAGAGAGACTGTCTGGGGTGGAGCGAGGTTGACAGTTTCCCACCGGCCCTGTGGCCGGATATTTGAGCCGGATTATTTGGCCAGATGGGCCGGATATTCGGCTTTAAAGAAACTGCAACGGTCATATTTCGAAAGGGGCTATAAATACCCCTCTCCTTCTTCCACCTCGAGCCAGTTCATCTAAGCCATTAAATGCACATTTATTGAGCTCACCAAATTTCTAGATCTCCCAATCCCTCCACCCAAATTCGTTGATCTTTGCAGGATTAAAGGAGAAGGCATGATCTACATCTTCACCGACCTGTTCTTCATTTCCCCCTCATTCACTTGAGGGATCTATTCTAGGGTTTCCTTGTGGAAAACCTAGACCTCATTTCTACTTGTGGTAATTGTTGGTGATTCTTGGGAGCCCCCAATTCGGTTGTGGGTGTGTGCCCCGAGCTCACTTTAAAGTACTCGATGAAGATGGCGGTGGAGTCGTTGGAGATGGCTCCGGGGGCACTTCCCCATCCCGGTAGGGTGCCGGAACAGAGATTTCTGTCCTCCGAAACTTGGCGACGGCGGCGGCGGAGCTACGGAACTTTTCGTGGAAGGGGCCGAACGATTTAGGTTTTATGCATGGGGGGGATTATATAGGCGAAATGGCGATGACGGTGGGGGGCCCGAGGGGCCCACACCACCCCCAGACGTGGCTAGGGGGCCACCCGCGCCCAGGCATGGTGTGCGGGCTCTAGGGGCCCCCTCCGGGTCTCCTTTGGACTTCCTTGACGTGTCGGGAATTCTAAGACTTTTGGCTTTTGTTTCGTCCAATTCCGAGAATATTTTCAGAGCAACTTTTCTGAAACCAAAATCAGAAGAAAACAAACTAACTCTGTGGCATCTTGTCAATAGGTTAGTCCATGAAAACATCCGAAAACGAAGGAAGACATGTGAAAACATAAATATATTGGATAGAAAACAAGCATGGAGCATCGAAAATTATAGATACGTTTGAGACGTATCAATGCACTGTTTCCTTCCTTGAGGCGTCGTTTGGAGAACTTGAACAGCAGGCGTTGTATTGGTGGTGGTTGTGTTGTTGATGCAAGGTTTCAAACTCTGTAGCGGGACTTTTTTTTAATTTCTTCTTCTCTTTTTCAGCTGTGTGCATCCGTAATGTCGTTAGGGTATTGAGTTGGTGCAGGGGCGGGTGTAATTGGTATCTCTCGATATTAATATATGCTCCTTATCAAAAATAAATCATCAAGGATTACTTGATGGCAATGTTCTTTCAAATCCAATGTGGCAAGCTTTCTCTTTTTAAGCTTAATTTGGGGCTGACTACCTTGCTGACCAAAAAGGAGGATGCTAGTCGAATTGAGAAATATAGACATATCTGCTTGTTAAACGTGAGTTTTAAAATCTTCACCGTGGTAGATACGAATCATGTTTCGTCTATTTCTTATAAAGTCATTCATCCAACATAAACTTCCTTTATCCTAGGAAGGAATATTATGGAGGGGGTAATTACCTTGCATGAAAAAATTCATGAGATGAAATCGAAAAAATTGGATGGGTTGTTTTTAATATTCACTTTGAAAAGGCCCATGAGAAGGTGAAAAGATAGTATGGTCACCTAGAGGGGGGTGGATAGGTGCTACCTCCAAATTTTAATGCTTTTTCGATTTAGGCTTGACACAAAGGTAAATTCTCCAGATATGCAACTACGATGAATTTAGCTATATGGAAAGGACTACACTAAGTAAGATACAAACACAAAGTAAAGGTAAATGATAGAAGGAACCGATAGCGGAAGCACGCGGAAACAAGGATGTATTCCCGATTTCCTTCTTTTGCGGGGAGTACGTCTCGTTGGAGGGGTGTGAGCTTCACCACGAAGGCCTAATTAGCACCACAAAGGCCTCTCCCTATTCTCCGATGAACCTTGACACAAAGGTCTAGTTCACCTTCCACTACGGAATCCTTTGAGGCGGAATCTGGAGTCTTTGCAATGAGCTTTAGGCACACACCCATAACCGAATTGGGGGCTCTCAAGAACACCAATAATCTTCTACAAACAACAAGAGATTCACAACAAAGTCAAGGTTTTCCGCAAGCAAACCCTACACACAAGTCCCTAAAGTGAATGGGGGTGAAGACCGGCTTAGTGAAGTTGTAGATTGGGGCCTTCTCCTTTAATCGTTCGATGATGAACGAGGTTGGGTGGAGGGATTGGGAGATCTCAAGGGTTGGTGAGCTCTATTAATGGTGGCCTTCAATACTGGACGAGCTATCTAGAACTAGGAGAAGGAAGGGGTATTTAAAGCCCTCCTCTAAATGTAGCCGCTTGACTTGATTTGGGGGCCGACATATCCGGTCTAAGTTGGGGGCAGAATATCCGCACCTCCAGAATATCTGGCCTTCTACCAAATATTCCAGTCCAAATTTTTGGGCCAATTATGTGAGCAAACCACTCGAGTCCTTAGCCAAATCAGTGATCTTCAACCTCCACCCCGGAATATCCGGCCTCTTGCCAATATTCTGGTCTGAAATTTCCAGGTGGGTTATGTGAGAGGACCACCAGGTCCTTTGTCAAAATCCTGCCCTGGGAAAATCCACACCGGAATATCCAACCTAGAAGCAATATTTCGGGCCAATATTCTAGGTGGGTTCTGCGAGTGAACCACCCAAGTCCTTAGCCGATTTCTCGACTGGGGAAAACACACCGGAATATCCAGCCTAGGGGAAATAGTCCGGGCCAATATTCCGGCCTTCCGAGAGAGGTTGCCACACTGGTCCTTAGCCAATATTTTGGTCTGGAAAACTTGAAACCGGAATATCCGTTCTTAGCCAAATATTCGAGCCCCAACATTCCTTCCCGAATAGAGAGCTTTTCTCTAATCTTTTTGGTGGCACCAATTTGTATGATTTTATCTGTAAAACCTGCACCACTCAACATGATGTTAAAACATCACTAGTGTTGTTATCTAACACACAAAACACTAGGGTCAAGAAATATTCTTTCACAAGGTAAAATGGTCCTTCATGCAACGAGCACTTTGCATGAAGGGTTTTGATCCAACATGGTGTGAGTGGGTTAGTAGATTTATTTAAGGTGGGAGTGTAAGGATTCATGTTAATGATGACATGATCATTATTTTCAGACATTAAAAGGTTTAAGACAAGGGGATCCTTTATCTCCAGTTCTTTTCAATATTGTCATTGGTACGATGGCTGTCATCATTGTGAGGAAAAAAGATGATGGTCAAATGGGTTCTCGTGTTCCTCATCTTGTTGACGGAGGGGTGTCTATGTTGCAATATACGAACGATGGTATTCTATTTTCAGAGCATGATCTCGAAAAATACTATAAACATGAACTAATTATGTCTATTTTCGAGCAATTATCTAGTTTAAAAATAAACTTCAATAAAAGTGAGATTTTTTTTGCTTTGAAAAAACTACAGAAGTGCAAGATGATTATCACTCAATATTTGTTTGTGAGGTTGGTTCTTTGCCATTTAAATATTTGGGCATAACTTTTCATTACTGAAAATTATTAAATAAGGAGCGAAACCCCGTTGAGGATATACTTGAGAAGAAATTAGGATCTTGGGTTCCCAAGATGCTCACATACGGGGTTCGTCTTGTTTTGATCAATTCAGTTCTCACTAGTTTGCCGATATTTTTTTTTTACTTTCTTTCTTTAAAATCCGAATTGGGGTGAGAAAGAGGAAGGACTATTATCGCTCTAGATTCTTTTGACAGAGCGACCAACACGAAAGGAAGTATCACTTACATGAGGATGGAGTGTAGCAAGGAACTACTTTGTAATAAATATCTCCATGGTAAAATTTTATCTCAAGTGGAACCTAAAACACATGATTCTCCCTTATGTCAAGGGATCATGGCGGTGATTTTTTTTTTCGAACGAGGACATTTTGTTGTCGGGGCATATCGTTTTTGGAAAGACATGTGGTTAATTGATGTGTCCCCGTTTGATGGCGGTGAATCTTTTCTTTTCCGAACGAGGATATTTTGTTGTGGGCAATTGATGTGTCCCCGTTCAAGTTTTTCTCTAGGTCCACCGAAAATGCTAAATATGAATGTGCATAGGGAGGACCGGCTAGTACCAGTTACTCCTCACTAGTTTAGCCCACATTTGTAATACGTAGAAAAATCCTTGAAGATTATCATAGAATTTTAACCATGCATACAGTTTCTCACATTCTCCTTTGGAACAGCTAAATGGGTATCTAGAAATAGCTCCATACATACACGTTCATCATAAAATAATGGCTATGTCTCGCTGGAATCTTGGCCCACAACTAAAAGATCAAAACGTTGTCGAGATCATAATTTTTTTTGTCAAACATAAAAATAATGTTTGATTGCACCTCCAATCAAGAAGTAATTTGATTTCTCTCAATGGAAATAAGGGAAATCCCATTTTATCAAACAAAATATAAATATCAAAAACAAGAATAGCTCGGAGCTTTGTTTAGGACTAGTTACATGACATCATAGTCGTCACAAATAGGATGAATATTTTCTAAAAACTTGACATACTTACAAAATCAAGACATATGAGAACAATCCTCTGAAATTTGGATGGTCTTGCATATATCGGATAGTCTTACAAAAAAAAAAAATGCTACGGAATACTTTCCTTTGAAAATTCACCAATGCAAGGAGCCTTAAAATTTCCACAATTTATAGCATGGACAACCCAATAGAGAAAGTCCACTCTCCCTCTTGGGCAATTGACTTGGCTCATTAAAATGGCTACAACCTCGTAGCTTCCGTAGACACAAAGTCCACTTTTCATTCCAAAATTATTGTTTTTCGTTTGACCTATCTAATTCGGAGCATTTTAGGAAGTTATAATTCTCACACTACCTATGTTCCTCCAAAATATTTTTATGTTATGAAACGAAGGTAGTATTATGAATCCATACTTGACATGTAAATTCTTCATCCCACATGCTACATGCGTGCAGTTTTCCAAATTACACACAAAAAAAGTGCAGTTATTTTCTTTTAAAACTATTGAGCGATATTCATCCAACATGCTTTGCATATTTATACTGTCCCAATGTGTTTCTGAAAGAAAATTGTTTCGTATCAAGAAGCAATAGTTTAGATAGAAAATGGACCATCTCCTTCCCCAAATACATGGTACATGAAACATGTCCTACCCACCCAGGAACACGATTCCTCGAATTTCCCTCTTTGCGAGTAGCTCCTAATTTGCCGCCGTGTTCCTTTTGGCTAAAAAGCCAATCCCCCAAAAGCTGCACCCCATCCATCCACAAATCGAAACCACACCCAATGGCCCAATCAGCCACCGGTACGGTGTAAGCAGTAACCACTTAACTGACCTTGTGACACATGAGCTCAGCCAGTTCCGACGCACCACCGACACTCTCTCCCCGACCCCATCACCCGACAATCATGGCCTCCTCCTCCGGCAACGCTTTGCACTGTTAATCTCCCTCCCGCCCGCCCTTTACTTATCACCACGCCACTCGCTATTTTACACTCCTCGGAAATGGAATCCCGTAACGCACAAAACCCTACATGTGCCGTCGTGGCTCGCCTCCCCTTTTATAAAACCCGCGCACACTCTCACACACACTCCACCCCCCGAAGCTAGCTCCCAGTGACCCAGTCCCCCGAGGCTCGCTAGCTCCGCACTGGCCAGCCCGCCAGCTGCATAGCTAGCTCTAGCCAAGCTAGCGTGGTCGCCTGCCGTTCATTAATCGCGGGTGGCATTGCCTGTCCCGGGCGGGCGGCGAGCGAGCGAGATGGACGCGGCGGTGGGGCTGCCGGACGCGTGGTCGCAGGTGCGGGCGCCGCTGATCGTGCCGCTGCTGCGGCTTTCGATAGCGGTGTGCCTGGCCATGGCGGTGCTGCTGTTCCTGGAGCGGCTGTACATGGGGGTGGTCATCATCGGGGTGAAGCTGCTCCGCCGCACCCCGGAGCGCCGGTACAAGTGCGACCCCATCTCCGAGGACGACGACCCGGAGCTCGGCAGCGCCGCCTACCCCGTCGTGCTCGTCCAGATCCCCATGTTCAACGAGCGCGAGGTACGTTTCCTACACGCATTTCTTCCCATTGCCATTTTCCAGGCTTCAGCTTCAGTTCCCCTCTTTGGTTCTTGCTTCTGCCAGTAATTTAGTAGTCCTTGCAGAGCTGCAGAGAGTAGCAGAGGTGCAGGTTAACAAGAATAATTTACAAATAGTTTTTGCATACTACGTGTAGGTGTACCAGCTGTCGATCGGGGCGGTGTGCGGGCTGTCGTGGCCGTCGGATCGGCTGGTGGTGCAGGTGCTGGACGACTCCACGGACGCCATCATCAAGGTGAGCAGATCTTATCTCTTCTTCAGTTGCTCTCGGCCTCGGCCTCGGGGGTAAACAGTACAAGTACTACCAGCCAGCAGCAGCAGTACCGGCCTAGTAATTATGGAGCTTCATGTTCACCTGTCGGTGACTATCCACACGCACCTCGTTGGCCCCCGGGATTCTCCTCTCCACGGTCCACACCTTCTCCTTTCCTTTCTTACCCAAAGGGAAAAGCCGTGAACGCCGGGCATCCTGCCGCGCCAGGCTCCGACCGGCCTTGTCCTTTCGACACGTTAACATCGCCGCATCATATGGCGCGGCCCGGCCCTAGCTAGCTAGGCTGTGAGCCATCTCCCTGTTCTGTTTAGGTAGGAATACGGCCCCGAGTCAGACCATTTGGCTGCCAATAGTTTCCTGTTTTGCGAAAGAAATCTGACCATGTGCGGAACACTTTGTGAGAAAAAAAATTATATTAAGGACAACAATCGCTAGTCAATTTCGACAGCTTGCCTATGTCGGTGCCGAAATGAATAGTGTCGAGTGTGCTAAAACGGCTGTGTCCCCGTAATCGGAAACGGGGGGGCAGAGAGATGAAAACAGTTTAATTTTTTCATTTATATTTGTAGTCCAAGTAGGAGTAGTCGCCAATAATGCAGAGGCGAGCGCTGTCGCGGTAACCGAGAAGGAGTTGAGAAAAAAAAACCCGAGCTAGGTTCACTCTTTTGCGCGCCAAGGGACACGGCTCCCTATGATTTTGGCGGGGGCCGGAGGAAGGGCGCGCGCGGTCCTGGGCGAGCTGATGAGTTGTTAATTGGAGATTGGGTGTGCATTAAATGCTGCAACGGTTTGACCGACCGACGAGCTCGAGCTCGACTCCCATCTCCACCCGCTACTGCCCTTTTGATCTGATCTTGATCTTTTCCTTTAGCAACAGACCAGACCAGTGAGAACTTCTCTTTGATACACATGCCTGTGCGTATTCTATACACTAGAAAAGAAAGAACTTCTCTTTGCACCGAGAGGTAAAAGGTATTCCAGGTAGCACCTGTCAGAGTATTTTTCTTTCTTTTTTCTTTGCCTCTCGAGGTAGAGGTAGATGGGAGCAAACCTCTTGGCGCACGACCCTGTTTATTCCCCGTTGCCGCCGCTGCAAGGCACGAGCGGGGCACGTGACCACCCACGCCGTTAGTTCTGTATTTAAGTCGCCACCGCAAGGACTTCTTTCATGTACCTGATCATCGCGATCGGGTGCACAAGATTCCAGTTATTAAGCATGGACATGACCGGAACTCGTTCCCCCAACTCCACCGCCCCGTCCGTACTGCTGGTTGATTAAGGCGCCTTCGTCAACATGTTACTGATTAAATCTAGCCACGGCATTAATCCACGGTTTTCAACTAAGTCTCCATGATTTAAAAAATGCCTATAGTAAAAAAACATCAATGTTGCATGTCAAATCTTTTATGTTCCATTCATGGCACGGTTGTAGCAGTGGGTATGAAGTGATGTGATACTCTGTGTGCTTGTGCATGACAACTGAGCGTGTGTTGTAGGAAATGGTTCGGTTGGAGTGCGAGCGTTGGGCCCACAAGGGGATCAACATCACGTACCAGACCCGGGAGGACCGGAAGGGGTACAAGGCCGGCGCGCTGAAGCAAGGCATGAAGCACGGGTACGTGCGGGAGTGCGAGTACGTGGTCATCTTCGACGCCGATTTCCAGCCCAACCCCGACTACCTCCATCGGACCATCCCCTACCTCCACCACAACCCCGAGATCGCGCTCGTACAGGCGCGATGGAGGTTCGGTAAGTTCCAAACAAACATTTCGGTGCCTACTCCCTATTCAAATTTTAAGCATTGGTTAAAGGTGGAGAAAAGAGAGAAAAGACAACATGCCTTGGCACGGCGCAAAAGCAAGTCTCAAGGTGGTTTCACCATTGCGATTCAGTCTATCTAGGAATCAGGATCCCAGCTCCCTTGTTTGGAAGCAAGCTCCAGCTTAGGATGCGTCCAAGCCCAACTAAACTCTGCCCTGCAAACCGGACACCTTGAGGTTTCCCTTCTGTGCTAAACAAATAAGTATACAGTAGCTTTAGTTTCGTTGGGACTACGGGGGGGAAGGAGCAGCAGCGTGATGACACTTATAAAGGCGTAGGTAGATAGATCTGGCGGCCGGGATAGATGACGCGCGTGCACTTGACACGCAGCCGCCCGCGATGGTTGGGGACGGGAGGGACGTCATCATCATCATCAAGTTAATAACAAGGCAGTCCTTGCGACGGCTGACGACACGTCCTCGTGGCCGCACTGTTCGTTCCGCGCGGCGCGGCTCGTGCCCCCCGGATCTTCTTCCGCGGGGCGGCTAGCTGTCGGTCGCCCGGAGTTACTCCGCCGACCCCGTCGCCCATCGTCCGGTGCGTACGCGTTCGTCGATCGGCCGCACCGTCGGTACGTTTCGGCCGGCGATCTCATCGTCGGCGGCGTCGGTGGCAGGCCACCGTCGGTGATCCAGAAAATCAGACGTGGCGTACGCTCAGGCTGCCGATCGTGTGCTCTTTTTTTTTCCCGGTAACGTGGGGCACGGGACAGATCTTCGCGTCCACGTGGTGCGGCCCGCCTGTACATGACCGGTGGGCCCCGGCGACCATGGCTTCTTGTCACCGCCGCAGTGCAGGCAGGGCGCGCCGTGTCCTGAAGCGCAAGCTTTGTCCTCACGGCCACCAATGGAAATTATTAGCACAAAGTATACTACTCCACTACTCATCAGCAGAGTGGTATCTGAGATTCTCGGTGTCTACATCATTACATGATGCCATCCGCTCCCGGATTGGTGTATCGTGGGATGAAGCCAGATTAGCGCCGCAAGGTGGTGCATGAGACTGCGTCAGCCCACAAATCGTGGCGTGATCCCGTGATCCGTGTCTGCGCAAGTCCAACCTATAACCTCCAAGATTTACTTTTTATTCGAGCGCGCCCACACTCTCTGTTCGGTCCAAGTGAACAAATGTACTGTACCCCACGAAACATAACCTGTCATTCCCCCCACAAAACAGAACAAAGCCTGTCCAAGGTGTTGTAAAGCAGTAACAGTAAAAGGAAGGCGAGCAACTGGGCAACAATGGAGCACTGTAGTAAAAGTCAAGTGCAGCAGTAAAAAGTTGGCCCGGTAACTTTTGAGCACACAAGTGTTGAGTATGCTCGTCTTTTTTTTTTGTTCAGTGAATGCGGATGAATGCTTGATGACGAGGATGCAGGAGATGTCCTTGGATTACCACTTCAAAGTGGAGCAGGAAGTGAGCTCCTCTGTCTGCGCCTTCTTCGGCTTCAATGGTGAGCGCCGCTTTCACTCTCAATCCCTAAAGTTTTTCTTGTTTCAAGTTCTACTAGCATACAACATCGATTTTATCCAATACTGGCATTTTATCCATCGCATCTAACAAGCTCAGTAATTTCATCGACCAGGGACCGCTGGCGTGTGGCGCATTGCTGCACTGAATGAAGCAGGAGGCTGGAATGACCGGACCACCGTCGAAGACATGGATCTGGCTATCCGGGCCAGCCTCAAAGGCTGGAAGTTTGTCTACCTCGGCGATGTCCAGGTACAGTTTTATCAATAATACACACCATCGGATTCCAGATACCAACCACTGCACAACTTTGGCTTTTCTCTTACATTTCAATATTCCTATTTGTTTTTATTTTATTTTTGAGACAATGGTAAAAGGAATTTCACAGTAAAAATATGGGATTAACCAAGAAGTTTTGCCGGTTCCAGGTTAAGAGCGAACTCCCCAGCACTTTTAAAGCCTTTCGGTTTCAGCAGCACAGATGGTCATGTGGTCCGGCAAACCTCTTCAGGAAGATGCTGTTGGAGATTGTGACAAACAAGGTCTGCCCCAGCACCAAAGTGCAGTTCATCAAGTCTAGAAAATTAAGGCAGCAAGCTTAACTATGTTGCTGACTCGGGTGTTGATCTTCGTGTGTGTATGTGTGCAGAAAGTGACGATCTGGAAGAAATTCCACGTCATCTACAACTTCTTCTTGGTGCGCAAGATCGTCGCGCATATCGTGACGTTCACCTTCTACTGCATTATCATCCCGACCACTATCTTTGTCCCTGAGGTCCGTATACCAAAATGGGGTTGCGTCTACATTCCATCAATCATCACACTTCTCAACTCTGTCGGAACTCCCAGGTAATTATAGCCAGTAAAGAACATAATAGAAATATGAACAAATGCTTGTTTGGTTGTCGATAATATATGATCCAACCGTGTGTTTACATGTCCAAAATGTATCAATTTGGCAGGTCTTTTCATTTGCTTTTCTTCTGGATCCTCTTCGAAAATGTCATGTCGCTGCATAGAACCAAGGCCACATTGATCGGCTTGTTAGAGGCGGGCAGGGTGAACGAATGGGTTGTCACGGAGAAGCTCGGCAACGTTATGAAGATGAAATCGGCTAACAAAGCATCAGCCAAGAAATCATTCATGAGGATGTGGGAGAGGTACTGAACAAAATAAGACACGCACCATATTTCGCCACTTTTCTTTTCTCAGCCTTCGGTAACTGACTGATGCATTTCAGGTTAAATGTTCCGGAGCTTGGAGTTGGAGCCTTTCTCTTTTCTTGCGGATGGTATGATCTTGCGTTTGGGAAGGACAATTTCTTCATATACCTTTTCTTCCAATCGGTGGCTTTCTTCGTCGTCGGTGTTGGCTATGTTGGCACAATCGTCCCCCCGTCATAACCGAAAACATGTGGAGAATATATCAACCACCCTCGATCCGCAATTCCTCGAGGAGAATTCAGCAAAGCTAGCAGTGCATAGCCAGGTTGAAGTAAAGATCACGCAGTCTTCTCTCAATTTCTCTCTGCTTTTCTTTCTCATTGGAGACTGATAGTATTGCGAGCAGCATTCTCTTTGTATGTGCTATTGTCATAGAAAGTGCAGTACAGTGTAAGGTCACTGCAGGAGTATTGTGGTGTTTTTTTGTGTGTTGCTTGTAGCAAGTACGTGCCGTGGTTAAGGGAAGCAGGATGATTGCTTCCAAGCCAAATGTAATACTAATAGTATAAGAAAAAGGAAGAGGTTCAGACATGTGTGAGCAAAATCAAACTGTTCAGCTTTCTCTTTTATGCCACTGCATTTCGCGTGTGCAGTGTGCTATATGAACAAAATCCCCTCGTGCCACTACAATCATCGGTTCAAAGGAGCATGGCAAGTCGCTGTCAATGTATCATTGTCTTTTTCGGAGATGTGATCTAACTTTTTTTTTTCGTGATAAAGAGAAATAAATTAATATCAAGAAGATATCGAAGTACACCCAACCTCTGCAACAACTCAATATCAGGAACAAATCGAGACATCGAGGATGCACACAACCAATTATTAAAAAGAAGAAAAAAAAAGTTGACGCAGCACCAACGACATCGACCACCGCCCAGGCAACACACGGGTTGCGAGAGAAGTTCTCCAAAAGCAACGCAAATGGAAGGGAACTTCGTCGTCGCGGGATGTAGAGTCATAAAGACCAAATCCTAGGTTTTCACCCTAGAGAACAGGTACGAGAACACTCCATGCGACGTCTTCATCAGGGTCACCATTGCCCGGTTCAACCAACAAAGGTCAGACCTAGGGATTTCACCCCGGAGCTCAATACCCGGTACTTAAAAAGCACCAACTCTCAGCCACCCTGTGATGCTACCTCCACTTGCCAATCCATCACCATCCTTCATAACCTTGACAACGTCGAATTCAAACAAAAAGTCCATACACCATGTAGATACTCCAGCCGTTCTCCCGCCTAGCGCCATGGAATCTCAGGAGTCCGCCCTCGTTAGCGTCCGCGTTTGCGCGGTGGCAGACTCGGATCCCGCGGGCCGTTTAGATCTGACGGCCCCTGCGCTGCGGCGGCGGCTGCGCCCGGCCCCGCGGCGGTGAAGCGCGGTACCGCGCGAGCTGCTAAAACCGCCGCTGCTGCTGCCACTGAAGTAGGAGTCGACTTGCTGGCCGAGGCCGCCGTAGGAGGGGCGGCCAAACCACCGAAGCCGCTCCTGAAAAAGAAGAAATCCCCGACACCAGCCGCCGGAACTACAACGCCGACGGAAAGGTGCGGTTTCTCCCCTATGCGGTTCGATTTTGCTTCAATTCCGATGCGATTCTTGCGGATGCGTTTCTTGCGGATTCGATTTTGCTTCAATTCTGATGCGTTTCTTCTGATTGTGTAGCTTGTACGTGCACGAGCCCGCTACCGCATACATGGGCATGCTCAACGAGCTCAGCGTCAACATCGAAGAACCCCCCTGTCTGCTTTCGGCTACACCGAGACCGAGGGAGGCGTTGACGGTGCCGGCGAAGAGGAGGATGAGGACGTCGAGGAGTGTGGGGGGTCGGTGTTGACCGCGGGCAAACGGACGAGGGCGATGAATTACACGCAGTTGGAAGACGAGACCTTAATCAGAGCTTGGGAGGTCGTTTCTCTTGATGCCACTACCGACACTGATCAGACCGGCAAGCGGTACTGGTGAAAGATCACCTTCCGTTTTGGTAATTTAATGACAACATACCTATTGGACTAATGATCATTTGTTATTCATGAAAATGCCCAGATTCATCAAGTATACATTATCTATGGGATACAATTTTGTTTGGAATGAAAAGATCTCAAAATGACAAAGCTGGAAAAGTGTTGTTGCACGCAGCGGAGGCTCCGGTGAAAACACCGGAACCTCCGCCCCAACCTTTTTCCAGCACAGCTCACGCGCTGGGCTCCGGTGTGGGCTCCGGTGTGGGATCCGCCAAAATGGCGTTCGGGAGGAGAAGAGCGGAGGCCAGGGCGGAGCCTCCGGTGGACATCCGGTGGGCGGAGCCTCCGGTAAAACCACCGGAGCCTCCGTTGGCTCCACCGCCCCACAGGGGGGCTGGCCTCTGGTGGAGCCTCCGCCAAAATAGCGTTTGGGAGGATATGAGCGGAGGCCCGGGCGGAGCCTCCGGTGGGCGTAGCCTCCGCCAAAACCACCGGAGCCTCCGCCCGCAGGATACAACACGAAGGGAAAATGGATTGCGCGGCTGCACGCATACAAGGACCACCGGAGCCTCCGGTGCCACTTTGGGAGGGGGTATAAATACCCCGTCCCCTACCTCATAAATGCTAAGCTTTTTCCCATTCTCTCTCCTAGCCATTAATGAAAGCTTCAACCTCCTAAATCTCATTCTCCAGCCACCCAAACACTCCCATACTTTGTGGAGAGCTATAGGAGACCTAGATCCACACTTCCACCAAATGAATTTCAAATCCATCCACCACATCCTAGTAGATCTAGAATCCTACTTGAGGCCTAGAAACCTTAGTAGATCTTGTGCTTGTAGCTTCCACCTTGTTGCAAGAAGCTTCAGATTGCTTGAGATCCTCCATCCATCTTGTGGAGTGACCTCGAGCTCATGTAAGGGTTTGGTCAACGCCTTCAAGTCGACCTCATAGTGGAAACGAGAATCTCCCTCACCGGAGAAGCTCAAGGAGAATAAGTGTGACGCCCCGAGATCGGGCACTATGCAGATTTCAGCATTCCCGCCAAATCCGCATAATAACCGATTCCAGGTTGCCACTTGTGATAACATTACAATAGTTCACGAATAATCCACAATTACAACAGAAACAGATAGATACAAGATGACTCAAACGAGCCCGGGGTACAACTGATACAATACAAAGATCCAAATAACAGCGGAAGAAACAACATAGCGTCCGGCTACGGACAAAATCCAAATTGGACTAAGAGTCCTGAAGATAACCGAGAGCGTCCAATCCCTGCCCAGGCCAAGCCGGAGGGATTCCCAAGCTAACGTCGTCAGACTTCAAACCTGTTGACTGCAATTTGGAATTTGCAGCCACGAAAAAGATTCGTGGGTCAGTACGGTGAAGTACTGGCAAGGGGGATAAAACCCATACTCACAAAATACCGGCGTAGCCAGTCATCACAAGATACAAATACTTTAGGATCAACGGAAGGGAAGGGGTTATTGCAAATAAGCGACAACGGGCTGCACTAACCAACTACAGAGATTCTGTCACTGCCGACTAACAGAAAGGAGATAAGATCGAGTGTTGTAACCAACTGAAAGTAACTCCAAACAAACCCATCCTGGATCTCGCCCCTTATCCAAAGAAGCAATCCGAGGATAACTCACACAGTTGAATTAATGATGGTTCAGATTATTGTGTCAATAAGCCTATTACTAGTCAAGTTGTTAATCATGGGGTGAAAGATTGTTAATCATTAGGTTTAAGTTGTCCTGAGTACTTGTTAGCCAGTACTTTCACCAAGTAATCCATAACCGCGGAAAACACGGCTTCTCGAGAAGATTATCCCTGCAGGGTTGCACCAATTTAGCCGTACACGCAAGAATAACCCGCCAGATGGGGAGCTAACCCACCAAGCGAGGTACTCTACACAACTCAACTCTTCTTCGCATCAAGCCCAAAGAACCTTGGGCGCACGGCTAATCGAGCCCCGAAGAAAAGGGACCCTCATAGCACTCTAAGACCGTGTCCCCCTATATGCCGACTACGAAAGTTCCACCCGGGATCCAAGTGCTCGCAAGATCATGCATGCAGCAAATGGAAAACCCGAACTAAATGAGGCGATTTGGACGAGATGCGAATCGAGTCAAATTGAGGGGGGCGCCCATACTCGCTTCCCACATGCGGGTAGTGCGCTCATCATGGATCAGTAGACAAGACCCTTTTCCTATTAGGGTCGACACTAGCAGGCCTCAAAACCACAAGGGCCTCCTGCCGGTGCCTTATCATCAAATTATTATTTAACAATAACAGTAGCATGATTGATTGATTGATTAAACATCGAGCCCCCAGAACAATAATGAAATAATAACAGAAAGTAACGGGTAACAGACTCGAGCAAAACAACCTAAGCATGCTAGTAAGACACGGGCTCAAGCAATGGTTATAGGTGTGGAGGTGAGGCAATATCAGGGTTAAAGGATTCATGTGATAGGTTCGTAACAGAAACAACTACTACTAAGGCTAGCAGAACAGAACAACGGAAAGTATCGGTAACAAGTGATGAAAGGCAGCCATTTGGCAGCAAGTGAGTATACTTGCCTGAGATCCCGCAAGGTAGCAGAACTTGTCGTTGCTCACATCATCTCAACGTCCTATCCGGGAAGAAGCAACGAACCTCGAACAAACACCGGATGCAACAATTACTACTACGGCAAAAGATCCAGCATGCTCAAGATATGGATGCATGACAAGTTTAAAGATGCATCAAGGTAAACTAGTTGACAAGATAAACAGATTTAAATGGACCCACATGCAATTTGAGTTGCATATGAAAAGACCATGGATTATGGTTGGAACAATTGTTTTCCTACTAATCATTAGGTGAAAGTGGTTTAGGATGAGGCATGGATGAGGAAAACAACAAAATAACAACAATAGAAACAATTGAAATAAGGTTTAACAATTTTAGAAATTTTATTTATTAAGTTAGAGAATTTTAGTTCCTTAAGGGTGTCACACAAACAATTGTTGTTTTCATCAAGTTAAAGTGTTCAAAACAATTAACAAAGTTTATATTTGAAAAGAACATCAAATTTTAGTTGGATTACATGTTTCAAATATTGAAATTGGAATTAGGATAATTTAATTATGAATTAAACAATATTAAACAAGTTTTAACTGGATTTGAAACAAGTTTGAATTTAATTGAAGTTTTATTTGTTCAAAACATAATTTCAAACTCACATTTGAAAAGTTGACACTTTGATGGTTTGAAAACATATTTTGCATGTTCAAAATTATTTTATATTGAGCAAGTTATGATTTTATCAAATTTAAAGGAATTAAACAAGTATTAAATTATTTAGGCAATTTAAATTATTCAAACCATGAAACAAAATTTATATTTGAAAAGGTTATTCAAAATGGTGTGGAAAACATATTTTTTTTGCCTTATTTGGAATTAGTATGAATTATTTATGAATTGTTGCAATTACAATTGAATTATTTGAATTCAAATTTGGATTGCATTTTGAAAGTTCAAAACAGGAAACAATTGGTACCATTAGCTAGAGAATTAAATTTGGACCAGTGTGCATATTTTATTTATCTTAATTGGATTTGGCATTTGAAAGTTATTCACATTTCCATTTTAGGGGCCAAAAAGTAAATGCAGGGACCTTGGTGTGGAAGAAAAGTTTTTTCGGATTGGTCCTGGACTTTTTCTACTCGCTGCGGGTACACACCTTCACGCTGACCGTGGGGTCCCAGCGCCAACGTGGCGGGTGCGCGGTGAGGTGGCGCACTGGGCCACCGACTGGTGGACCCCGCGTGTCAGCGCGGATTAAAAGAGGGAAAAGGGGCGCTGTGCTTCGCGTGGGGATCGAACCCGAGATCCCACAGCGCGCACGGAGGGCTCTAGCCACTTGGGCTGGTTCGTGTGTTGTGATGGTACAGGGTACTGATGGTAGAAGAGGCAACGCACGGAGGTTTAACTGAACTTGACAGGGCCATCATCTCTGAACCTGACGAAACCTTCAGCGAACGACGGACAGAAACCGGCCGGCGATGACCGTGTCCGCGCGGCGCGGTGCAAGGGGTGTTGGCGTATGCAGCGCTTGGGCCTAGGGCGGGTGGTTGCGGACAGGAGGGAGATCGCAAGGAGGGAAGGAGGCGGAGCGCACCTGCTGCTCGTGGTCGCCGTGCGGTTTTCGAGGCAGAAACGGCGGCGGAGTTGCCGGCGACGGCGCGGCCGGCTCGGGCCTCCTCCCGCCTCCGAGTCTTCAGCGAAATTGGTGGTGGATGGATGCTTGTTCCATTCCCACGGTCAGAGGACCCTCGAGGTGCCCGTGTGACCGGCGATGAGGGGAGGAAGGTGGCAGCCATGGTGGTGGGGATGTGGGTTCAGAAACTTCAGAGAAAGAGGGAGGGATAGCAGAGGACGAAGAGGAAGGGGTGGCGGCGGCTGGAGGAGGGAGAAGGGAGAGGGAGAGGCTAGGGCTAGGGTTTGGGATCCTCTCCCGGGTAGATAAGGAGGGGGCTGGAGGGACCATGGAGGGAGAGATGACAGCGACATCTCCCCTCTGTCCGTACGAGGAAGACAGCGCTTGGGGGAAGGTGGGCTTCCTTCAGGGTTGTAGGTGGGCTGCCCCTTGTGGGCTGGCCTGCCTCCCCACTCCTCTCTTTCTATTTTTTTTTTGCCTTTTTTTTTGTAATGGAAGCAAAGGGAGAGATAGATGGAAGAAGGTTTTGGGGGGGGGGGGGGTTAGGGTTTTATTTCATTAGATAATTTTATTACTTTCAAAACAACAAAATGGAAGCAATGTTAGCATTATTCTCAAAATTGGAATTATTAGTTGGAATTTTAAAGTGGTTGGGTGAATTTTAAAATAAGGTTGCTTTTGGGAATTTTTGGAAATAAATAGATTCCATTTAATAAGTTTCAAAACCATTATGCAAACATTATTGAAATTTTGTTTTGCAAGAACTTAATTTTTTTTTAAACCTCAATTTGGATCATATCAACTAGGATTTTATTTGAAATTCAATTGGCCATTAGGGTTTTGATAACAGGGAAAATTTTATTAACAAGCAATTGGATTAAAACAACTTCAAATTATTGAAAAACAATTGAGTGGTTTAATTTACAATTTTGAAATTGGAAATTTGGAGCAAGGTGTGAAAGTTTAAATTGTTTTTGAAGTTTTGAGTGGTTTGGAAAACATGATGCAATGCTTATGGGATGCAGATGATGCAAACAAAAAGAAAACAAACAGGTAACACCCCAGGTGTTACAGACGACACCACTAACAAGGGATTGCGCCCTCGCAATCCACCTGCTAACCCGGGAGGGGAAAGAAGTTCGACTATCGATTCTTCGTGCTTCCAGTTGATCTCCTCGACACCACTAACAAGGGCTTCTTGCTGGGAGTGATGACGATGTTCTTCCACCAGGAATCTTCCGATGATCGAACCTACTAGGTTAAAAGCTCAGAAAACGTCCACCCACGTAGGATCCTAACACTTTGAAAGATAGACAAGGGGAAGACTCCAAAACAAATAAGATGGGAGGGGAAATAGAATAGGGGTAAGGAGAAAAATCCAGAATCCTATTGAGATGTTTTCCAAAATAGTTTAGCAGAAATAGTTTTTGACACTCTAGAAACAACGACCGTTAGCGAGGTTATCCTACAGGCTTTGCGGACCCGTTGCTTCGATAACCATTCGTATCGAAACAATATCGGGAATCGGAACCAAGGCTCTGATACCATTTTGTGACGCCCCGAGATCGGGCACTATGCAGATTTCAGCATTCCCGCCAAATCCGCATAATAACCGATTCTAGGTTGCCACTTGTGATAACATTACAATAGTTCACGAATAATCCACAATTACAACAGAAACAGATAGATACAAGATGACTCAAACGAGCCCGGGGTACAACTGATACAATACAAAGATCCAAATAACAGCGGAAGAAACAACATAGCGTCCGGCTACGGACAAAATCCAAATTGGACTAAGAGTCCTGAAGATAACCGAGAGCGTCCAATCCCTGCCCAGGCCAAGCCGGAGGGATTCCCAAGCTAACGTCGTCAGACTTCAAACCTGTTGACTGCAATTTGGAATTTGCAGCCACGAAAAAGATTCGTGGGTCAGTACGGTTAAGTACTGGCAAGGGGGATAAAACCCATACTCACAAAATACCGGCGTAGCCAGTCATCACAAGATACAAATACTTTAGGATCAACGGAAGGGAAGGGGTTATTGCAAATAAGCGACAGCGGGCTGCACTAACCAACTACAGAGATTCTGTCACTGCCGACTAACAGAAAGGAGATAAGATCGAGTGTTGTAACCAACTGAAAGTAACTCCAAACAAACCCATCCTGGATCTCGCCCCTTATCCAAAGAAGCAATCCGAGGATAACTCACACAGTTGAATTAATGATGGTTCAGATTATTGTGTCAATAAGCCTATTACTAGTCAAGTTGTTAATCATGGGGTGAAAGATTGTTAATCATTAGGTTTAAGTTGTCCTGAGTACTTGTTAGCCAGTACTTTCACCAAGTAATCCATAACCGCGGAAAACACGGCTTCTCGAGAAGATTATCCCTGCAGGGTTGCACCAATTTAGCCGTACACGCAAGAATAACCCGCCAGATGGGGAGCTAACCCACCAAGCGAGGTACTCTACACAACTCAACTCTTCTTCGCATCAAGCCCAAAGAACCTTGGGCGCACGGCTAATCGAGCCCCGAAGAAAAGGGACCCTCATAGCACTCTAAGACCGTGTCCCCCTATATGCCGACTACGAAAGTTCCACCCGGGATCCAAGGGCTCGCAAGATCATGCATGCAGCAAATGGAAAACCCAAACTAAATGAGGCGATTTGGACGAGATGCGAATCGAGTCAAATTGAGGGGGGCGCCCATACTCGCTTCCCACATGCGGGTAGTGCGCTCATCATGGATCAGTAGACAAGACCCTTTTCCTATTAGGGTCGACACTAGCAGGCCTCAAAACCACAAGGGCCTCCTGCCGGTGCCTTATCATCAAATTATTATTTAACAATAACAGTAGCATGATTGATTGATTGATTAAACATCGAGCCCCCAGAAAAATAATGAAATAATAACAGAAAGTAACGGGTAACAGACTCGAGCAAAACAACCTAAGCATGCTAGTAAGACACGGGCTCAAGCAATGGTTATAGGTGTGGAGGTGAGGCAATATCAGGGTTAAAGGATTCATGTGATAGGTTCGTAACAGAAACAACTACTACTAAGGCTAGCAGAACAGAACAACGGAAAGTATCGGTAACAAGTGATGAAAGGCAGCCATTTGGCAGCAAGTGAGTATACTTGCCTGAGATCCCACAAGGTAGCAGAACTTGTCGTTGCTCACATCATCTCAACGTCCTATCCGGGAAGAAGCAACGAACCTCGAACAAACACCGGATGCAACAATTACTACTACGGCAAAAGATCCAGCATGATCAAGATATGGATGCATGACAAGTTTAAAGATGCATCAAGGTAAACTAGTTGACAAGATAAACAGATTTAAATGGACCCACATGCAATTTGAGTTGCATATGAAAAGACCATGGATTATGGTTGGAACAATTGTTTTCCTACTAATCATTAGGTGAAAGTGGTTTAGGATGAGGCATGGATGAGGAAAACAACAAAATAACAACAATAGAAACAATTGAAATAAGGTTTAACAATTTTAGAAATTTTATTTATTAAGTTAGAGAATTTTAGTTCCTTAAGGGTGTCACACAAACAATTGTTGTTTTCATCAAGTTAAAGTGTTCAAAACAATTAACAAAGTTTATATTTGAAAAGAACATCAAATTTTAGTTGGATTACATGTTTCAAATATTGAAATTGGAATTAGGATAATTTAATTATGAATTAAACAATATTAAACAAGTTTTAACTGGATTTGAAACAAGTTTGAATTTAATTGAAGTTTTATTTGTTCAAAACATAATTTCAAACTCACATTTGAAAAGTTGACACTTTGATGGTTTGAAAACATATTTTGCATGTTCAAAATTATTTTATATTGAGCAAGTTATGATTTTATCAAATTTAAAGGAATTAAACAAGTATTAAATTATTTAGGCAATTTAAATTATTCAAACCATGAAACAAAATTTATATTTGAAAAGGTTATTCAAAATGGTGTGGAAAACATATTTTATTTGCCTTATTTGGAATTAGTATGAATTATTTATGAATTGTTGCAATTACAATTGAATTATTTGAATTCAAATTTGGATTGCATTTTGAAAGTTCAAAACAGGAAACAATTGGTACCATTAGCTAGAGAATTAAATTTGGACCAGTGTGCATATTTTATTTATCTTAATTGGATTTGGCATTTGAAAGTTATTCACATTTCCATTTTAGGGGCCAAAAAGTAAATGCAGGGACCTTGGTGTGGAAGAAAAGTTTTTTCGGATTGGTCCTGGACTTTTTCTACTCGCTGCGGGTACACACCTTCACGCTGACCGTGGGGTCCTAGCGCCAACGTGGCGGGTGCGCGGTGAGGTGGCGCACTGGGCCACCGACTGGTGGACCCCGGGTGTCAGCGCGGATTAAAAGAGGGAAAAGGGGCGCTGTGCTTCGCGTGGGGATCGAACCCGAGATCCCACAGCGCGCACGGAGGGCTCTAGCCACTTGGGCTGGTTCGTGTGTTGTGATGGTACAGGGTACTGATGGTAGAAGAGGCAACGCACGGAGGTTTAACTGAACTTGACAGGGCCATCATCTCTGAACCTGACGAAACCTTCAGCGAACGACGGACAGAAACCGGCCGGCGATGACCGTGTCCGCGCGGCGCGGTGCAAGGGGTGTTGGCGTATGCGGCGCTTGGGCCTAGGGCGGGTGGTTGCGGACAGGAGGGAGATCGCAAGGAGGGAAGGAGGCGGAGCGCACCTGCTGCTCGTGGTCGCCGTGCGGTTGTCGAGGCAGAAACGGCGGCGGAGTTGCCGGCGACGGCGCGGCCGGCTCGGGCCTCCTCCCGCCTCCGAGTCTTCAGCGAAATTGGTGGTGGACGGATGCTTGTTCCATTCCCACGGTCAGAGGACCCTCGAGGTGCCCGTGTGACCGGCGATGAGGGGAGGAAGGTGGCAGCCATGGTGGTGGGGATGTGGGTTCAGAAACTTCAGAGAAAGAGGGAGGGATAGCAGAGGACGAAGAGGAAGGGGTGGCGGCGGCTGGAGGAGGGAGAAGGGAGAGGGAGAGGCTAGGGCTAGGGTTTGGGATCCTCTCCCGGGTAGATAAGGAGGGGGATGGAGGGACCATGGAGGGAGAGATGACAGCGACATCTCCCCTCTGTCCGTACGAGGAAGACAGCGCTTGGGGGAAGGTGGGCTTCCTTCAGGGTTGTAGGTGGGCTGCCCCTTGTGGGCTGGCCTGCCTCCCCACTCCTCTCTTTCTATTTTTTTTTGCCTTCTTTTTTTTTGTAATGGAAGCAAAGGGAGAGATAGATGGAAGAAGGTTTTGGGGGGGGGGGGGGTTAGGGTTTTATTTCATTAGATAATTTTATTACTTTCAAAACAACAAAATGGAAGCAATGTTAGCATTATTCTCAAAATTGGAATTATTAGTTGGAATTTTAAAGTGGTTGGGTGAATTTTCAAATAAGGTTGCTTTTGGGAATTTTTGGAAATAAATAGATTCCATTTAATAAGTTTCAAAACCATTATGCAAACATTATTGAAATTTTGTTTTGCAAGAACTTAATTTTTTTTTAAACCTCAATTTGGATCATATCAACTAGGATTTTATTTGAAATTCAATTGGCCATTAGGGTTTTGATAACAGGGAAAATTTTATTAACAAGCAATTGGATTAAAACAACTTCAAATTATTGAAAAACAATTGAGTGGTTTAATTTACAATTTTGAAATTGGAAATTTGGAGCAAGGTGTGAAAGTTTAAATTGTTTTTGAAGTTTTGAGTGGTTTGGAAAACATGATGCAATGCTTATGGGATGCAGATGATGCAAACAAAAAGAAAACAAACAGGTAACACCCCAGGTGTTACAATAAGGTGTGCACAACCGTGCTATTGAGGAGCGCCTAGGTGGCTCCCCACCTCTCCAACGTAGACGTACTTCTCTTGAGAAGGAACTACGGGAAACATATCATTGTCTCCTTGTTTACACTTGTGGTTTATCTTGTTTCCTTTCGTTTTACTTTCGCTGCGTATCTTATCCTGTATCACTTAGGTTGCTCACCTAGTTGCACATCTAGAGAACCTTACTTTATCTTGCTTAGCCATAATTAAAAGGAAAAGAAGAAAAATTGGTAGTCAACCTATTCACCCCCCCTCTGGTTGACCATAGTGCACTTTCAATTGGTATCAGAGCCTCGGCTCTTGCTAAGGGCTTAACCGCCTAAGAGTATAAAGGTCAATGAAAATGCGCCCGACGGTTCTAATGCGGAAATCGCCAAAATGACCGACACTATAACTAACCTACAAGAAACAGTTGGAACCCTCCAAACCGAATTGTCCAAGGTTAGCTCTAGTGTCGGTTTGGAGGTTTCTAGCATAAAGAAAATGTTGGAGGCCATGATGGGGAAAACCAAGGATCTTGAGGAACCACCTCTCACCGCCGATGATGTTAGCTCGGATGAAGAGTCCATTCTGGACATCGCCGAAATGGAAGCTAACATTGTCTTAGCCAAGTCGAAAGCCTAGGCAAAGGTCGATAAAAAGGCTAAGAGCGGTGGGAGCTCCGAATGCTCCAAGTCTCAATCGGCTAACGGTTCGGGGTTTGACTCGAAAGTACCACCACCTCACAATTATGACACTATCCATCCCATTTCCACAATGCCACACATTCTAAATGTTGGACTTCCTCCCATGCTTAACACTAACGAATTCTCTTCTTGGAAGTTCGATATGGAGTCTCATATTTAAGATTCTTGCACCGCCTTGTGGAGAAGTGTTCTCCATGGATTTCATCCCCACGATGCAAGCAACTTGACTCCAAGGGAAGATGTGGAATTTCAACTCAGCAAGACCGCTCTTGTCACTATCCAGAAGGCTCTCCCAAGAGAACATCTTGAACACATCCGCGGTATCAAGACCGCCAAGGAGGCTTGGGATAAACTTGACACTTTGTTTCAAGGCAATGCTAGCATTCAGTCCTCCAAGTATGATGTGGCTCTCGACAAGTCCGAGAACTTCGTTATGCTTGAAGATGAGAGTCCCGAAGAACTATATAGAAGAGTTGTCACTCTTGGCAACCAATTGAGGGATTTTGGAAAAGAGGAGATATCCGATGAGTGGATCAATATGAACTTTGTCAAGGCCATAACTCCGTTTGAGAAGAACCTCTCCACGAGCATCCGTACAAGATCGGACTACAACTCCCTCAACTCAATTGGTGTTCTTAGTGAGTTCATAGTTATATCCCTATCTCACAAGAGCGCGGATGATGCTCTCGCTCGCTTAAGAGGAGTTGGAAAGTCTCCCAACCTCGCCTTGAAGTCCAAGGCGGTTGCTCGGATAGAAGAAGTAGATGAGGATGATGAGGATGATGAGGATTATGAAGACACATACAAGGGTGCTCACAAGTGTATTGCTCTTGCCATGCATGGCTATTGGAAGAGATGGGAGGCTCACAAGGCCGGTGCTCCTAGACCTTCAAGAAACAAGATCTACAAGAAGAAGGAGGAGCGGCCAAGGACGTGCTTCAATTGTGGAAGTGCAAATCACTTCGTCAAGGAGTGTCCTTTTGAGCCAAGAGAAGAGAATGAAGGGAAGCTTGTTCGCAAGGACAAGACAAAGCTCCACAAAACAAGAATCTCGCGAGAAGAGTCCCAAGGGCTCTATATGTTCAAGAAGGCCCTATATTGGAAACATACTACTCCGGAGATGAAGGAGAAGATGAAGTTGTAGGTGTGGCCCACGTCTCCATAGCTACGACTTCCTCTTCATCGGTCTCTCTATCTGAATCCCCCAATGAGAAGGCATTAGTCCGACCTACATGTCTCATGGCAAAAGCCACCGCGGTAATATCTTCCACCTCCAAGTCTATTGCTACTAGTTCTCCCTCATTATTGGATTGTGTTTAAACCATTGTGGATGATGAGGAGAGCAAGAATCTTAGCTCTTGGCTATGTAGTCTTGAAGGTGAAACCAAGGAAAAGGTAAAGGCCCTCTTGAGGCAACTTGATGATGCTAACTCTCTCATAGATGATAAGGAAGAGATCATCACGACCTTAGAAAGCTATGGTGGTGGTCATGAGAATCATGACAATGAGCTTGTAGAAGCTCTTGAGAAAGAAAGATCCTTGAGAGCCTCTCTTGAAGAGAGACTATCTAGTTTATAAGAGACTTATGCTATTAGTGTTTCCAAACTTAGGAAGGATAATGAAAAATCCCGTGCTTTACTTAAAATCTTTGGAGAAGAAGAGTTGAAGATAGGGATAGCTCATGAGGAACTTGTTGAGCGTCATGGAAAGCTAGAAAAGGAGTTCACGTCTCTTAAAGAAATCCATGAAAAGCTCACCACGTCTCGAAATAAGCTCCTAGCTCAACAATCTAATAAGAAAGTGACTTTATCCTCTAATAGTATTGTTATCATGCCTACCTCTTGTACTACTACTAACATTGTAGGAAGAGAGAAAATTCTCAATGACGCCATAAGCTCTCAAGGAGCCAAGAAGGGAAAGGAAGGACTTGGCTTCGTTGCCAAGTCAAAGAAGAAAACCAAGGAGGCCACCTCTCGCTCACGGAATGTTGTATTTGTGAAAGAGGGAGAGGTGACCAAGGAGAAGGATACCAACGCTGTGGTGGGTGATTATACCTCTAGGGGGAGCATCACTCACAACGACTTTACCGGAAAATATAACCCCTCTTATGTTCTTATGAAATCTAGAGATGGTCATGTTTATGCTAAATACGTTGGTACTTCTTATGGTGATGATTATCATTGGACTATTTGGGTTCCTAAGACCCTTATGACTAACAAAAGAGGACCCATTGAAGGATGGGTACCTAAATCAAGAAATTGATCTCTTGTAGGGAAGTGCTTTCGGGTCGGGGATGGACGGTGGATAGTGGTGCAACCCAACATATGACCGTAAGCAATGACGCAATGAGCAATATTGAACCTCCATTATCTCATCTCAATTGTGTCACTATCGATGACAATTCCGGACTTAAGGTATTGGGGCGAGGCAAGGTCGCTATCTCAAATGATGTATCAATTGAGAATGTTCTCCTTGTTGAGTCCCTTGGTTATAACTTGATGTTCGTTCTTCAACTTGCAAATTGTGGTTTTACCTCTTTCTTTAATAAAGAGAATGTGATTGTCACTTGGGAAACAACTCTTACAGTAGCCTTTGTTGAGTTTGTTGAGAACGAAATGTATGTAGTGGACTTCTCTAAAGGAGACACGTGTGTCGCGACATGCCTAATGGCTAAAGTTGATGTGGGGTGGCTTTGGCATCGCCGGTTAGCCCACACCAATATGAGAATGTTGCATGACCTTCAAAGTGGCAATCATGTTCTAGGACTAACCAAGGCTAAGTTTTCTAAACATCGTGTGTGTAGTTCTTGCACCTTTGGAAAGCAACATGGAGAATTCCAATATTCCATCCAACCAAGACTAATATCTCCACCACAAGAATCCTTGAGCTCATTCACTTAGATCTCTTTGGTCCACTATCTTATGATAGTCTCGGAGGAAAGAAGTATTGCTTAGTGATTGTGGATGATTATTCAAGATATTGTTGGGCGTATTTCTTCAAGAGGAAGAGTGAGACTCAAAAGAGAGTCATCGATTTTATCACTCTAGTGGAGATCCAACACAATGCTTCCATATTGGCCATTCGGAGTGATAATGGTACAGAGTTCAAGAACTATACCGTTGAGGGATTTCTTAGTGAAGAGGGCATTGCTCACCAATACTCCTCTCCCTACACCCCTCAACAAAATGGTGTTGCAGAAAGAAAGAACCAGACTTTGATGGATGCGGCAAGGACAATGATTGCGGAGTTCTCTTCTCCTTATAACTTTTGGGCCGAAGCCATCTCCACCGCTTGTCATGCTACCAACCGGTTATATCTCCGCAAGATCTTGAACAAGACTCCCTATGAGATTCTCACGGGCAAGAAACCGGACGTATCTTACTTCAAGGTCTTTGACTGCAAGTGCTTCATTCGCAATAAAGGTAAACATTTGTCAAAATTTGAGACCAAATCATATGAGGTATTTTTGTTGGCTATGCCACAAATGCTCACGCCTATAGAGTCTACAACAAGTCCACCGGACAAGTTGAAGAAGCTATAGACGTGGTGTTTGATGAGGATAACGGATCCCAAGGGGACGTATATATCATGGTGTTGTAGGAGATGCAATTCCTCACATCGTCATAAGAAAAATGGGGATTGGTGAAATAATTCCCATTGAGGGTTACCAGGACTATTCCCCACTCAAGTGGAGCCATTGACTACACCTATTGATACACAAGCTACCCAAAAAGATGCACCAAGCCCTCAGCTAATGATAAAGGTCAAGCAAGTGATCAAGGCCAAGATCATGATCAAGGCCAAACTTCTCATCAAAACCATGATCAAAGTCCCATCATTGTTGAGAGAGCTCAACCTAGTGGTGATCCTTCACCCACTAATGATCAAGGCCGAGATGAAGATGGACATGTCTCCGATGAAGAAGGTGATTCTCAAGCAATATCCAAAGAATCTTTGGATGAGATACTAGCTCTTAGAGCAAAGAGAAGGCTAGAGAATCTTGAACGAGCGGGCCACACGGAGGACAAGATACTTGGGCAAGTTCGTGGAAGGGTTGTTACTCGGAAGCAATTGGCGGATTTTAGCAAGGATCATGCTTTTGTCCCTTTCATTGAACCCAAGAAATTTTATGAAGCTCTCGAAGATCAAGATTGGCTTGAAGCCATGCATGATGAACTCAATAACTTCGAGCGCAACAAAATGTGGAAGTTAGTGCCAAGGCCCAAGGATTGCAAGAATGTTATTGGGACCAAATGGGTGTTCAAGAACAATCAAGATAAAGATGGTATTGTCATTTGCAACAAGGCAAGGTTGGTGGCTCAAGGGTTTTCTCAAGTCGAAGGTGTTGATTTCGGTGAAACCTTTGCCCCCGTAGCTCGTTTTGAATCCATTCGTATCTTACTTGCTTATACATCTCATCATAATTTTAAATTGCAACAAATGGATGTTAAAAGTGCTTTCCTAAATGGTCACATTAGTGAGTTATTATATGTTAAGCAACCTCCGGGTTTCGAGGATCCCAACCATCCCGATCACGTCTATAAACTTGATAAGGCACTCTATGGACTTAAACAAGCTCCACGTGCGTGGTACGAGCACCTTAAAGAGTTTCTAGTGGATCGTGGGTTTAATGTTGGTTTAATCGATCCCACCCTCTTTACTAAGATGGTTGGAGGTGACTTATTCATATGCCAACTATATGTGGATGACATCATTTTTGGGTCTACTAACACTTTGGTCAATGAAGAGTTTTGCAAGCTTATGACCGATAGGTTTGAGATGTCTATGATGGGAGAATTGGAGTTTTTCCTTGGCTTTGAAGTGAATCAATATCATGAAGGAACCTTCATCAAACAAGCTAAATACACTCAAGACATTCTCAAGAGATTCAATATGCATGATGCCAAGCGTATGAAGACTCCCATGTCCACAACCACTGACTTGAAACCCGACCCCAACGGTAAAGAGGTAGATCAAAAGGTATACCGCTCCATGATTGGATCTTTGCTCTACCTTTGTACATCTAGACCGGATATCATGTATAGCGTAGGTAAATGTGCAAGGTTTCAAGCCTCTCCGAGGCAAAGTCATTTGGAAGCGGTGAAACGAATCTTTCGATATTTAGTTCATACCCCAAACTTTGGTCTATGGTATCCCAAGGGTTCAAGCTTTCAGCTCATTGGATATTCGGATGCGGATTATGCGGGAGAGAAGACAGATAGGAAGTCCACATCCGGGGGTGCCAATTCCTTGGTTGTTGCTTAGTATGTTGGTCTTCAAAGAAGCAAAACTGCATTGCTCTCTCCACCACCGAGGCCGAGTATATCTCCGCGGCAAGTTGTTGTGCCCAATTGCTTTGGATGAGGCAAACCTTGAAGGATTATGGTATTCATTTTGACAAGGTGCCACTTCTTTGTGACAATGAGAGTGCCATCAAGATCACCTACAACCCCATTCTCCACTCCAAGATGAAGCACATTGAGATTCGTCATCATTTTATTCGGGATCATGTTGAGAAGGGTGATATTGATCTCTCATATGTTTCCACCAAGGATCAACTTGCCGATATATTCACGAAGGCCCTTGATGAACCAAGGTTTCGAGCTTTGAGGAATGAACTAAATGTCATCGATTCTTCCAACTTCACTTGAGACCTTGCATATGTACCTTCATTATATGTGCTATTAGGTTTGGATGTAGGCATGGACATAGGGGGAGTGTCACTCAACTCATGAGTGTACACTCCTCTTGTTATGCAAAAATCAATTCACCATTGCATATCTAGTAAATTTGTGACTTATTGTGCTTAATTGTGAGTAGTACTCTTGGACCCAAGATATATCTTCGCGGTGCCAAAGTACACACTCAAACATGGTGGCTTCGTCCACTAACCTTTTGTATTTTTGGATCTTTCCTGAATATCTTATTCCCCCTTGACAACTTGTGTGGGTTCGGTTTTTTATATCTTTGCATCTTGCGAACCCTATCGAGTAATGTCTCTCGTACAACAGTTACAATCTTCCAACCCAAGCTCCCTTTGCCCAAAACACCATTCTATTCTTAATGCTCTTGTTTTTCAGGTTTTGGCGCGCGAAAAGTTGGTCTGGCGGAGGCTCCGGTGAAACCACCGGAGGCTCCACTGCTCCTGTCCACCGGAACCCACCGGTACCTCCGCTGGTGCAAATTTTCCCAGCGGATCCGTATCGTGGTGTGCTGCGTTGACAGGGGGCGGAGGCTCCGGTGAAACCACCAGAGTCTCCGCTGCGCCTGCCCACCGGAGACCACTGGTGCCTCCGCTGGTGCAAATTTGCCCAGCGGATCCGTATCGTGTTGTGCCGCATGAACAGGGAGCGGAGGCTCCGGTGAAACCACCGGAGGCTCCGCCAGTGGCGTTTCTGCGGGATAAGACCTAGGGCGAGCGGGGGTCAACAAGATCCAATCTTATTTCCCCCCCCACTCTCCCTCCCTCTTCTTCCTCACAACCGCCGCCGCCCCCAAGCTCTCCGTAGCCGGAATCGGGTGCTCCACCGTCGGGAGCCCTCCTCCTTGCCTTGGACCACCCTAGGATCGTCTTCCTCCTCTCCTTCCATCATGGATGATGAGGGTATGCTTGCTCTCTCTCCCTCATCTCGTTGATGGATGGGGATGCACTAGGAGCTTCATGATTCTTCACATCTAGATGCGTGGATTTGGTTTTTGGGAGTAGAAGATCTCGAGTACAAACCCTAGAAACCTAGATTGTGAGTATTAGGTTTGAATCACTACGGTTCTTAGGGTGGACCCTAATACTATTCATATCTTTGTTCCTTGGATTTGTGCGTTTCATAAACTTGAGCATTACTCTTTCTTCATGCTTTTCTTGATATTTCCTTCATAGATGCATCCGGCTCCAAGGGCAAGGGCAAGGGCCCTCGCACCGAGAAGATGGCTAATCGCAAGGCTCAACGGGTTGATGAAATCGAGGAAACACTGGACCCATCTCAGCTCAAGCGCAAAAGGTTCCCGGCTACCGAGAAGACATTGCCTCGTAGGGAAAAGTCTGCTTCCAAGATGTCCGAGGGGGTGTTCTTGAAAGAACATCGCGAGAAACCATATGTTATTGATCGCGACCGTTTGATGCCACAGTTCCAGGGTAAGGACCCTCGATTCCACGCCGTCTTCTAGAGACAAATATATCATGAGATCTTGATGAGGAAGCCCAAGGAGAATGTTGCTCCTCAACATGCTATTAATTTTGGGCATATGGAGAGCAATCCCATGTACTTTGGAGAGGCACTTGAGCTTGTTGATGCGCTTGGACTTGCTCCCATTATGCAAGTTCAACAAGATTATGATGAAGGCTTAGTCTGTGAGTTCTTGGCCACTGTGCATCTAGCCAATGAGACATAGCGTCATCTTATTTGGATGACCAAGGGACAGAAGCTGACTATTAAGTGGTCTGAAGTGGGGACTCTTCTTGGTGGATACCCGGATCATGGACCTTTTGCAGGTGGTGAGGATTTTGACAGCGGATGGTTCCGTGTTCATGCCACCAATGCTCTATCTCTCTCCAAGGATCAACTCACCCCTCTGTATCACTGGAAGCAATTTGCTGTTGTGTTTGTCAAGGGTCTCTACCCCACTTATGATATTATGCTCCGCATCTATCGAGAGACCATCAATCCAAAGGAGGGGAACATCGATGAGATCCAAGGTTTTCTCAAGAATCTCATGCTTCTTACTCATGAGAAGCGGCTTGCCGGTTCAACTCAAAAGCTTGATGTGCTTGATTATCTATGGAATGAGTTGTGGCACGTCATTGTCAATAGGAAGAATGCTTGCTTTGGGCCCTTTATCATGAATATCATCTTGCATGTGTGGGCGGACAAGTTCTCGGACAATCCTATTGATGATGAGCATTGGATCCCACACACGGAGAAGCGCCTTCTCATCAAGGACCACACCGAGCCCATTGTGCATGCTACACATGCTCCTCGCAAAGGCAAGGCCAAAACACGTGTTATCGTTGATGAGGAAGAAGAAGAAGAGGCGGCTGGTCCCTCTCGCCCTCCTCCTTCTGATAGTGCTTTCAAATGGATGGCAAGGGCACTCAAGAAGGTGTTCAGAGTGAACAAGAAGATTGAGCAGCATCAATGGGAAGTTCACTATGATAAGGAGCTCAAGCACCGCAAGGCAGCCAAGGCAGAGCATCAGCTTCGTCGTGATGGTGGCGATTCAGTGGAGTCCCCGGTGCTACCTAGCATCACTGACTGGGACAAGTGGCAGGCCAAGGACTCCGCCGGGAAGCTCATTGAGTGGTCTGACGAGGAATAAGTAGAAGAAGTCACCAGCTCTCGCCGCCGTGCCCGCCCTCCGAGCCTGGATATCTCCTCCGAGTGATCTTCGGGGCGTTAGCATCATTTTCTCCCTCTTTTGGTATCTTTATGCCAAAGGGGGGAGATATCTATCTATTAGGAGCGGGTATTTGCATGGGTCTCTCTCAAGCATGCTTTTCGATTTGGATCTTTATCTTGCTTGAGAGAGTTGGCCTTTTATTTGGAAACTTCGTTTTGTTTAACTTATTATGTGCTGTGAACCTCGTAATATGCATTGTGAGCTTGTGAACTTATTATCTTATTTCTATCACTCGTTGTGGGCTCAATATTACATATATGTTTAGATTTCCATTGTGTTTAAATTATCTCAACATGAAGGGAACATATATGTTTAGATTTCCATTGTGTTTTGCGCCGGTATGTTAGAAGATTGAAATTTAAACATAATGGAAATCTAAACATGAAGGTATGTTATCAGGTTGTTAGAAGATTGAAATTTCTCGGACAAAGCATATTTGACGGAAGACGCCAAATCAGAGTTTTAATCCTTCTTGGGGGCTACTGTCGGATATATACCGTATAGGGGTATATAAGATGGTAGTGAAAGTGCCTGGTTATCAGGGTGGCCCAAGTGGTAGTGGGCTGTGGTCCATTGGGCGGCCCAGTAACCTGACGCATAGAAGCCGGATTCTAGAAGAACCCGGATCACGGCCCATGTGATCTGGCTTGGAGGAGAAGACGTATTCCTTACTTTCCAAGTTATTGTTACCGTAGTCTTCTAGGTTTCCTATTCTGTAAGCCCTAATCCGGCTATTATATAAAGCCGGACGGGAGATAAACAAACCAACGAAGAACAGAGAGGATATAGACCAACTCGTCGAGAAGTTGATCCTCTGCGAGTAGCTAGATCCTAAACCTCACATTGTAATCCTGTTTCCAGGCTTTAGTCCTGATTAGTGAGAAGTGCAGGAGTAGGCACGTCGTACTGTCGCGACGTACCGAACCTGGGTAAATCCTGTGTTTACTGTCTACCACGCGATCCCGTTACCCCACGTCTCTATCGTAGTCTCATGGCACCCCCGTCTATGAAAACTACTACGATGTCTCGACAGTTGGCGCCCACCGTGGGGCAAACGACGTCAGGCGTGAAGTTCCGATCTGGGATACTTGGCGGAATTGGAAGATCAATCACTGTCGGAAGCTTGGAATTCAACGATGATGTCGGACGCTTCCTCGACGACGGATCTTACATACCGGCGCAAAACAACCTGGTAAGTGCCTGCGTGTTACCGATAGGATCTGCTAACATCTTTATCGGACTAACTGCAGAAGCAATGGGGTTTTGTGGTGGAAGCAAATTTATCCCACCCGCCCTATACCCAGTCGAGGATGACTATGATGCCGGATTCTGCTCAGATCGCCGACAAAAAAGTGATACACACTTTATCGGCATGGTGCAGTCCGAAGTCGCCGAAAACACGGATGATGTAAACCCCGTGCAAGAGGCAGACAAAAACACACCCGTCACAGCAACGGAAGACCCGACACCCGTCATACAGGCGGAAGATCCGACATCCGTTAACGAAACGGTGAACTCGGAAGCAGAATCCGTGCTTGCCGCCATTGAGGTGAGATTAGAGTCGGAAACCGGATCAGAGGATTTTGATTCCCAAGACGAAGATGCGGACGCCTTCGAAAGGAAAGTTAAATCTTTTCAAGAGGGATTCCATGAAGTGCTAATGGAAAAACCAGCTGATACCACGGATGCCGGCAGCGAGGAAAGCCCTAAAACCCCTCCGCCAGAGGAAGAGAGAGAAGACGGAGAAACTTCTCCGGTATTTCCCAATGTTAAGGAATTGACAGAAGACGAGCCTGTCAAAAAACCTCCCTCTTCCAAGAAAAAACATCGTGCTGCTAAGAAACTCCAATACAAAATCCGGAAGAAAAAAATCAGCTGATCAAGCCGATGAAAACCTGGAAGTAGGAGATGCTAGCGGAACAAAAGTTGCGGAGAAGAAAATCAAAGAAATCCTTGTTCCGCCAATGACGGAACAGGAAGAGCAAGAGCTGTTGCAAACGCCAGTGGGAGCAAATGAACCCCCTGAGATGCTGGAAGCCAGGAGACAAGCTTTCCAAAGGCAACAGCAACATCTACTCAGATCTCGGCAACACCTCCAAAAAACCCAGGATGACATTAAGCTCATGAAGGAAGAAATAGAGGAGTACGAGAGAAAGAATAGATCTGGCATTAAACCTACAAGGTTACCCGGAATCGTAAGACCGGAAGTACTGCCGCCAAAAGAAAGGTTTCATAACCCATCTTGGCAAAAGCAGGTAAACGGCAAAGATGCCAGAGGCGAACCAATTTATAAAACCACAGCAGAAAACGCGGATGCAGCATTCGCCATCCTGAACAATGATCTGTACTCCAATAGTGAAAAACTTCAAGGGGTGTATGCTTTCGTAGGAAAAGCATTGCAACAACAACAGCGGGCCCAAGAGCAATCAGGAAGACTACAGGATAACTCCGCCCTATGCAAAACAGCTACTTGCGCCGCTGGAGCACCTGGACCGGAAGAACCTGGAGATTCAGACAATTCAAAGGATAAAAAAGGGGATCCGAGAAAAGACAAGAAAAACCTCGACAATAGGGATGAAGCGTCCCGAACCGGATCCCATCCCCCGAAAGGTGGACTTAAACCCCACGATCGGGAAGAAAAATACCGGAATGACGGCAAAATAATGCCACCTCCGAGAAACCCAGCTGAGAAAGCCGGAAGATACGATACACCTCACAGGCGGGAGAGATCCCGGACACCCCCTAAGGATAAAGAAAGGAACAGGAGCAGGACTCCGCCTAATCCAAAAGGACGTGATCATGGAAGAGATAGGTACAATCCCGGAAAAGCGCGCCCGCGCAACAATGGAAAAGAAAGGAGTAGATCCCCTTCTGTCCATTCAGCCGGAAGATATTCCGCACACATTGATAGAGCGGAAAAGGATGATCTATACTTTGGTCCTAAGTGTTTCACTGACAGGATCCGAAGGATAACCCTGCATTCTGGCTTCGCCAAAGTTGGTCCAACCTACCAAAAATATACCGGTAGCACAAACCCGGACACCTGGCTCTCAGACTATTATACAACCGTCCAAATCAACAATGGGACAGACGTGGAAGCTGTCAAGTTTCTTCCCCTAATGTTACTGGACGGAGCCAGAGATTGGATCAATGGATTACCATCAAGAACTGTCGACAGCTGGGATGATATGGCTAGAGTATTTACTCAGCATTTCCGGGGAACATACAAACGCCCGAACAACATCAACCAGCTAAACCGTTGCACCCAATTCGAGGATGAACCATACGTGGATTTCATCTCCAGATGGACAGCAATGAAGAATAGTTGTTCTGGAGTAACTGACGTACAAGCAATGCATGCTTTCGTCAATGGCCTAAAACCCGGACTTGTACTGTTCATGGTTGGTTCCAAACAGCACAAAGATCTCGGATCTATGCTTACAACCGCCAATGAGCACGCTGCAGCCGAAGACGACATCGGAGCAAGAGGAGGCAATATCGATACACTGATACTTGCTAAGAAAACTCCTGGTTCTGACAAAAAGGGAACTCCAGAAACAATGACGAAACCCAAGGAAGTCAACATAGCCTTTGGAAGCGAAAAAGGGAATAAGTGGAAAGGACGCAGCCCAGATCCAATCAATTACACTCCAGAGGAATGGGAGAGGATTAAGTCGGAACCCTGTGTCCACCATTCCCAATTTGGGAAACCCACCCATACAAACGCGCAATGCCGGCTGAATAAGCACATGAAAGGCAGTGCAGGATCCGGAAGTAAGGGGAAGGGTTCCAAGAGGAAACCTGCTAAACAAAAGCCAGAAGCTGACAAAGAAGACAGTGAATCGGACACTGATGAAAAAATCCAGGAACAGCAGCGAAAGGGCGAACCCAAATTTCCGAGAGTTGATGGAGAAGCAATGCTAACATTTCTAGCAACTCCGTCAGCAAAGGTGGCCAAAAGAACACTTCGAGAAATAAACGCGGTTGTTCCGGCAACCCCGAAATTCTTGAAGTACTCCAACACACCAATTACCTGGGATCAGTCTGATAATCCCGGGAACATCCCTGAACCCGGCACACAAGCTCTTGTCGTAAGCCCTATTGTCCAGAACACTAGGCTAAGAAGAGTGCTGATGGATGGAGGATCCAGCATTAACATAATGTACTTGGATACACTGAAGCATCTGAAGATTTCCGAGTCCCAGCTCAATTACAACAACATACGCTTCCACGGCATTGTTCCTGGCAGACAAGCACGATCCCTAGGAGAAATTTCCCTAGATGTCACCTTCGGAGATAAAGATCACTTCCGGCAGGAAAAAGTATCCTTCGAAGTAGTGCCGTTCGAAAGCGTGTATCACGCAATACTCGGACGTCCAGCTTTCGCCAAATTCATGGCAAGATCCTGCTATATTTATAACAAGCTGAAGATGCCGGGACCCAAAGCAGGAGTAATCACCATAGCTGGTGACTTTAAGCTAGCAAATGAGTTGGAGAAAGAAAACGCCCTTTGCGCTCAGAGAGTCATAGCAAAGGAAGAATTGAAGGAATTAGCCAAGGAGGTATCGCCAACAGAAATGCCGGCAGGAAAAGAAACCCGGAAGCCAACAGACAGCTTCAAGGCGTCCGAGAATACAAGACAGGTAATACTAGATCCCAAAGATCCGACAAAATTCGTCGTTGTAGGGACTGGGATGACCGACAAATAGGAAGGCGAGCTCATCAAGTTCCTCCGTGAGAACTGGGATATTTTTGCCTGGTGTCCAGCTGACATGCCAGGCGTACCCAGGGAACTTGGTGAGCACCAACTCAAGGTGATTCCAGGATCAAAACCCGTTAAACAAGGTCTCCGTCGATTTGACGGAAGAAGACGGAAGGCTATTGGCAAGGAAATTATCCGGTTTTTAGCAGCGGATTTCATCCAGGAAGTAATCCACACTGAATGGTCCGCAAATCCGGTATTAGTACCGAAGAAAGACACTACTGCTCTTCGAATGTGTATAGATTACACAGGCTTGAACAAATTGTGTCCAAAAGATAGGTTTGCGTTACCGCGAATCGATCAAATAATAGATGCCACTGCAGGCTCTGAGCTTTTGTGCTTTTTGGATGCATACTCCGGGTACCACCAAATACACATGAAAAAGGAAGATCAAATTAAGACTTCTTTTATAACCCCGTATGGGACGTATTATTACGTAACCATGCCATTTGGCCTGAAGAACGCAGGTGCAACCTACCAGCGTTGCATGCAACGTTGCTTGCATAGCCAGATTGGCAAAAATGTCCATGTTTATGTGGACGACATTGCTGTCGTAACCAAGGAAAAAGATACAGTCCTTGAAGATTTGCGAGAAACTTTCGAAAACTTGCGCACTTACAAAATGAAGTTAAATCCATCTAAGTGTGTATTCGGGGTTCCCTCAGGAAAACTTCTGGGTTTTATCGTTTCTCATAGAGGAATAGAAGTTAACCCGGAAAAGATAAAAGCCATCTTGAACATCTCGAAGCCTACGTGCGTAAAAGATGTCCAAAGATTGACGGGTTCCGCCGCTGCCGTCCGCAGATTTATTAGCAGGCTGGGGGCTAAAACCCTACCACTCGACAAGTTGTTGAAGAAATCCGACAAAGTCAAGTGGATAGCAAAAGCTTTGGAATATCTAGCAGTTATGTCTCTTCCGTACTTAGCTCAATTTCTATGTAAACATTTTTTGAGATCATGAAATAAAGTTGTCGGAATTCTGGTATCCATGTTTTTTACAAGTTTATTACAGTAAAAGCATGTTTCCACCTTCTCTATTTCCCAATGATCTTACAAAGCACTCAATGTTAACCCGAATTGTGCCTGCGTACTCGGAGTTAAAAAACTGAATGATTTTTTCAGCCTGTTGAATGGCTAAAGGAAACTTGAATTGCCTGCGTGCCCAAGTTTCGTTCAAATTTTTTTCCCTTGTTTCTCTAAGCATTATCTGATCGCGTATGTGTTGGGTTACTGGAGCTAGTTAGTAAAAATGCCTTTAGCATGATCCATGTTTCCGAGTTTAAACTGATTGGGTACACCCAGTTACTCGGCATGACGATTCATATTGCTATTTGAGCCATTTCAAACACTAAGGACAGTTAAAACATATATGCCAGAGAACTTAGAAGATAAAGGAATAGTAAAATCCGAAAAGCTTGCAAAGAGTTTCATAATTAAGACTGCAAAAGGCGATACAATGGAATACGTATTGCAAATACACTTCAACGCCAGTAATAATGTGGCAGAATACGAAGCTTTGCTTCATGGCTTGCAAATTGCAAAGGAAATAGGAGTAAAGCGCATCTTGTGCTATGGAGACTCGGATTTAGTACAGCATCAGCTTAACCAAACTTGGGACGCAAAGAGCCCTATAATGGCCGAATACAGAAGAACGGTGGACGAATTCGCCATTTGTTTCTTTGGGTTCGAGGTACTCCACATCAAAAGGGAGGAAAACTGGAACGCGGATGCATTAGCCCGCATGGGATCAGAAAGGGTAAAAACTCTACCACCAGGGGTATTTGTTCAGCACTTGCATGAGCCATCCATAAAGGGTGGAGATGTTGATTATCCCCTGGTTTCCGAATCCATTGAAGTTATGCTCGTTAAACCAGATTGGACGATTCCATATTTAAACTTCTTAGTTAATCAGAAGTACCCGGAAGAAGAAGATGAAGTCTTGAAAAGACAAATACAGCGTCGATGCAAAGGATATACGGTAATTGATAACTACCTGTATAAACGCAGTACTTCCGGAATCTTTTTGCGGTGTATCTCACCAGAAGAAGGAAGAGAAATACTGGAAGAAATCCATGCCGGAGATTGCGGACATCATGCTCAATCAAAAAGCATCGTTAAAAAAGCATTCCGAGCGGGGTTTTTCTGGCTAACAGCCAAGACAGACGCTGAGCACATAGTTAATACATGTGCAGGGTGTCAATATTACGCCAAACAGACTAATTTGCCGGCCCAAGCTCTTAAAACTATTCCTATTACGTGGCCGTTTGCGATCTGGGGGCTAGACATGATGGGACCGTTCAAAACTGCAAGAGGCGGACTTACTCATTTGCTAGTAGCAGTGGATAAGTACACCAAATGGGTGGAGGCCAAACCCATCAAAAAGCTGGATGGTGCAACTGCTAGAAATTTCATCATCGACTTGGTGATGAGATACGGTGTGCCACACAGCATAATAACCGACAACGGGACAAATTTCTCCATCGGAGAGTTGGCAAGATATTGCCGACAAACGGGAATTCGCCTAGATCTAGCATCTGTGGCACATCCTCAATCCAATGGACAGGTTGAGCGAATGAATAGCTCAATCCTGCAAGGAATACGCCCAAGACTCGAAACTCCTCTTCACAGAGCGGCCGGAGCATGGGTAGAAGAGCTACCTTCCGTGATTTGGAGTTTCAGAACGACGCCAAATAGGTCGACTGGGCAAACCCCGTTCTTCCTAGTTTACGGCGCGGAAGCTATTCTCCCAACAGATATGATCCATGATAGTCCAAGAGTGCAAGATTTCGACGAATTAGATGCCGAAGAAGCACGACAGGATGCCGTTGATCTCCTAGAAGAGGAACGAGAGCTTGTGCTTCAAAGATCCGCCGTTTACCAGCAAGGTTTGCGACGTTACCATAGTCGGAAAATCAGGCATCGTTATTTCAAAGAAGGTGACCTAGTGATGAGGTTGGTGCAGCAAAGGAAGCATAAATTAGCCCCAGTATGGGAAGGGCCATTTGTCATAAGTAAAGCCATGAAAAATGGATCGTACTATCTTGTTGACATTCGAGATACGGAAGATGATCCCGAGAAACCGAATCGCAAAAGAAAGAGAAAGATAGATGATGAGCTAGGAGAGACAAAAAGACCTTGGAGCATCCAGCAGTTACGTCCCTTCTATACTTAGTTCAATATCTATGTAAACATTTTTTGAGATCATGAAATAAAGTCATTGGAATTCTGATATCCATGTTTTTACAAAGTTCACTATAGTACAAAGCATGATTCCACCTTATCTATTTCCCAATGATCTTACAAAATACTCAATGTTAACCCGAATTGTGCCTGCGTGCTCGGCGTTAAAAAACTGAATGATTTCAGCCTATTAATGGCTAAAGGAAACTCGAATTGTGCCTGCCTGCCCAAGTTTCAAGAAAGTTCCTTACAAATCTCTAAGCATTATCTCATCGAATGTATGTTGGGTCACTGGAACTAGTTAGTAAAAATGCCTTTAGTATGATCCATGTTTCTGAGTTTTAACTGATTGTTATACCCAGTTACTCGACATGACGATTCATAATGCTATCGAGCCATTTCAAACACTAAAGACAGTCAAAACACCCAGAGAACTTAGAAGATAAAGGAATAATTAAACCCGATAATCTTGCAAGGAATTTCATAATTCAAAGATGCAAAAGGCGGAGTTCTTGTTTCGGCAAACGAAATAGAAGCGTTACAATATGAATTACATTGTAAAAATAGCGCTCCTATTATACAAATCCACCATCCAGGTTAAGTACAGTCCTTCAAACATCCGAGTCTTCCTCGCTGCTTTCATTCTCGGGGACTGCGGGAACCTCTTCTTCTGGATAAGTGATAGAAATGTTAACCATGGAAGCAATCTTGGTGGCGTGACCTTTGACTTCATCAAAGATAGCGGTTCGCTGATTTTCTGTATACCCTTGAGGGGCACCAGATGCCACGCGCCAAGATTTCGCATCAGGATAATGCAGACGCATAAGGCCTAGGGCCATGCGCGCACCACCTCGTGCAGCGGAGCGTAGGATGGATTCCTTTGATCCCGCAACTTCCATGATGGCACCCGGAAGTTTGTAAACTTCCGAGAATTCTATAGTACTTGTGGGAAGGAATTTGTTAATCAATTGCATCCCTGCATTTCTGATTGCATTCCATACCTCCCCAAAAGCTCGGATTTTCTCAATCCGAGAAATTCCTGGAATATTCCCTGTTTTGATGGCAAAAACAACCAAAAAAGTTTAGGCCACAAAATACGGAAAATAAGACATGGAGAAATTGGTAAAAGGAACTAACTTACCAAGAACCTTATCAATTTCGGTGCCTTCTTTCATGCGCGGGAATAGCATACTTTCCAAATCATGGATAATAGATTTATCTTCCGCCGCTTGCAAAGAAGCCTTGGATTGAGCAATCCCAAGGGCCAGATTACTGGCTTCCAGGTCTTCTTGAACTTTCATAAGATCCTTGCGAAGGCTCGAGTTTTCCGCACGGAGCCGAGATGCATTGATAGCGTCCTTCGCTACTTCTTTGGCTTTAGCTAAAGCAGCTAGAGGACACAAAAACATTTCGAGTTTATGAAAATTCGGGAAAAATGTTATCCGGATAAAAACTGCAGAGAATAAATACCTGTTGTTTCCAATAATTGTAGCTGAGATGACGCCAGCTCGTTGCTTTTCAACTCAATAATAGATTGAAGGGTTTTTACTTCTCTATTCTTGAGATTAAGCTTCTTAAAAACTTCCAAGTTTATGGCATCTGCGGAATGCTGAACACGGAAATGAAAGCCAAATGCTTAAGTATGAACAAGCATACAAAGAAACATTAAGAAGAATTCAGGTTTTCAACTTAATGCTTGGGGGCTAGAAGTATCACCTGGCTCATTTATCGCAAGTCGGCCAAGGTCTCGTTGAATTCTTTGGCATATTCCGAGAAAAGAATCCCAACATGATGAAGGCCATCTTGTATGACCTGGCGAGGGGAAAATATAATATCATTGCGAACAACTAATCCTCCTTGTGGCCAAGGACGAATTAGAGGGGCAGGAGCGAAGAATTTTTTAGCCTCCGGACGAATATATCCAAGGTCGTCGAACGGTTCTTCCTTTATCCGGATATTACTGTCCAAATTGGAGATGGGTTCGTTTCCAGCAGATGACCGGAGATTTCCACCCGTCTGTATTTCCGTTCTACCCCTCAGGCCCATGGCCGCAGAGGAAGATTCTTCTTTGATAACAGTCTTATGTTTCTTCAGCTTCTTTGTCTTCAGAGGAGTTGGGGCAAGACTGAAAGAAGAATATCCGAGAGTTAAAAATCTCGAAGAACTGAAGAAGAATAACGATTAGGGAGGCTCCAGTAAAATACCTGGATGTGGCAATAGGAATTCCGTCAACAGTCACCGTATTACCAAAAGTCGCATGTTTTTTACGTTTCCGATCATTATAAAAGATAGCATGTAATTTGCTAAGCTCGATGTCGGAAGCAAGATCAGCTCCTCCAAGTTCATTGAACTAGGAAAGAATTCAGGTTATGTCGGAAGTCAGAAAAAGAAGTCAATCTGAAGAAAACTGGAAGCAAGGAAAGTATAAATACCTTAGGGGCCAGATTCTCCACGTGATAAATTGCCAGATTTTCTTCAATCTGACTGCTGGTGGCGACCAGTTGGTGAAGTCGTTTTATAAAATCATTTTTGGTATAAGCCTTATCTGTTCCTCTCATGCTATCTTTTGGTCCTTGGTATTCGCAAAGGAGCCGGGAACGAAAAGAGAGAGGTTGGATACGACGTCCGAACCAGCACATAACGGTATCCTTCCCAGTCAAAGAAGGCTGAGAGGAAGTAAGTTTGGCGATGCGCCTCTTTATCTTCATCAAGTTTTCTGGCAAATTTTCTACTGCTGCAACTGTCCAACTCTCGCGAGGAATGGCGGCAGAATTGACAAATGGAGGAACCCCGGTTTCTTTGCCTAGGAATGGAATGTCCTGATGATAAAAGAAAGAACCTAGCCAAGATTGGACGGATTCTGGCATTTTTATCTTTGGATACCAGTCCTCTCTAAATTTCCTGAGGTTGAAAGATATAGTTCCATAGATAGGCGAAATACCATCTGTGATGTTATGTTTTACCTCAAAACAATATTGCCAGAAATCTAGATTAGGGGTTATCCCGAGATATCCTTCGAAAAGGGCTTGGAAACTGGCTAAATAGAGGATGGAATTCGGAGAGAGATTATGTGGTTGAACGCCATAAAAGTTAAGGATGTCTAGAAAAAAGGCGGAAGGAGGGAAACCCATACCTCTCGCGATATGAGAGGTAAGGAGGACGCATTCCCCGTCTTTTGGCTTGGGCTCGGGTTCACCTTCCGGGTTTCGCCATTTGCCTTTAACTATCAATCCCTCCTTTGACATCCGCCGAAGAAGGACGAGCGGCGTATTACTTGGACTCCAGTTGCCGACGAACTCTGTTTCTTCGTTGGCTCCGGTAGCGAGGTGCTCATCGTCACGGGATTGGATCTTGTCCTCCGCCGTCTCGGGAGCGGACGGCGAGGGAGGCGCGGAGCTCGATCCCGCAGCGTTCGCGGCGGCGGAAGGATTTCCTCCGCCCGCCGCAGAGGCCGCGGTCTTTTCCGGCTCGTCGCCGGCGTGCTTGGGGGATTCGAGTTGTGGATCCAGTTCGTTGATGATGTCGTCGACGGTGAGCGCGGCGGAGCGAGCGGGGGACGACGGTGAGGTTACCATTTGGTGGCGGCGCGTTGCGCTGGGGCTCTGGGTGCGTTCGCGTGCTCGGGATGGTTCTTCGCTCGGGAGCTGGTGCGCGGCAATGGCGTGACAGTGAGAGTGCGGAAGGTTTTTGACGAGGACGAAGACGGCTATTTATAGCCAGAAATCCGTCAAGATACGTGCCAACGGCTATTTTGACCGTTGGATGATCAACGCGTGTCACTCGCCGGAAATTCCGGGAAATGAAACGACAGGGTAATGATGGTTATCTCCTCGTTTCCCGCGAGAATCTGTCAGAGATATGTTTCTGGGTTTTTCCGAGTAAAACCCAAACGTCCCTTACGTCAGCATGGTTAAGTGCGCTGACGTAAGAAGTTCCTTCTCCACGAAGGATCGTGAGAGAAAAGCCGGATTTTCAGGATTCCGAGTTTCACGTTACCATCTCTTTCAAAAGAAGAAGAATAAGAAGAATCAAGACTGCTGATTGAAATTTCTCGGACAAAGCATATTTGACGGAAGACGGCAAATCAGAGTTTTAATCCTTCTTGGGGGCTACTGTCGGATATATACCGTATAGGGGTATATAAGATGGTAGTGAAAGTGCCTGGTTACCAGGGTGGCCCAAGTGGTAGTGGGCTGTGGTCCATTGGGCGGCCCAGTAACCTGACGCATAGAAGCCGGATTCTAGAAGAACCCGGATCACGGCCCATGTGATCTGGCTTGGAGGAGAAGACGAATTCCTTACTTTCCAAGTTATTGTTACCGTAGTCTTCTAGGTTTCCTATTATGTAAGCCCTAATCCGGGTATTATATAAAGCCGGACGGGAGATAAACAAACCAACGAAGAACAAAGAGGATATAGACCAACTCGCCGAGAAGTTGATCCTCTGCGAGTAGCTAGATCCTAAACCTCACATTGTAATCCTGTTTCCAGGCTTTAGTCCTGATTAGTGAGAAGTGCAGGAGTAGGCACGTCGTACTGTCGCGACGTACCGAACCTGGGTAAATCCTGTGTTTACTGTCTACCACGCGATCCCGTTACCCCACGTCTCTATCGTAGTCTCATGGCACCCCCGTCTATGAAAACTACTACGATGTCTCGACAGAGCGGGTATTTGCATGGGTCTCTCTCAAGCATGCTTTTCAATTTGGATCTTTATCTTGCTTGAGAGAGTTGGCCTTTTATTTGGAAACTTCGTTTTGTTTAACTTATTATGTGCTGTGAACCTCGTAATATGCATTGTGAGCTTGTGAACTTATTATCTTATTTCTATCACTCGTTGTGGGCTCACTATTACATATATGTTTAGATTTCCATTGTGTTTAAATTCTCTCAACATGAAGGGAGCATATCTTTAGGGGGAGCTCTGTTCATGTTGTGTGTATATTTATGCAAATAGGGATGTTGTCATCAATTACCAAAAATGGGGAGAATGAAAGATCATCTTCCGTTTTGGTAATTTAATGACAACATACCTATTGGACTAATGATCGTTTGTTATTCATGAAAATGCCCAGGTTCATCAAGTATACATTATCTATGGGATACAAGGTTGTTTGGAATGAAAAGACCTCAAAATGACAAAGCTGGAAAAGTGTTTTTGCACGCAGCGGAGACTCCGGTGAAACCACTGGAACCTCCGCCCCAGCCTTTTTCCAGCACAGCTCAGGCGCTGGGCTCCGGTGTGGGCTCTACCAAAATGGCGTTCGGGAGGAGAAGAACGGAGGCCGGGGCGGAGCCTCCGGTGGACATCCAGTGGGCGGAGCCTCCGGTAAAACCACCGGAGCCTCCGGTAGCTCCACCACCCCACAGGGGGGCTGGCCTCCGGTGGAGCCTCCGCCAGAATAGCGTTCGGGAGGATATGAGCGGAGGCCCGGGCGGAGCCTCCGGTGACCTCCGGTAGGCGGAGCCTCCGCCAAAACCACCGGAGCCTCCGCCCGTAGGATACAACACGAAGGGAAAATGGGCTGCGCGGCTGCACGCTACAAGGACCACCAGAGCCTCCGGTGCTGCGGGATCTGCTCAACGGCCACTTTGGGAGGGGGTATAAATACCCCTTCCCCTACCTCATAAATTCTAAGCTTTTTTCCATTCTCTCTCCTAGCCATTAATGAAAGCTTCAACCTCCTAGATCTCCCTCTCCAACCACCCAAACACTCCCATACTTTGTGGAGAGCTAGAGGAGACCTAGATCAACACTTCCACCAAAGGAATTTCAAACCCATCCACCACATCCCAGTATATCTAGAATCCTACTTGAGTCCTAGAAACCTTAGTAGATCTTGTGCTTGTAGATTCCACCTTGTTGCAAGAAGCTTCGGATTGCTTGAGAGCCTCCATCCATCTTGTGGAGTGACCTCGAGCTCATGTAAGGGTTTGGTCAACGCCTTCAAGTCGACCTCATAGTGGAAACGAGAATCTCCCTCACCGTAGAAGCTCAAGGAGAATAAGGTGTGCACAACCGTGCTATTGAGGAGCGCCTAGGTGACTCCCCACCTCTCCAACGTAGACGTACTTCTCTTGAGAAGGAACTACGGGAAACATATCCTTGTCTCCTTGTTTACACTTCTGGTTTATCTTGTTGCCTTTCGTTTTACTTCCGTTGTGTATCTTATCTTGTATCACTTAGGTTGCTCACCTAGTTGCACATCTAGAGAACCTTACTTTATCTTGCTTAGCCATAATTAAAAGGAAAAGAAGAAAAATTGGTAGTCAACCTATTCACACCCCCTCTATTTGACCATAGTGCACTTTCAACTGGCAAAGGGTCGAGGATCAGTTCATCCACTAGATGCCTTGATTTGACCAGCAGGGCAAACCATTGAAAAGAACCCCGCGCACCTACCGCTCACTCCAAGGTCCTTGTGATACGATCAAGCCCATAGTGAGCCGTTTATGTGGATGCTTGGAGCAAGTTCGGAATGCTCCTCCAAGTGGAACTAATGAGGCTGATTATGTGAGTATGCATGACTCGAAATTTTTGCTTTATTTGGCATTGGTGTCAATTTGACATGTTTTTGGTTATGTAGGAACGAATTGCGAAGGAGAGGTTTGAAGACATGTCATCTTCCAAGGGAAAGCCATTTCTCCTAGACCATTGCTGGGCTTTGCTCCAACAGAGTGAGAAATGGAAGTTGACGGAGATGGAACCAAAGAAGGGTGAAATAAACTTGATCGACAACGAGGACGATGACGGGGAAAAAACTATGGGAGGCCCGAAGGCACGAAGAAGGCCAAAGAGAGACTCAAGTCGCAAGCCGAGGCTGCAAGCTTGAAGGAGCAGATAGACAACATGGTGAAATCCAATGAGTTGTTGACGGCAAAACAGATAGAAGCAAAGAAGAAATTGTCGGATAAAAGGGCCCAAGAGAAGAGAGAAAAATGGGAAATGCTACAGAAAGAGGGACTACGCAAAGCCGCTGTCGAGGAGGATCTGCGCAAAGCTGCCATGGAGGAGAACAAGCGCAAAGCTGCCATTGAAGAGGCCAGGTCCAATGCCAAGGAGACGAGGGCACTCGCCAAGTTGATTGCCGAGGCGAACAAAATCATGATGATGAACCAGGCCGAAATGGATGAAGTGACTCTCGAGTGGCACAACCTGTTAAGACAGCAAATCCTCTTGAGAAGAAAGCAAGCTATGGTTTGATTTCGTGGTGGTGCCGTTGATGGTGATGGTGGTGCCGGTGGTGGTACCTGTCATGGCATGGCTTGATTTCGTGATCCAAGGCACTTTTGTTTGTGATTCTTCTCCCTGCTCGTCATGAACATCCTATTTGTCGTATTTGAGCATTCGAACTATTTTAATTGTCGAATATTTGGCAAAATTTTGATGGATTGTGATTAAATCTCGTATAATCACTTTTTCTGTTTGGAGGTCGAAAACGGCCGCGCCGTACCAGTCCCCTAAACCCGACCGGTAAAACATCGGGTTTAGGGGACTGGTACGGCGCGGACGTTTTCGACCCCAAACCGGGCATTCCGCGACCCCTATCCCGCATTTACAGTTCCGCGGGATAAGGGTTCTGCTAGAGTTGCTCTAAGAGAAGAACCAAACAAGGTCTGAAATTACAAACGGACCAGGCGATGAAATTACAAAAGGACCAGGCGGCAAAAGATAGAGAAATGAGAAAAGAAACTATATAGAAGGTTAGAGGAATAGTTTTACATCGCGCCGGTCCAGGTTGCATCCTTTAGGCCGGCCTTTTCCCAAGTTGAGAGCTCATTAGAGATTCTATCACAAACATCTAGGGCTGGAATTAAAACTCGGAACTCGCGAGTTAAACGAGTAGCTCCCAACTCGACTCGGCTCGGCTCGAACTCGTTGTCCAACGAGCCGAGTCGAGTTTTTGTTTTCCACGGTAAACGAGTTCAACCTAAACGAGCCGAGTTTACCGAGTACTCGTTTAGCTCGTTTAACTCGGTCAAAATAGTTTTTAATGATATTTTTATTTATTTGAATATTTTTTACTTATTATTATAATTTATTTACCACAAATTGTTTGATGGTGACATATTTTCATTGATTATTGTGATAATTTTATCGTACATGACCCAAATAATCAAAAAATAATTCAATATACATTATATAATGTTGACTTTTTATAGTTTTATAAAATTAGATATGTTAAACGAGTAGCTCACGAGCTACTCGCGAGCTCACCGAGCCGAGCTGAGTTTTGATTTTGAACTCGTTTGTTAAACGAGTCGAGCCAAGCTCCACTCGTCAGTTGACCGAGTTTGAGCAAGTCGAGCCGAGCCGACTCGGCTCGGCTCGAATTCCAGCCCTACATACATCAAAGAAGGTCTGTGCTTTTCCATCGAAAATCTTTTCATTCTGCTCACGCCACAGGAACCACCAAGCTATCATCACCATTGAAGAGAAGTGGCTGCGCGTCTGGCCTTAGTCTGAGAGGGAAGCCAGAATTAGTGAAGCAGTATCCCCAAATGCCAGCAGCCAAAGGGCAGGAAGCCAGGAGATGGGGTGCAGTCTCATTCCCCAGGTTACCTGCTGTCAAGCATTTTTCCTGAATCGCTAGCCAAGCGAAAACCCGGACCCTGCCAGGGATCTTAACCTGCGAGATAAGCTCGTTGAACACACAATCAGTTCTGCCCATAAACTGCAAATTGTAGGCTTATTTAGTAGAATACTCTCCATTCGCTGTCCACTTCCGGGTGATTCTATCAGGTGAATGCGTGAGAGCGATCACCTGCATCAAGTGCCAAAGGTCGATCGTGAGAGTTGCATCTATGCGGAAACGCTTCGCCCTGTCCCGCTCCCGCGAGCGGTAGGGCGAACCCTAGCCGCCGCCGCTTTCCAGCCCCCCATCGCTCTTCCCCCTCGCCGCCGCCGGAGTGTATTGGCCGGCAAAGCCCGGCTGGTGTTGGCGGCGGCGGGGCCCTTCTTCCTCCTCCCTTGGTGGGTGCGGCGCGGGAAACGGCTACCTAGTGAGGACGCGGTGCTCGCGCGGGGCGGTGCGGTGGCGCTGCGCTCTTCCGTGCCAGCCGGTGCGGGAGGGTCGTGCTGTGGTGGTGGCTGCGTGGTCTTCCTGCTCGCGTTCGGCGGGCTGAAGATAGTCGTGAACCCTGGCTGCGGGTGGTCCAGATCTTGACGGCGGCGCTCTCTGGCGGCGGTTCTCCGGGGGCGAGCTCTACTGGGAGGCTTCGACGGCGTTGAAGATGACGGCGCCTGGGTTGGGCGGCTGCTGACGGGGTCCAGCCGCCTCGCGTCTCCGGGCCTGGGGTAGGGGCCCCGGGCCCTGCGAGCCCATCTGCGTCGCCTCCCCCTGGATGGGCGGTTGCCGGCAGCCACGGTGGCTGGGGGCCGGCGTTCCGGGGAGGCTGCGGTCCCTTCCTCCTCTTTCCTCCAGATCCGAGCTTGACAGCAGCCATGTGGGCTGGTGTTCTTCTTGCAGGCTGGAGGGGCTCGGTTGCCCTCCGTGGTGGTGCGGGTCTGCAGGTGTATTTGCCCGTGAGTCTGCGCGCTGGCTGGCCGGGTAGGGTGATCCGGCGGCGGCGGTTCTCGATTTCTTTCCAGTTCGGTGGCGCGGGGAGTTTGGATGCCGGGGCGGTGGCCCTGGATGGTGGGAACCACGTTGGTTGGCGGGCGTGCCAGTGGTTCGGGTGCTGGTTGGTGACCTCGGCCGTGTGGGCGGCGTGGTGATTGGCAAGCGACATGTCGTGGTAGCGGTGCGAAGGTCGTTTAGACGACGTTCATTGCCCTGTGTTGGGACGGCTTTGAGTTCATGCCGAGGGGAAACCCTCTCCCGAGAGATTCCCGGGACGCGGTCGCGACGTTCATGTACGTCGTTTCCTTCTTGAAGGCGCCGTGCTGGCTTCTTTTAGCCCTCCTTCGTGCTCCGGGTGAAAACTCAAGATCCTCGGATCGGGCGGTGGCGGCGTTCCGACGTCGTGCTCTTCTTGAAGACGCCGCCTTGGAGTTCACGACATGTCACTTTCCGGAGGTGGTGTGGCGACGGATGCGGTCCCTGTGCGGCATCCCCTCGTCGGGCGCTCTCTGGCAAGGTTTACAACTTCTTCTGCACACCAGTGTTTCTTGCTTGGGGCTTCCTGGTGCCTGGCTGCAACCTTTGTGGTCAGTGGCGGTGCTCACCGATGCTCTCCTGTAATCTCCCCGGCGTCCCTTTTCGAGGCCTCCCTGTTGAGCCTGTCCGCAGCTTTGTGGTCAGTGGCGGCGATCGTTGTGGTCGTCTGTAACCTCCTCGGTGGTCCTCTTGGCGACTCCCTGGTGAGCCTGTTTACCTATGTAGACAGTGGCGGTGGTCTTCGGTGTTTACCTGTAATCGCCTAGTAGCTCTGTTCTCTTGTGTGTGTGTGCGGGGTGTGTTGTATGCTGGGTTCAGCACTATGTATCTCTATCGCCGTTTGGCGTTATTAATTTAACGTCGGGCCTTTTGGCCTTCTATCTAAAAAAGTGCCAAAGGTCAATATATTCCCGGACCCTGATCACCTGCTCTGAAGTGTTTTGCTTAATCAGGGCAATCCAATGCCTGATGCTCAGCCCCTGTGCCACCAAGATTTTCTTGCATCTGTTGTGCTTGAACAAGCCGGGAAACGTGGTCTTCAACAGGCATTCAACCAGTGATCATTCCAAAAGTAAACCCACCCCCACCCCCACCCCCGCGTCACCTCCTCTCGCGTCCGGGGGGGGGGGGGGCGTAACCCGCCGCCGTCGGTAACCCCCTCCCCTCCCCTTCCTTGCTTCGTCGCCGCTGGAGGGTCCACCGGCGAAAATCGCCTTGTGTGCCCCCAGGAAGGTGGTGGCGGGGCGCCTTCTCTCCCCGCTCGGGCGGCTTCCCCCGTGCGGGATCTTGCTAGTGGTGTGGTCGTCGGCGGGATGTCCGGCGCTGTGGCTCCCGTTGGCGGGCGAGGCGGTCGTCCTGCTCGGGATGCGTTGGTCGTGGGGCGGAGGCCCTGCAAGGTGCGGCGGCTGTCCGATGGGCACGGCGGCGTGGGCCCTGGTTGCTGGAGGTGCGGCGCGGGAGCGTGGTACTGCCGGCGTGGAGTTGCGCCCGCGCGTGGGCGCTGCAGATGGCCGCGGGGAGCGGGCCCCGATCTGGGTCTGGCTGGGGCTAGGCGGGCCGCTGGTGTCCCTTGTCCCGCTGCTCCCTGGGATGGCACTAGGGCTCGGTGTGTGCGTCGATGGTGATGGCGCAGTGGTGTTGCGGAGCTGGTTCGTGGTGTTGTAGTGGCGGGCTTGGCACGGAGGATTTTGAGCGGCAGAAGGAGGCTAGGTGGGCGAGTTCGGAGGAGGATTGGAGGGCTCTGTGTGATGTTTGCACCGCCATCCCACAAGAGGTGTTTGGACCAGTGGGTGTGCAGGCCGGCGGTGCCGCGGGTCTCCCCGCCTTGGCACGACTGCGTGGGCTGGTGAGTCTCGAGTGCTCCGGGCAAAAGCCCGATGACACGACGTCTGTGGACGCCTTTCTCCCTCTTGGCGGTCGTCTTGAAGCTCCTCAATTCTCCTCAGTCTTGGAACCCCTCTTCGTGTGAAGACCGGACCCTGTTTATGCAGGGTCGGATGACAACGTCGATCTTCGTCGTGTCCCCTCTTGAGGGCGTCGTCTTGAAGATGTTGGTTCCTCTGTGCGCGCTCGTGGGCTAGACTCACACAACATCGTGGTTGGCAGCGGCTGGCGATGTCTTGGGTGCTATGGTGGCGTTGCGAGCTGTGTGGCAACGATGGCGGTGGTGAGTGGAGCCGAGTAGCGGCATGTCCTTTGTCACCGACAATCTGTGTTGTGTCCCGCTGTGAAGCTGTGAAATCGGAGCAGCGTGTCTCGGGCGGACAGGCTCGCTCCGACGCCACTTTTTCTGCAGTGGCTGTGCGGACTCCGTGGGTGCAAGGTGTGCATGTTTCTCTGATGAAGCTCTTCGTCGAAGTATGAGCTGCCGTTTCGCGATGCTTTGGGTCGACTATTTGGCATAGGCCGACATGGTTTTCTACGTCGGCTGTGGCGAGGACTAAGTCGGTGGCCACAGAAGGTGAAGTCGGAATCGCTTGCTCGGGGAGGAGTGACGACGACGACACTTGATGACGACCTAGATGGTGTTTTTTCTCCTCGGCGGTGTGTTTCCTTGTGGGTAGCCAGGTCGGCCGGGTCTGCCCAATGTGGTGTTCCATGACCACATTGGTGCACTTGTAACGGTTTTCGGCCAGTTCCCCGCTAATGAACTGGTCAATTCACTCCCTCTTTTTTATAAAATGAGGCAATGTTGCCCGTTTTGTTCAAAAAATCATTCCAAAAGGAGCTAGCCACGCCATTACCAATGGAGATGATAGTTGACGCGTCGCTTGATGAAAATCATGACGACAACAATCTACTAAGGCATGATGTTTGACATTGCCAAGAGGAGCAAGGATGCCATCATTCTGGGCCTTGTGCATTAGCCTTCCAAGGTAGTCCATAACAAGAATGAAAAGAAGGGGGGTCGCGTGCAGAAAAATAAAATTTTCTCTTATGTAATGTTGAGGGGTAAACCTCCTGGGGTGGCCCGATCTCATGGAAGACCCAAAGGAAGGCAACACACACGAAGAACGCAAGCGGGATCGAGAGCAAACGTAACCGATAACTAGTACAGACTAGGAGGTTCGATCCCGACAACTAAACCCAACGGCCGGCTCCAGAACTCAACCAAATCGAACTCACCTTAATTGGAATCAACTCAACCCTGCGGCTAGTCCACCGCACCAATAGATCCTCAAGGGCCAGTTGAAAAAGATTGGAAGGACAGCACCAGAATCCCAAGGGGAATTGTCGGATATAGGCCGATCAGGGGTATGTCCGGCATTGGCCTAACAGCCGGATTACAAGGGTGGCCCGTAGGTAATGGATGATAGTTCATTGGGCGGCCCAGTAAGCTGATGCGCAGGAAGCCGGATTCTAGAAGGACCCGGACCACGGCCCAAAGTGGTGCGGCTTGGAGGAGAAGACGGATTCCTTACTTCCCCAGTTAGATACTTCCCGTAATCTTCTAGGTTTCCTTTCTGTAAACCCTAATCTGGCTATCTATATAAAGCCAGACGGGAGTAAGAATAGACAATTAGCTAGAAGCCAACTCGCCGAGAAGTTGATCCTCGCTGAGTTAGCGAAATCATACTCACATTGTACTTTGTATACTTCAGGCTTCAACCCTGATTTAGTGAGATTGTAGGAGTAGGAACGCCGCCTAGTTGCGTCGTACCGAACCTGGGTAAAACTCGGTGTTCTCATTTGTCGTATTATCACGTCCCCCCGGCGTTCTACCAGTAGGCTCATTTCACCCCCGTCTATGAACTCTACTATGATGTCTCGACAGTTGGCGGCCACTGTGGGGCCAGCGCCGTTAGAATTTACGTTTCGATCGGGAATACTCGGCGGAATTGGCAGTACAATAACTGTCGGAAGCCTGAAATTCGACGGTGACGTCGGGCGCTTCCTCGACAACGAATCGTACATGCCAGCACGGAATCACCTGGTAAGTGCCTGCGGTTTACCGATTGGATCTACAAATATTTTTATCGGATTAACGGCAGAAACAATGGGATTCTGTGGTGGAAGTAAATTTATCCCACCCGCCCTATACCCAATTGAGGAAAACTATGATACTGCATTCTGCTCGAATCGCCAAAACAGTGTTGAATTTGCCGCCTTTTCGGAGATGCCTGCAATCATGTCTCACTTCATTGACATGGTGCAGTACGAGATCGCGGACAACACAGAACAAACTAACCCCGTGGAAGAAGCAGAAAAGCAACATCCCACAGAAAAAGTGGAAGATCCGAAACCCTTCAGTGAGACGACAAACTCAGAAGCCGACTTTGTATTAGCCGCTATAGAAGCAAGATTGGAGTTGGAACCCGGATCTGAAGACATAGATTCCGAAGACGAAGATGAAGACGCTTTCGAAAGAAAGGTCAAATCTATGCAAGGGAGCTTCCATGAAGTACTTATGGCAAAACCGACTGAAAACTCGGATGCCGAAGACGATGAAGATCCCAAAACACCCGCCGGATGAGGAAAATGAGGATGGTGAAGCTAGTCCAACTTACCCCGATGTCAGAGAATTGACGAAGGAAGAACCGGGCAAGAAACCACCTTCTTCCAAGAAGAAAAAGAAGACTGCCAAGAAACTCCAATATAAACTCTAGAAGAAGAAGATGGAAAAGTTGGCAGATATTGCCAACCAAAACCTGTTGAGAGTTTCTATCCTTCCCTTTCCTCTTCTAGCTAACATCTCCTCCAAATATTCCTTGGATATGGATTGAGCATCACCTTCTTCATCAGAGTCATGTCCATCTTGAACTTGGACTTGATCATCAACGGGAGAAGGATCTCCACTTAGTTGAGCACTCTCAACAATGGGAGGATCTTGAGCTTGGCTTTGTTCATTAGCTTCAGGGCTTGGTGCATTTTCTTGGATAGCTTGTGTATCAATGGGTGTAGTCAATGGCTCTAGTTGACTAGAGAATAGTCCTTCTCCCTTTGTCAAAAGGTGTCCCTCAACAGGGATTTCACCAATCCCCATTATTTTTATGACAATGGGAGGAATTGCATATCCTACAACACCATGATCTATGCGCCCCACTTGGGAGCCATTATCCTCATCAAACATCATGTCCATAGTTTTTTCAACTTTTCTGGTGGACTTGTTGTAGACTCTATAAGCGTGAGCATTTGTGGCATATCTAACAAACATACCCTCATATGATTTGGTCTGAAACTTTCACAGGCGTTTACTTTTCTTACGAATGAAGCATTTACAACCAAAGACCTTGAAGTAAGATACGTCTGGCTTCTTGCCCGTTAGAATCTCATAGGGAGTCTTGTTTAAGTTCTTGCGAAGATATAACCGGTCGCTAGCATGACAAGCGGTGGTGATGGCTTCGGCCCAAAAACTATATGGAGAAGAAAAATCCACAATCATTGTCCTTGCCGCATCTATAAGAGTTCGGTTCTTCCTCTCTGCTAGACCATTTTTTTGAGGAGTATAGGGATTGGAATATTAATGAGAAATCCCCTCTTCACTAAGAAAATCCTACACGGTGTAGTTCTTGAACTTGGAGCCATTATCACTTCGGATAGCCATGATGCTTTTATTATGTTGGCTCTCAACCAAAGGGATAAAATCAATGACGAAGATATGGATCCTAGACCCTGCGGATAAGGACACCCCCTCTCAGGCCCAAGATTAAGGCCCAAGAAGAGGAGCCCTTGGAATGCTCCAGAAGGCCCGCGTGAAGCCCACCCGCTCTAACTTGCGGGTTAAGATAGGAAATATGTAACCGACCTAGTTAGGGTTCGAGTCCTCTCCGGGTAGAACTCGAGACCTGGCCGCCTATATAAAGCCAGGAGAGCCCCGAGAGAGGACCAAGCAATACCGCACGACCAAAAGCCTTGAACTCGAAACCTACTCTCGATTCGAGCACAACCTTTGTAACCGATCTAATCTTTAATACAGATCGACAAGAGGCAGGAGTAAGGGTTTTACCTCTACGAGGGCCCCGAACCTGGGTAAATCTCGCCCCCTGTCTAGCCGACGATTCCACCAGCGCTCATGGGTTCTCCTAATCGAAACCCGATAGGTTCACCGAAGGGATTTGTTGAGTCAGGGATTCGACAATTGGCGCCGTCTGTGGGAACGGCGGGCGCTGGATCACCGGCATCTTCGGCTTCATCAACAACCAACTCCCGTTGGAAACCGACAACTACGGCTCCGAACAATCTTGTACGGATCGGATCTGTCGTGGTCACACCGCACTCGCCGGAATCGCGCCCGATATTCGAAAATCTGGAGGAGAGCGTCACCCTGACGTTCGGGAGCCTCAAATTCGTGACGAACAGGGACGGGATCCTCCACTTCTCGGATGAATCGAAAACTGAATCTGGAGCTGTCGACTCACGCCGTCACCTGGAGAAAAGTGGCGAGTCCATCCGCTTCAACGCCAACGACTATCACACCCTCTTGACAGAGGAACCATCAAGAATTCAAAGAAACCTTCGACCTACGCCTAGGACGCACGAGCTTCGACTAGCTCAAGTCTGCATGGCAGGATCGGAACACGGCTCGGAAACAGAACACAGCGTGACAGAGCGCAACATAATCGGCGTCTCGCGGGAATCCTGGAAACGAGCAAAGGAGGCTATGCGAACAAGCAAGCCACCCGCAGCCGGATCCTCACACAAAGACATGGTTGTCTACCACTATCACCTAGTGAGAGCGGCCACGATTATCAAAGATGCTCGGGTAGATCTGGCCCGCCGAAGAAGAGCGGCGGACGAATCAAGCCAAAGACGAGCTGGGTTGTCCGTAACACCCTCGGTCGGAACCCGACCCGCGAGGAAGGGACACGCATCCACATCCAGGAACGATGAATCCATACCCGAAACAAACAGATCAATCACTCCTTCTCTCATGCGAGTCGACGACGACGGCAACGTGTACCCGCAAACCCCCGCTGCTGCGGTTCTAGCCGCGGCAACCTACATGCAGATGAACCAACCGACGGAAAGCGACCCTCGGGCAGAGCAATACAAAAAAATACGAAAAGGACTCGGATTGGCGGCCGCAAGGCTTGCCTCTCACGATCGCAAGAAGGCCGAGGAGCAGCAGGAGAAGGAGCGACGGGAGAAAGAGAAAGATAAAGAAACGCCCCGCAGGCACAGAAGCTCTTCACCAAGGAAGGATAAGTCACCGCGTCGCGGTCGAGGAAAAGAAGCTAGACGCCGCGGCGACAGTCGAAGCAGCAGTGAAGATAGCCCGAGAGACAGAAGCTCGTGGCACCATAGCAGCCGCTCGAGAAAACGAAGCAAGGAACCAAGGAAAGATGATGACCGCGACCGGCCAGAATACGACGCGCGATCAGATCTCGCTCAAAAAAGGGTGGATAAGGCAAGGGCTTCGCGATATCGCGAGCGCTCTTCGTCCGGCTCCTCGGATGACGAAACCTGCGGAGCACTCTGTTTCGCTCGCAGCATCCGCGAAGCACCTCTACCCAAAAGGTTCAAGCTCAGCACGGAGGTGACGAAGTACGACGGCTCACTCGAGCCCTCTCAGTGGCTAAGCGACTACCTCACGGCAGTAAAATGCCAACGTGGGAACAAGAACACGGCTATGCAATACCTCAATTTGCATCTTACCGGCGCGGCCCGCAGTTGGCTGGAAAGAAGACCAAAATCTTGCTACGCATCGTGGGATGATTTGCACCGCGATTTTTGCAAAAATTTCCAGTCGACTTACAAGAGGCGAGCTACCATCGAAGAACTACGAGCATGCAAGCAGAAGAGTGGCGAGTCCACACGCGAGTACATCCAGCGATGGACCACGCTCAGGAATACCGCGGGAACTATCTCAGAAGAAGTAGCGATCGAAGCCTTCGCAAAAGGCGCCAGAAGAACTGCTTTTCGAGAGGAGCTAGGCAGAGCTGCACCCAAGACTATTGGAGAGCTAATGATCATAGCCGAAAAATGGGCTAACGGAGAAGATGCGGTGCGCAACGAAAGAGCATCGTCACCCGCACACGATGACGACCGTCATGGTCGAAGAAAAAGAAGAAAATATTACGATCATGAGGATAGAGAGGAGTTGGTCGCCGCGGAATTCACGCAAAACTGCGATTCCGGTCGCCGTGGAAGTCGCGAGTGGAGACCAAAGGCTGAAGAAAAATCCCCCGAGGAAGACCTCGATGCATATTGCTCGCTACATCTATTCACATATAAGCGCACGGGCAAAACTAAGGCAACACACCTGCTTAAGGATTGCCGAAAGTTCCATGACATCTCGGACGCACTCGCGAGGAAAAGATCTGCCTCCACTCAAAATTACCCGCCGCTTCCGGGAGGAGGGCACCAAGGATTCCAGCCGCCACCACCACCACCTCCACCTGCAAATCCAAACATGGCGCTAGCCGCAGCACCCGCACCACCACAGAACGCCGGAGCCAACGCGTATCCAAACCCGGCAGGACAACTCGCAATGATCCAGAAGGTATGCCCCTCTCGCAGAGCTCAAAAGACTAACACAAGGCAACTATGCATGGCAGTGCAGACACCGCCAACAAAGACCGAGTACCTGAAAATGGCAGACCAGCCAATCACGTTCTCGATGAAAGATCACCCACCACGAGTCTATCGACCAGGACACGCCGCCCTCGTCATCCAGGCACAAATTGGCAACTATGACTTAGCCCGCGTATTCATGGATGGGGGCAGCGGCCTCAACATTATCTACGCGGATACACTCCGTCGTATGAACAAGAACTTGGACGGCCTCCCGGAATCAGAAACATCCTTCCACGGGATAGTTCCAGGCAAGGCAGTCCGTCCACTCGGAACAATCAACCTAGAAGTTGTGCTAGGCACGCAGAGCAACTACAGGAGAGAGTTCCTCGACTTCGAAGTTGTCGACTGGCCTTCACAGTACCATGCCATCTTGGGTCGAACAGCGTTCGCCAGATTCATGGCAGTACCTCACTACGCCTACCTGAAGCTCAAATTACCTGGCGAACATGGCGTGATCACCATTGACGGAGACTTTCAGAAATCCAACAAATGTGACATTGAGTTCAACGAGATCGCAAAATCTTTCGGGATGCAAGAATAACTTCAAGAGCTGGCAAAAACCACGGATCACTCCGTGATGCCCCTCACGAAGAAAAACGCGCCTGAACTAGAGTTTAGCGCCAACAGCGACACCCGAAAGCATCAAGTGCACCCGACAGACTCTGCGAAGATAGTGATGGTTTCAACAACCCTCTCGCAAACATAGGAAAGCGCGCTCGTCAAACTCCTCCGTGAGTACTGGGAAATTTTTGACTGGCAGCCCTCAGATATGCCAGGAATACCCAGGGAGTTTGCCGAGCACTCACTCGAAGTCTTTCCAGACGCTAAACCCATCAAACAGACCACGCGAAGATTTTCAGAACCCAAGCAGAAGGCGCTTGGAGAAGAAGTAAACAGATTGCTAGCTGCGAAATTCATCAGGGAGATCAAGATATCCACTTGGTTAGCAAACCCGGTGTTGGTCCCCAAAAAGAACACGGATATCCTTCGGGTGTGCATCGACTACACGTCATTAAATAAGCATTGCCCCAAGGATAATTTTCCTCTCCCGCGAATCGACCATATCGTGGATTCTACAGCAGGCTGCCAACGCCTCTCCTTCCTGGACGCCTATTCGGGATACAATCAGATCCGAATGAAAAGGGAGGATGAATAAAAGACAACATTCATCACACCTCACGGTGTCTACTGCTACACAACAATGCCCTTTGGGCTGAAGAACGCATGCGCAACATATCAGCGCTGCATGCAAAGATGCCTCGCCAACCTCATTGGCAAGAACGTGCAAGTGTATGTTGACGACATAGTCATCAAGACTCGAGTTGAGGACACACTCCTCGAGGATATTAAAGAAACATTCGACGCCCTTAATGCATACAGGATCAAGCTCAATCCTACTAAATGTGTTTTTGGCGTTCCGGCAGGAAAACTTCTCGGGTACCTGGTATCCGCCAGAGGCATTGAAGCCAACCCGGAGAAAATACAAGCCATCTTAACCATGAAGGAGCCAACCAATCTGCGCGGAGTCCAACAGCTCGCAGGGCGATTAGCCGCTCTAAGCAGATTCATCGCACGATTGGGGGAGCAAGCACTACCCTTCTACAAGTTGTTAAAGAAGACAGACAAATTCGAGTGGACATCAGAAGCTAAGCAAGCATTCGCAGATTTGAAGCGGTCATTGCAAAGTAGGCGCGTCCTCGCAACACCGCGAGAAGGAGAGCCACTTTTCTTGTACCTAGCCGCCACAAACCAGGTCATCAGCACAGCAATCGTGGTCGAACGACCTGAGGAAGGCAAAGCGTACGGAGTTCAACGTCCAATCTATTACATCAGCGAAGTGCTCTCACCATGCAAGCAACGCTACCCTCACTACCAGAAGCTCGCATATGGAGTCGTTCTTACAGCCCGCAAGCTCAAACATTATTTCCAGGAACACGCCATTACAGTGGTTAATGATGCGTCACTCGGGATGATCATGAACAACCCTATGGCATCCGGAAGAATAGCAAAATGGAACATCGAGTTGGGCGCTTGGGACATCACTTACGCAGGACGCAGCGCAATCAAATCCCACGTACTTGTTGAATTCCTAAGCGAATGGACAGAACTACAAACGCCAGGACCACCCGAGTACACGAGCAATTGGATAATGTACTTTGACGGGTCCAAGAGAAACGAAGGAGCAGGAGCTGGAATTGTTCTTATATCCCCTCGGGGAGACAAGCTGCAATACGTCCTACCGTTGGACTTTCCACCAGAAGATCCGGCATCAAACAACGACGCAGAATACGAAGCCCTGTTGCACGGGATGAAGATGGCAATCGCCTGTGGAGCTACTCGATTAATAATCTACGGCGACTCCAATCTCATTGTGCAACAGACGATGAAAGAGTGTGACGCAATCGCCGAAAACATGATCGCGTATCGCGACATGTACAATCTACTGGAAGGAAGTTTCAAATGATGCGAGCTAAAGCACATCGCAAGATCCAGCAATGAAGAAGCGGATCGACTGGCAAACATGGGTTCCACGAATACACCCATACCACCAGGAATATATTTCGAACGGATGATCAAGCGATCGGTCAAAATCAAGAAAGCTGTAGAAGCACTAGCAGTGCCTGAAACATAGGTCAGCCCGCAAATCGCCCTCATCGAGCTCATTCATAACATATCACGACAGGTTTTTCTGGTCGAGCCAGTCTGGACGCAGAAATATCTCGACTATCTGACCAACAGACAGCTCCCGGCTGACCCACGCGAGACTCGACAAATAATCAGACGCAGCAAATCCTTTCGGGTAGTCAATGGGGAATTATACAAGCAAAGCATCTCGGGAATACTTCAGCGCTGCATCGCACCCGAAGATGGCAAAGAATTGCTCCATGACATCCACCAAGGAGACTTTGGACATTACTGGCTGACAGCAGCTACCGATGCAAAGAACCTGGTCGAACGATGCGATGCCTGTCAGCGATTCGCACCAAGACCACATGCACCTGCTACGGAATTGCACATGATACCCATTGTCTGGCCCTTCGCACAATGGGGGCTAGACATGGTTGGACCACTACGCAAGTCCACCCCTGGAGGATATACACACTTGCCGGTCGCAGTCGACAAATTCACCAAATGGATCGAGGCCACGCCAGTAACTTCGGCTAGTGCCCAATGCGCCGTCAAGTTCCTCGACTCCATTGTATGCAGATTTGGTGTGCCACACGACATCATTACAGACAATGGTACAAATTTCACAGCAAAGGAAACACAACAGTTCTGCGAGGAAAAGGGCATCAACTTCAAGTTTGCTTCAGTTGCCCACCCGCAAACGAACGGACAAGTCGAGAGATCCAACGACTTAGTTTCGGCTGGCATCAAGAAACGCCTACTCGATCGTCTACACCCCGCCGCAGGACATTGGGCAGACGAACTACCCTCCGTACTATGGAGCCTCCGCACAACTCCTAACCTATCTACAAAATACACGCCATTTTTCATGGTATACGGGGCAGAAGCAGTCCTCCCCGAGGACGTTCGATTCAGCGCCCCACGAGTTGTGGCCTACAGCGAAGAAACCTCTAACAGGGCACTCGCGGAAGATATGGATGCACTCGACGAGATGCGGGACATCGCACTCGCAAGATCCGCAGTATATCAGCAATCCCTGCGAAACTATCATAGTCGCCGCATACGCCATAGAGCATTCGCGGTTGGAGATCTAGTGCTGCAGCTCAAGCAGAAGGAAGGACACAAGCTCGAACCACCATGGGAAGGACCCTTCATCATACACGAAGTCATCCCAGGTGGAGCCTACAGGTTGAAGAATCCATCGACTGGAGGAATCTATTCCAATCCTTGGAATATTGCACACCTCCGCAAATTTTATCCCTAGGTTTACTTATTCTCACAACAAATAAGGCTATGCTAGCCACTCTTGTAGCTCGAATACATGACTTTTCAGTCATTGCAATAAAACATGGTTTCTCCATCATATTCACTCGCAACTTCCTATTTTTACACGCTCAAAAGTTACAGGAATACACCCCATAAACACACGGGGGCTACACCTACAACTAAGCATTACAGGAAAAAAGCATACATACAAGGTTATACACCTTACAAACAGTTTTACAAACTATACAAGGTTACAGGATATGCACATCTGACAATCAATCAAAGCGCTGAGCATTCTCAGTCGCTAAAACTCTATCTACCTCCTCAGAGGACAATCGGATGATTTTCTCCGCTGCGGGACGAACAACATCATAGAAGGGGGAAATATCATCGACTGGATCATCTGGGAGCCTGGCTACGGAGTTAAAATCTATTTCAGGATACCATATTCGGACAAAGGATAGAGCTACAACCGCGCCGCATGTCATTTGATTGCGCACACACGCGCGAACCTCTCCCTCACGTCCAAACAACCTGAGAAGATAGCTCCAGTGTTCGGGACCCCTTTCGAGTGGGTAGAAAGCAGCGTTCATCGCGATCAGGACCTCGTGAAAAGAACTCACGACAATTCTAGCTTGCAGAACACGGAACTTCAAGGTGGCCATCCAAAATCCTCGACTGCGATCAGACCAGAAGTTACTCGCGTGAGGTTTTGAGCTACCAGCCTCCTGAACAATGTGGTTTTCCACCCACTGTTTTTCTTCCCTGTCATCCGGTCTGACAACTGAAGAGCAAGCATGCTTGATCAGCTAAGGAAACAAAGCAAAGAGAAGACACGGGGGCTGTATTACTTACACAACAAATCCCTCGCAACCAAAGATAATTCATCCATCAGAAACTGCTCGCGTTCAGCCGCCAGTTTCTGCTTGGACTTCGCCACATCGGCTATAACGCGCAGAGCTTTAAGCTGACGCTCACCCTCCCGGACCTTATCACGAAGACCAGCATAGGTGCCAACGGCGGCAACAAGGGGATTTACTGGAGTAGCATGTCCACTTGAAGATTCTGCAACTACCCCAGTAGCCTGGAAGAATACAAGGAAAGAAGTAAGAAGCCCTATTCGAAGTATTTCTAGTCGCACATCCGACAAAAGTGCTCGGGGGCTACTCCCATCGGGAGAAAATACACAAACTACGGGAAGCAATTTCCAGAACGAACACTTCGATTAAAGACAATAAAAATACGGGAATACATCCCAAGGTTCATTACATTCACGAAGGAAAGGAAAAAGAAGAACAAAACTACGAAGCTACAGTGGTGATCCCACTAGCGGCAGTCGCCCCTCCTTTCAGTCGAGCAAATAGCTCAGACAGCTTCCGAGCAAGAATGGTGGCCTGCTCGCCAAAACGAGAGAGCCGTACCTTTTTGCCCGTCGAGGGGTCGACTGGAAGAGCCGAGTAGGCTTCCTCCAAACCGTTGACTCCGTGTGCCAGCGGGAACTGGATCGCAGTCTTCGCGCCAGACTCCGACTGGGCGACTGCGTAAGCATCCAGGAGATTGCCCTCCGAGAAGATCTTCACCAGGTCGTCTAGCGCGGATGGAGGTACAGCGTTGGCGAGGAAGCGATTGTGCAGTTGCGACAACACTTGGGTGGCATCACCAACCAAGGAGCACACTCCTTCGGCGTGCCTCTTGAGTTGAGCAAGTGTGTCGGTTATTACATCTACCCGCTGGATCGCAGGGATCTCCAAAGGAACATCCAGAAGACCTGCAAAGGAAAAGAATGTCAAAATTTCGCAAGTTCACCAAGCAAAAAGATACAATTGCAAGAGCCTAGGCCACTTACCCGCGAGACGCTCAGCAAGGGGACGGAGGAACGTGACAAGGTCAGAATCGGCCTTATTGTCAGCTTCCTCTTGATCCTTCAAAGCTTTTCTCGCATCCGCAAGTTGCCTATCAAGATCCTCCGACCGCATGCGGGAGGCCTCCAGCTCTTGTCGAATAGCCGCCAAATCAGTTTCCTGAGTGGTTGCCCGCTCAGAGAGCCTGACTTTCTCGGACTCCGAATATTCGAGCCGAGCTGCGCAATAACATTTATTAGACATCAAGAATGGATACAAGAACAGAAACAAGAGAAGGCAATGAGACTTACTCTTAAGGAGCTCGTTCTCGGTGTGGAATCGACTGCAGTCTGACTGAAGCCTCTCGCATTCCGATTCGGCAAGAACAACGCGGCGACCAATCGCCGCAAGCGAGTCAACGAGCGACTGCAAAAGCACAAAAGTAGAAGAATTAGAAGATATAAATTAGAGCCTGTACCCGATTGAATTCAATCGACTACAGCCTCGGGGGCTACTCCCATCGGGAGCACTGTCGTGCACCCGATAAAAATCAAGACGAAGAAAATAAAACAAGATTTTGAGCCTGTAGCCGATCGCAAGCAATCGACTACAGCCTCGGGTGCTACTCCCATCGGGAGCACTGTCGTGCACCCGATAAAAATTCGAAGACAAATTACAAAGTTTACCTGGCCCGTGGCGCGGGAGAGAGGATCTGCGGAGCTGTCCGTCACTTGTTTCGAAGTTGAAGTCCTGGCGGCAAAGCTAGGAGCTTCACGTTCCGCAGTCGCCGCATTGGGGGCTGCGCTGGGAGAATTCTGTACGGTGCCAGCATTGGGTGTCTCACCCGCAGTTCCTGCTTTGTTCCTCTTTTCGGGAGGAACAGAAGAAGCGTACCTGCGAGGGCTTATGGCCTGCACACTACAGCAAAGAAGAACAGGGAATCAAACATAAGCGCCGAAGAAAAAACGTTCGACTAAGAACGAGGAAAATAACTTACTCGTCGTCTTCATCTTCATCCAGCAAATCCACGTTCCAAGCGGTTGCGATTACTGGGAATGAAGGTGAAGGGGCGAGGGAACAAAGTGGAGTCGCGGAGATAGGGGCCTTCCCGGGCGATTCCTCTAAGGAATTATCCTTGGAAGTAGCCTCGTTATCGTCCTCTACCCGACGACACTTGCAATGACGAAGGCCGCCATCCGAACCCTCCGCGCCATCCGAAGAATCGTCCTCGGAGCTCGAGGAAGCATCGGCTACACTGGTATCGGCTAAGCCGTCCAGGTGACTCGCCAATAACTCCGAGGCGTCCTCTCCCGCAACTGGCGGGTAGCAGTTCGCCACTTCTAAGCTCTACAAAGAAGGCAGAGGAAGGCAAGAAAAATTTCAGTCGACCAAAGCTCAAAGCAAAGAAGAAAATAATAACAGACAGGAAGGATAAAACTAACCACGGCTGGTGGAGGTTTCGAAGCGTCGAAGGCTTCGACTGTGCAGTCGGGGAACTTCTCCCCCACCTTCAAGCTAGTGACAGCCGCGATTTTCTTCTCGAACTCAACGTTCGAAAGTTCCTCGCGGCTCACTCGGCTAGGATCTTCAGCGCCTTGGTATTCCCACATGGTGGAAGGCCTTTGCTGCAGCGGTTGGATCCTGCGCTTCAGAAAAATACTCGCCAGGTGCAGCCCGTTGAGTACCACTCCAGCGGTTTGATCCCGGAGAGCGGACACTCTTGCGAGTAGGGGCGTGACAACCTGGGTTTCTTCGGCTGACAGCTTGTGCGCCCAGGACTTCCGCCTCTTCAAAACAGCGAACGGGTGGAATTCCACGATCCCACCCGAGCTGTTGTCGATGACGTAAAACCGCTTTTTTCGTCAGCCTTGGGCGGAGTCGACGAAGTGCATGTTGAAGTAGCTGCTCTCCAGTCGCGCCTGGATCCCGAAGCCACCTGTGCGTAGCGGCTCGCCAGGCTCGGAGTCCACCCGCGATTTCTCGCGGAAGATGCGGACTTTGAAGAGGGCCTTCCAAAGCGCCCAATGAGGGCGAATGCCAAGGAAGCATTCGCAGAACACGATGAAGCACGAAATGTGTTGCACCGCGTTCGGAGGAAGATCGTGAAGCTGAATTCCATAGACATACAGCAACCCGAGGAGAAAAGGATGGAGAGGGAAGGAAAGACCCCGAGACACGTGGTCCGCGAAGACCACACGCTCGTTCGACTGCGGGTTTGGTACCTCTTCTTTCTTCCCGAGGCGCACCCGCTTCTCAGATTCAGCCGGCAGCAGCCCCTCCCAATGCATCTCCTTGATGCTCTTCGCGGTGGTATTGGGCGAGCGCCAGTCGCCAGCTCGAGGCGCAGGTTGCGCGGAAGCTTCTCCGGTTGTAGAGGTGGCAGCGCCACGTCTTTTGCCTCCAGCCATGGTTGACAGCACGAGCTCGAGCGCGAGGAAGAAGATGGGCGCGAGGAAGGAGATGGATTGAAGACGAAGGCTGGGAAGTTTTTACCGCAGCGCTAAGTCCCGTATTTATACACAGAGTGAATCAGCCCCAGCCATTCGATGCGCTACGTGGCGCCTATCACAGCCACCACGTGTGAAGATGAAACGAAGGGACGGTGAACGCTGTTCCGTGCCACGATCTTAACAGAAGACCGTGCGCATTTACTGCGCAGTTCGCGTAAAAACCGGAAGCATCGTCTCGTTTCCCGGTCAAAAAGCTGACTAAGTGGGCCAGCCCATCTGCTACCACTCCGTCACGTCCCATCGGGAGGAGAAAAGTGTGCCATGACGTCATGGCACACGACATCAAGCTCAAGAATTGTCGAATGGAAATTCAAACACGAAAACAACTTCGTACGAAAACTTCTTCGACTAAAAGCAATTCCTTTTGAGAAATAAATCATAACACAGGACCTCTTTAAGACAAGAGAAAAATGCCCTATACGCGAAAACTCTTTCGTATGGGCACAGCACTCCAAGCATGAAAATTCTTTCATGAGGACATAACTTTCCTCAGCACGGAAATTCTTTCGATTGAAACTCAAAAGGTCACTCGGGTAGATATAACCTACCTCTTTTTTACACATGATATCTTACATCATAAAAACCTGGGTTGTTCAGCCGACTAGGCACATCCGGATGCCATATTCTTCGAATATGAAGGTAAGACCCAAAAAGATCTCTCTTAAAGGGCCTGGAATCGCACTCAAAAGCTGCGTCCTCCGGTATGTTTCCGTGTCAACAACACGAAGAAAAATCCTAGCGGACGCGCCGGGTACCCCCATAGGTTAAGTTCGACTCGATAAGTCCACAACGGCCCAGTCGCAACAATCACCTTATCGGGTTCGAGCCGGAGGTCTCGAATCTGTGTAGGCCAGGAATGTTTTTGCCCTAGTCGCAATTAATTGGCCCTGATCTTTCGGGAGAGCCAAGCTACTGTGCCGCATCCTTCTGCAAATAAAGCCGCAAAAACAGGCACTTAAGTCGCTCGACACTCAAGCATAAAGGACTCATTGCACAGGGAACACACCCTTTTGAACAGCAAGCCGCCAAGCAGCTTATCCAAAAAAGCAAGGCCAAGAAAGGGTTGACCGTCTACTCGACTGGATAAATCCTACTCGAGCAAACGCTCGGGGGCTACTGACAAAGATATGGATCCTAGACCCTGCGGATAAGGACACCCCCTCTCAGGCCCAAGGTTAAGGCCCAAGAAGAGGAGCCCTTGGAATGCTCCAGAAGGCCCGCGTGAAGCCCACCCGCTCTAACTTGCGGGTTAAGATAGGAAATATGTAACCGACCTAGTTAGGGTTCGAGTCCTCTCCGGGTAGGATTCGGGACCTGGCCATCTATATAAGGCCAGGAGAGCCCCCCGGGAGAGGACCAAGCAATACCACACGACCAAAAGCCTTGAACTCGAGACCTACACTCGATTTGAGCACCACCTTTGTAACCGATCTAATCATCAATACAGATCGACAAGAGGCAGGAGTAAGGGTTTTACCTCTACGAGGGCCCCGAACCTGGGTAAATCTCGCCCCCTGTCTAGCCGACGATTCCACCAGCGCTCATGGGTTCTCCTAATCGAAACCCGATAGGTTCACCGAAGGGATTTGTTGAGTCAGGGATTCGACAATCAATGACTATCTTTTAAGTCTGACTCTTCCTCTTGAAGAAATACACCCAACAATATCTTGAATAATCATCCACAATCACCAAGAAATACTTATTTCCACCAAGACTATCATAGGATAGTGGACCAAAAAGGTCCAAATGAATGAGCTCGAGAATTCTTGTGGTGGTGATGGTGGTCTTGCTAGGATGGGGTTCTCCATGTTGCTTTCCAAACACGCAAGAGCTACAGACGCACGATCTTTGGAAAACTTAGCATTGGTTAGTCCTAGAACATGATTACCACTTTGAAGGTCATGCAACGTCCTCATATTGGTGTGGGTTAACCGGTGATGCCAAAACCAACCCACATCAACTTTAGCCATTAGGCATGTCTCGGTACACGTGTCTCCTTTAGATAAGTCCACTACATACATGTCCTTCTCGACATACCCAACAAAGGCTATTTTAAGAGTCGTTTCCCAAGTGAAAATCACATTCTCTTTATGAAATAAATAGGTAAAGCCACAATTTGAAAGTTGAAGGACCGACATAAGATTATAGCCAAGGACTCAACATGGAGCGCATTCTCAATTGATAAATCATTTGAGATAGCCACCTTGCCTGGTCCCAATACCTTTAGCTCAGAGTTATCACCAATAGTGACGCAAATGAGATATGCTGAAGGAGGGTCAAGATTACTCATTCCATCTTTGCTTCTGGTCATATGTTGGGATGCACCACTATCCACCGTCCATTTACCCAACCTAGAAGCATTTCCCTACAAGAGACCAATTTCTTGATTTAGGTACCCATCCTTCAATGGGTCCTATTTTGTTAGTAACAAGGGTCTTAGGAACCCAAATAGTCCAATGATAATCATCACCATAAGAAGTACCAACATATTTAGCATAGACATGACCATCTCTAGATTTCATAAGAACATAAGAGGGGTTATATTTTCCAGCAAAGTCATTGTGAGTGCCGCTCCCCCTAGAGTTCTCACCACCCACAATGGTGTTGGTCTTCTTCTTTTTGATCACATATACTTCTTTCATAGAGGTAATATTTTGTGAAGGAGAAGTGACCTTCTTGTTGTTCTTGTTCTTGTTCTTCTTCTTCTTTTTCTTTGACTTAGCAACACAGCCAAGTCCCTCCTTTCCATTCTTGACTCTTTGAGAGTTTATCACAACATTGAGAAGTTTATCACCTCCTACAATGTTAGTTGTACCACAAGAGTTGCTAGAAGAGATAACAATACCATTGGAGGAGGAAGGCATAACTTGCTTATTAGATTGTTGAGCTAGAAGTTTATCACGAGACTTGGTAAGTTTGCCATGAATTTCTTTAAGAGACATGAACTCTTTTTCTAGTTTTTCATGACTATCAACAAGTCTATCATGAGCAATACCTAGGTCAATCTTTTCATTTTCATGAGTTTTAGCAATAGTAAGGGATAGTTCATTGTCCCTTCTAAGTTTAGAAACACAAATAGCATAAGTCTTTTCAAGACTAGATAGTTTATCCTCAAGAGAAGCTCCAATGGAAAGCTCTTTCTAAAAATCCTCTTTAAGCTCTTTTTCATTGCTAGAATGACCACCTTCATAACTATCCAAAGTCATGATGATTTCTTTTCCTTTCCATCTACAAGAGAGTTTAGCATCATCAAGTTACCTTAAAAGGGCATACACCTTTTCGTTGGTTTCATCTTCAACACAATCCAATAATGAAGGAGGGTTAGTGGAAATAGTCTTGGAGGTTGTTGGAGGGATAGTAACCCGGTAGGCCCATGCCAGGGCGAAAACTCGGCCAAAAGGAAATCACACAAGACCCGGCCCAAGATGGAGGAGTTTCTAGAAGGCCCAAAGGGGAGCGTGGATATTGTGATCCGAGCCTTGGGGGTCATGATTAGGAAGCCTAGGGTTATGTGTGTATTCCGGGTAGGATTCCGGGTGTGCCTTGTATAGGAAGCCACAGAGCCGGGTATTATATAAGCCGGCTCCTGGGACAGAGAGACAGAGAGTTTTCCAGATATTCGAGTATTCTAGTAGTACGAGAGCTGATAATTGTAACCCTGGATCGGAATCTCGGCGACATTGCAGCCAGAGCTTCCAGATCTCTAGTTGATATGATTTCCTAAGCTAAACCCTCTCCCAAACACCAGAGTCGATCTGCCCCAACCTAAGTTACCCATGGTAACGTCTGCCGTGAATATCCCGCGACAGTTGGTGCCCACCATGGGGCCAACGTCCAAAGGTGTTTACGTGTCACATCCGGACTTCTAGGGGATACTCACAGTCCGCTAAATAGTAGAACAAATGGCTTACGGGGCATACCGGCACCCGCATCTCAATATGAGCAGGCCAACACGTAAACGTGTGACAACCATTCTCTACTATCCATCGTCTGCGCAAACCATCCCATAGAAATCAGGACACTTCCGTTGACGTACTTCATAACATACACACATGGTACGTCAACGGCATCAGAACAACTGATATCACAACATATCTCTAAGACACAAGAGATTGAAATAAGTTGCAAATAGCTCTCACTAGAGCAGAGATAGCAAATACAATCATCCAGAGGACACATGTCCCAACAATTCATCATTACAACGCAGCGGAAGCATCCAAAGTGTCTGAGTACAGACAAGATCCAAATAGGCCTAAGAGGCCGGAAACGAAAAGATGGAGCCCATCCACGATGTCTCGGATCCTGCCCGGGTCCGCTATCTACTCGTCAGCAGCCTCGTCAAACTCCACGTAGTAGCCATCACGGGGATCCTCGTAAGCGTAGTCTGCGGAAACCACAGCCCCAAAGGGGTCAGTACATAAACGTACTGGCAAGCAAGACTCACAGTTCACCAAAGTGTACCCCATAACATCAAGCACAGATGCTTTGGGTTCAATGGAAGAAAGGGTGATACAAAAGATGCGGTAGCGGGCTGCACTAACCAACTACAGAACATACTACAACTTCCGGCTAACAGAAAGGAGATAAGATAGCGAATCGTAACCAACTACAACTAACCACCAAACAAACCCATCCTGGATCTTGCCCCTTATCCAAAGAAGCAATCCGAGGATAACTCACACAGTTGGATTAATGATGGGTCAAGTTATTGTGTCGATAAGACTATTACTAGTCAAGTTAACATTAGTTAGGTGTAAGTTGTTCTGAGTACTTCTTAGCCAGTACTTTCACCAAGTCATCCATAACCGCGGAAAACACGGCTTCTCGAGCAGATTTATCCCTGCAGGGGTGCACCAATTTGGCCGTACACGTAAGAATAACCCGCCAGATGGAATGCCTCCCACCAAGCGGGGCACTCAACACAACTCAACTCTTCTTTGCATCAAGCCCAAAGAACCACGTGCTGTGCGTGCGCGGCTAATCGAGCCCCACGAAGAAAAGGGGACCCTCATAGCACTCTAAGACCACGCCGCCCTAAATGCCGACTACAAAAGTTCCACCCTGGCCTCGGGTTCGTACTTGCATATGCGTGCATCAAATGGAAAGCTCGAACTAAGTGTGGCGATTTGGACGAGATGCGAATCGAATCAAATTGAGGGGGGCGCCCATACACGCTTCCCACATGCGGTTAGTGCGCTCATCATGGATCAGTAGACAAGACCCTTTTCCTAATTAGGGTCGACACTAGCAGGCCTCAAAACCACGTCGGGCCTCCTGCCGGTGCCTTGTCATCAAATTAGCATTACCTCAAACATTAACAGGTTGTTGTTTAACATCGAGCCCCCAGAACATAATAAATATGATAACAGAAAGTAACAGACAAAAGACTCGAGCAAAAACAACCCTAAGCATGCTAGTAAGACACGGGCAACAAGCAATGGGGTTATAGGTGTGGAGGTGAGGCTATATCAGGGTTAAAGGATAACATGTGATAGGATCGAACAGAAGCAACGATTCATATGGCTAGCAGAAATAGGCAACGGAAAAGTATCGGTATCCAATGTGGAAAGGAACACATTGGTTCATGTGAGTGAATACTTGCCTGCAAACTCAGCAGCCTGGTACTGAGCTAGATCCTCAGAAGGGGTGTCGTAGGTATCGTCTGTCTCAACGTCGTCATCTATTCGAGAAGAAGCAAACAAACAACGCAGAGAGATAAACAATCAATAACATGGCATAGGGCACAATCATGGGATGATGCATGACCATTTAATTGATGCATAGAAATAAACTAGTTGACATGGTAACATAACAAGATTAAATGGACCCACATGCAACTTGGATTGCATATGGAAAGCCCATGAATTATGGTTGAAATAATTGTTTTACAACTAATCAACAGGTGAAAGTGGATTAGTATGATGCATGGATGAGGAAAACAGAAAAATAACAACAATAGAATCAATTTGAAATAAGGTTTACCAAGTTTGGAATTTTATTTATTAAGTTATGGAATTTTGGTTCCTTAAAGGTGTTACACGAGCATTTATTGTTTTCACCCATTTTAATTGTTCAAAATAGATAACAAAGTTCATATTTGGAAAGTACACAAAATTTTAGGTGGAATACATGTTTCACTTGTTGAAAAAGGATTTAAAATAAATTACTTATGAATTAAACAAGTTTAAACAAGATTTCATTGGAATTAAATTAAGTATGAATATTATTTGAATTTTATTTGTTCAAAACATTAAACCAAATTCATATTTGAAAATTTTATACTTTTCTGGTTTGAAAACATATTTTATAAGTTAAAAAATAATTTAATTTGAGCAAGTTATGAATTTAGCAAATTTTAAATGATTTAAACAAGGTTTAAATTATTTACCCAATTTTAATTATTCAAATCATGAAACAAATTTTATATTTGGAAAGGTGATTTAATTTAGCATGGAAAACATATTTTATTTGTGTTATTGGAATTAAGTTTGAATTATTTATGAAATTAACCAAATTTAAAAGGAGTTGTTTGAATTTGAAATTTGAATGCATTTTAAATGTTCAAAACAGAATACAAATGTTTTAAATAGGTAGAGAATTAAATTTGGTTTAGTAAACATATTTTACTTATTTTATTTGAATTTGTAATTCAAAAGTTATTTGCATTTTTAACCCAGGGACTAATCTGTAAAATAAAAGGATTTATTTTAAAAAGAAAAGGCCAGAAAACCTTTTCTACCTCGCAGTGGCCCAGCCCAGGCCACTGACGAGGGGGCCCTGGCCACGGTGGCCCGCGTGTGTGCGCGCGTGGCAACACAGGCCACTGGCAGGTGGGCCTCCTCCCTGCCCGCGTGGCAAACAAAAATGTGGGGATTAAATCCCGCGGGGGCAGGGCTCGAACCTGCGACCCCGTGCGCGCGTGGAGTGGTGCGTTACCACTGCGGTGTTCTTCTGTTTGTTGACAGTAGAGGATGCGTGGTGTGGATATTCTTCAGTTAGCGGCTAGCACCTGACGAAACTGAATTCGTTCGATGACTGAAACTGACAGAGGGGTGGCCGCCGGCGAGCTGCCGTGCTGCGGTGGAGGCGTGGGCTAGTGTGCGTAGGAGATGGGTGACCGTGTGCTCGCCACGGTTGCAGAGAGGAGGGAGATGGAAGGGATGGAGGTGATCGACTGCTCACCTCGAGGGATTCAGAGGGAGGAGCAGGCTCGGGGCAGAGGTGGTCGCCGGCGATGGAGAGGACGGCGGCGGCGCTGTGGTTGCTCCTGGACGTCGTGGTGGTGTCGCAGAGGGAGAGGGAGGTACGGGGGTTTGATTCTCGTGCCTACCCTGCTCGGTGGAGGCCCATAACGCCGGTGATCATCGGAGTTCAGAGGGTGGCGGCGCGGTGGTGAGAGATACAGAGAGGTGGACAGCGAGCTGAGAGAGAAATTCGGCGGCGGTGATCGAGGGAGAGGGAGAGAAGGGCTAGGGCTACCTCGGGGGGGCTAGGGTTAGGTTTATAGGGGTGAGGAGCGCGCGGTGCCCGTCTGCTGCGTGCACCGTCGACGTGGACTGCCGGATTTCCTGCCGTACAGGAGGAAGAAAAGGGCGAAGGGGTACCGGGCCGTGGGGAAAAATTGGTGGGCTGGGCCTGCGTGTGTGCACAGCCCACTGCCCCTCTCTCTCTGTTCTTTTTTAAATTTTCTGTTTCTTTTTTTTTTGCTGAAAAGAAATAGGAAGAAAAAGAATAGGTTTTGATGTTAGAAAATTTTAGGAAAAATTGGTATTGCCTATTTATTGTAACAGCAACAACTTGCAAGTTTTGGTTTTTCAAAATGATTTGAATTTAAGTGTTGTTTGCAATTTGTTTGAAATTTGAATGAAATTAATATTAATTGAAATAATTGAACTTAAGCAAATAAGTTTTTAATTCAAGTTTCTTTGAACAAGTGATTGATTTGTTTTGTAAGTTTCAGAATTTCAAAAATGGTTGCTGTTTGTAATTGAATTTGAATAACATTTGAATTAAGTGAATTATTAAAAGCCATAATTTTAAATAGTTTGAACCTTATGGTTTAATGGAAACAATGAATGTTTTATTTGAACTTTTTATTTGGAAAAATTGTAACATAACAAGTATGAACAATTTGATTTGGAAATTGGTTTGAATTTGAAATAGAAAACAATTGAAAACAGATGCAAAACAAATGCAAACAAAAGTAATGAGTATGATGACATGATGCAAAACTTTAATAAAACAAGAAACAAACATTCTAATGGAGATTTTCATACTTTGGATGTTACAAAACGCCCCCCCTTGAAGGAATCGCGCCCCGAGATTCCTACTGAGAAGAGAAAAGGTCCGGATACTTCTTGCGAAGATCCTCTTCGGTCTCCCACGTTGCCTCTTTATCGGAATGATGAGACCACTGCACTTTCAAGAACTTGGTGCTCTTGTTGCGAGTCTTACGCTCGGTCTCATCGAGAATACGAACAGGGTGCTCCTCATAAGAGAGATCTTCTTGCAGTTCAATGGAATCATGATCAACTGCATGATCTGGATCTTTGAAACACCTCTTGAGCTGTGACACGTGAAACACATCGTGCACCTTGGATAGTTTTTCTGGAAGTTCAAGACGATAGGCATTTTCCGCACGCCTTGAAAGAATGTTGAAAGGACCAATGTATCTTGGTGCAAGCTTTCCTTTCACACCAAAACGATGAGTGCCTCTGAGGGGAGTTACACGGAGATATGCCTTGTCACCAGGTGCATAGATCATATCCCTGTGCTTGCTATCATAGTAGCTTTTCTGACGAGACTGAGCAATCTTGAGATTGTCACGAATGATGCGAACTTTTTCTTTGGCTTCCTTAACAATGTCAGGGCCTAAGAGTGAACGTTCACCAGCTCCAGACCAATTGATTGGACTCCTGCATCTACGGCCATAGAGAGCCTCAAATGGTGCCATGCCTAGGCTTGCCTGGAAGCTGTTGTTGTAGGAGAATTCAGCATATGGAAGGCAATCCTCCCATTTCATGCCAAAGGAGAGACCACATGCTCTGAGCATATCCTCGAGAATCTGATTGACTCTTTTGACTTGCCCTTGAGACTGAGGATGATAGGCTGTGCTGAACAGAAGTTTGGTGCCCAATGCTTCTTGAAAGCTTTTCCAGAAATGAGAAGTGAAGATGCTTCCATGGTCTGAGCTTATTTCCAATGGAACACCATGAAGAGGAACAATCTTTGCTGTGTAGAGCTCTGCTAACTGGCTAGCTGAGATTGTTTCTTTGACAGCAAAGAAGTGAGCTACCTTAGTGAGACGATCAATGACAACGAAGATTGCATCGTTGCCCTTCTTGGACTTTGGAAAACCAGTGACGAAGTCCATTTGAATCATGTCCCACTTCCACTCAGGGATTTTCAGTGGTTGGAGTAGACCGGCTGTTTTCTGATGGAATGCCTTAACACGTTGACAAACGTCGCACTCAGAAACGTATTGAGCAATTTCACGTTTCATGCCAGGCCACCAATACAGTGTCTTGAGATCCTGGTACATCTTTGTACTTCTAGGGTGTATGGAGAGAGGAGTTTCATGAGCCTCCTTGATAATGACATCTTTGAGACTTTGAACTTGAGGAACTGCAATGCGTGCTTCGAAGAACACAGATCCCTTGTCATCAATTGAGAAGGACTTAAATTTCTCCTTGCCTTCTTTGATGTGTTCTACCATCTTCTTGATTTCAGCATCGCGAAGTTGTTCAGAACGAATCTTGTCCTCGAGAGTTGGACTGGCTGTCAAGTTCGCAAGATAACCTTGATGAACAAGCCCAAGGTTCAGCTTCTGGAATTCTTCATGAAGTGGGGGTTGGCTTTCCCTGATCATGAGATTTGCAATACGACTTGCGACTGAGAGCATCGGCCATAACATTAGCCTTGCCTGGAGTGTAAGAAATGGTAAGATCAAAGTCCTTAATCTTTTCAATCCATCTCCTTTGCCTGAGGTTTAGATCTGGCTGAGTGAAGATGTATTTCAGACTCTTATGATCGGAAAAGATTTCAGTGCGATTACCCAACAAGTATTGCCTCCATTTCTTGAGGGCAAACACAACTGCTGCAAGTTCAAGGTCATGTGTGGGATAATTGAGCTCATGTGCGTTCAACTGACGTGAAGCATAAGCCACAACTTGACGTTCTTGCATAAGAACTGCTCCTAGACCTTGGAGGGAAGCATCACAGAATATTTGGAAAGGTTTGGTAGTATCTGGGCCAACCAGAACTGGTGTAGAAGTGAGTTTAGTCTTTAGGAGATTGAAACTTTCATCACACTGTGGAGACCAAACGAACTTCTTGTCCTTCTTTGTGAGATCAGTGAGAGGTTTGGCAATCTTGGAAAAGTTTTGGACGAAACGACGGCAATAGCTAGCCAAGCCAAGAAAACTTCTTACTTGCTTCACCGTCTTAGGAGGTTTCCAATCAACAATTGCCTTTACCTTTTCTGGATCAATGGCTATGCCCTTGGCTGAGATGACATGACCAAGGTAAGCAACTTCTGGAATCCAGAACTCACATTTGGAGAACTTGGCATATAGACGATGCTCGCGAAGTTTCATGAGAGTGAGACGAAGATGCTCTTCATGCTCTTCCTCGGATTTTGAGTAGACAAGAATGTCATCAAGATATACCACAACGAACTTGTCGAGGTATTCGTGGAAGACAGAATTCATGAGTCGAGAGAATGTCGCCGGTGCATTGGTGAGACCAAAGGACATGACGGTGTATTCATATAGACCGTACCGAGTGGTGAAAGCTGTCTTTGGAATATCCTCTTTTCTGATCTTTATTTGATGGTAACCCATTCTCAAGTCCAACTTGGAGAATACTGAGGTTCCAGCAAGTTGATCAAAAAGATCATCGATACGAGGAATTGGATACTTGTTTTTGATGGTTTTCTCGTTAAGAGGACGATAGTCAACAACGAGTCTCTTTGTGTGATCCTTCTTCGCAACGAACAGAGTTGGGAAACCCCAAGCCGAGGAACTAGGTTGAATGTAACCTTTTTCCATGTACATATAGATTTGCTCCTTTAACAGTTTCAGTTCAGGAGGAGCTATCTTGTATGGATGCTTAGAGATTGGAGCAGTACCTGGTTCAAGCTCGATCACGAACTCAACTGCTCTGTCCGGAGGCATCCCTGGCAACTCTTCTGGAAAGACGTCAGGGAATTCACAAACCACCGGAACATTTTCAAGTAGAGGTAGAGGTTTTGCATCGAGGGTGCATAGCTGAACGGAACTTGATTCATTTGGAGAATAGACTATCTGGCCAGAAGGGTGGAACAGAGTTATTGACTTCTGAGCACAGTCAATCGTAGCTTTATTAGCCTTCAACCAATCCATACCAAGAATGACATCAATGTCAGAATTGCCAAGCAGTATGAGAGAAGCAAGGAATATGTGGCCTCCAATTAGAATTTGATTTCTATGACTGATCTTAGACGTTTGCATAGTTGCTCCAGGGGAGTTTACTACTAGCGGGGAACCCAAACCAACAAAAGGGAGTTTAATTGCTGTCGCAAAGATCTTTGACACGAAAGAATGTGATGCTCCGGTATCAAACAACACTTTAGCTGGATTAGAGTTTACGGGAAATGTACCGAGAACGACGTCAGGAGCTTCCTCAGCTTTGTCGATCTTGACATGATTCACCCTTGCGGTCCTCCCGACAGGCCTGTTGTTGGAGTTGAAGGCTTTAGGCGGGGGAGCACGCACCATTGCCTGGTTGGTGTTAGGACGAGGTGGTGGTGGAGGTAGCTGCCTCTGTGTGCACTTGTCAGCGTAGTGCCCCGTCTGCTTGCACTTGTAGCAAGTGACGACACGAGGAGGCCCTGGCCTTGGCTGCCCCATCGAAGCCCTCTGATCATGCATCTGAGCAGGGTTGGGTGGGCGGGTAGCGAAGCCTAGAGAAGCTTGGGCATATGGAGCCCGAGTGACAGCACCATTTGGCACCGAGATGCGGCGCTTCTGCGGAGGGGTGGTCATGTTGGAGGAGGAACCACCCTCACGCGAGTGCTTGCGAGACTCCTCGAATGCCTTGCGCCCATTTTCTTCATTGAGCGCGGTGTTAACGAGCTCCTCGAAGTTGTTGGCCTTGATGTTGGTGAGGGCGTACTTGAGTTCCGGGTTAAAACCTCTGCGGAACCTTGCCATCTTCTTAGCCTCAGTGGACACCTCATCACCAGCATAACGAGCGAGGCGATTGAACTCACTCTGATAGTCAATGACGTCCAGCTTGCCCTGCTTGAGAGAGCAAAACTCTTCACGCATCCTTTCCATGAGACCATCTGGAATGTGGTGCTTCAGGAAAGCTTCCTTGAAACAACCCCAGGTGATTGGATAGCCAGCTCTCATGGTCTGGTAGTTTTCCCACCAAGTAGCTGCCTGACCCTTCAGCAGGTAGGAGGCATACTTGACCTTGTCTTCCTCTGCAACGTGAGCAATGTCCAGAGCCTTGGCTATCTCACGGATCCAGTCATCAGCATCCAGAGGCTCGCGTGTTGCCACGAAAGCTCTCGGGCCCAGGCTGAGAAACTCCTTGATACTGACTCGTGGAGCATTCTAGTTGTTGTGCTGGTTAGTCTGAAACTGGGCCATCTGCGTCATGACTTGAGTCATCTGAGTCAACAGCTCCGTGATTGGTGGTGGCTCAGGCGGGGTGTTCCTTGTTGGCGGCATCCTGAATAGACATGCGTTTTAGCACAACAACAGAAAAGGATAGACTTGGAAACCGAAAGAGAGATTATTCCGACGCATGAATAGATAACCAACAGGTACATCATCACATGTTCAATTACATCAGAATATCCAACACACCACAAATGGTTCGAATGCCAAAGGATAACTAAACATAACTAGGAATGGATACATCGGTACTCCCATGCTCATCACGCAGGACGGCGGTGAGTAGTACGACGAGAGGTACGGTGAGGAGCACGCCCACGAAAGTAGGTAGAACGACGATCCACATAGACCTGACGTGGTCTGAGAGCGACTCTAGGTGTGGTGAAGTACATAGCGTCGACTCCCTGTGCTCCAAAGCGTGGAATCCCAGTGTAACCAGCACCGAGGTTGAGGAGTGGACCTCTGATCGGCTCGTAACCTCCAGCATCTGGCAGACGACGACCAACTGGCTGATCGAAACGTGCAAAGCGCTCATCTCCAACAAAGTCTGTGGTGTAAGTCGCCAGACGAGTCAAAGCAAGGTAGAGCTGCTCTCTGACGGAAACCAACTCCTGAGATAGTGTGCTGGCAACTGCGTCACTGTGCCTCACAAACTGAGCGGTGGTGTGCAGCCTGGAGTTATCATGCTCGTAGACATCCAAGTTGTCGTAGAGAGTGAAGTGAGCTCCCTCCGAAGTGATGTAACCACGGGGGATGTGGCGATAGATAGAATCGTCAAATCCCCAGTAGTCAGCATGAAGGACGGTGAGACTCACATAAGCTGCCTGCTGCACAGCCATATCCACTGTGGAACCTACTGCCTCGTAGCGGTGGACAACGTTCATGCCATCATCTGACAGAATGTAGACGATAGCCTGGTAGTATGTCTGGTCAAACTCTCGCTGCTGCTCGTAGACCTGGTACTCTGGTGCCCAACGGAACCCCAGATAAGTGACCATGTCTCTTAGCATCTCCGGATAACCGGCAGTGCTCTCGCAACGAGTCATACGAACCACCTGCGGGAAGAACCTGAGATCCATCTACAGATGATCGGAGAAGTTTTGATTAGACGCCGGTAGAAGAATTGAAGTGGAAAGCAACAACAAGGTTTCAACGGACGAAAAGGATGTTGAGAAGAACAGGATATCGAAGCAACATCGGGAAACACGAGACCAAAACACTCCTGAGGTACTACGGAAAACCCATCCGGGCTTCTAAAGGATCAATATCTACTCCTTAAGGAATAGAGGATCTGCTTCCGGGGCTTACACGCCTCCGTTCTCAATCATGAGTAGGCAACATGATAAATCATGTCACAACCACCCCCATTCATATGGTCTAGTAGATATAACTATCCTAGAGAAACCAGGATACGTGAAATCCTAACTTGAAAGTTTAGATGAGAAGGAAAAACAACGTTGCACTTCCTTGCCAGAAAAAGGGAGGGTGGGTGGGGAAAGAAGAAAAAAGAACAGAATTCCTACTCTCACGTTTCATTTTTCCTATATAGCTACAAAATAGTTTCTAGACTCAACTGCGACCAGTAAAAAGGGATCCTACAGGCAGACAGGCTCTGATACCATTTGTCGCACCCGGACTTCTAGGGGATACTCACATTCCACTAAATAGTAGAATAAATGGCTTACGGGGCATACCGGCACCCGCATCTCAATATGAGCAGGCCAACACGTAAACGTGTGACAACCATTCTCTACTATCCATCGTCTGCGCAAACCATCCCATAGAAACCAGGACACTTCCATTGACGTACTTCATAACATACACACATGGTACATCAACGGCATCGGAACAACTGATATCACAACATATCTCTAAGACACAAGAGATTGAAATAAGTTGCAAATAGCTCTCACTAGAGCAGAGATAGCAAATACAATCATCCAGAGGACACATGTCCCAACAATTCATCATTACAACGCAGCGGAAGCATCCAAAGTGTCTGAGTACAGACAAGATCCAAATAGGCCTAAGAGGCCGGAAACGAAAAGACGGAGCCCATCCACGATGCCTCGGATCCTGCCCGGGTCCGCTATCTACTCGTCAGCAGCCTCGTCAAACTCCACGTAGTAGCCATCACGGGGATCCTCGTAAGCGTAGTCTGCGGAAACCACAGCCCCAAAGGGGTCAGTACATAAACGTACTAGCAAGCAAGACTCACAGTTCACCAAAGTGTACCCCACAACATCAAGCACAGATGCTTTGGGTTCAACGGAAGAAAGGGTGATACAAAAGATGCGGTAGCGGGCTGCACTAACCAACTACAGAACATACTACAACTTCCGGCTAACAGAAAGGAGATAAGATAGCGAATCGTAACCAACTACAACTAACCACCAAACAAACCCATCCTGGATCTCGCTCCTTATCCAAAGAAGCAATCCGAGGATAACTCACACAGTTGGATTAATGATGGGTCAAGTTATTGTGTCGATAAGACTATTACTAGTCAAGTTAACATTAGTTAGGTGTAAGTTGTTCTGAGTACTTGTTAGCCAGTACTTTCACCAAGTCATCCATAACCGCGGAAAACACGACTTCTCGAGAAGATTTATCCCTGCAGGGGTGCACCAATTTGGCCGTACACGTAAGAATAACCCGCCAGATGGAATGCCTCCCACCAAGCGGGGCACTCAACACAACTCAACTCTTCTTCGCATCAAGCCCAAAGAACCACGTGCTGTGCGTGTGCGGCTAATCGAGCCCCACGAAGAAAAGGGGACCCTCATAGCACTCTAAGACCACGCCGCCCTAAATGTCGACTACAAAAGTTCCACCCTGGCCTCGGGTTCGTACCTGCATATGCGTGCATCAAATGGAAAGCCCGAACTAAGTGTGGCGATTTGGACGAGATGCGAATCGAATCAAATTGAGGGGGGCGCCCATACACGCTTCCCACATGCGGTTAGTGCGCTCATCATGGATCAGTAGACAAGACCCTTTTCCTAATTAGGGTCGACACTAGCAGGCCTCAAAACCACGCCGGGCCTCCTGCCGGTACCTTATCATCAAATTAGCATTACCTCAAACATTAACATGTTGTTGTTTAACATCGAGCCCCCAGAACATAATAAATATGATAACAGAAAGTAACGGACAACAGACTCGAGCAAAAACAACCCTAAGCATGCTAGTAATACACGGGCAACAAGCAATGGGGTTATAGGTGTGGAGGTGAGGCTATATCAGGGTTAAAGGATAACATGTGATAGGATCGAACAGAAGCAACGATTCATATGGCTAGTAGAAATAGGCAACGGAAAAGTATCGGTATCCAATGTGGAAAGGAACACATTGGTTCATGTGAGTGAATACTTGCCTGCAAACTCAGCAGCCTGGTACTGAGCTAGATCCTCAGAAGGGGTGTCGTAAGTATCGTCTGTCTCAACGTCGTCGTCTATTCGAGAAGAAGCAAACAAACAACGCAGAGAGATAAACAATCAATAACATGGCATAGGGCACAATCATGGGATGATGCATGACCATTTAATTGATGCATAGAAATAAACTAGTTGACATGATAACATAACAAGATTAAATGGACCCACATGCAACTTGGATTGCATATGGAAAGCCCATGAATTATGGTTGAAATAATTGTTTTACAACTAATCAACAGGTGAAAGTGGATTAGTATGATGCATGGATGAGGAAAACAAAAAAATAACAACAATAGAATCAATCTGAAATAAGGTTTACCAAGTTTGGAATTTTATTTATTAAGTTATGGAATTTTGGTTCCTTAAAGGTGTTACACGAGCATTTATTGTTTTCACCCATTTTAATTGTTCAAAATAGATAAAAAAAAGTTCATATTTGGAAAGTACACAAAATTTTAGGTGGAATACATGTTTCACTTGTTGAAAAAGGATTTAAAATAAATTACTTATGAATTAAACAAGTTTAAACAATATTTCATTGGAATTAAATGAAGTATGAATATTATTTGAATTTTATTTGTTCAAAACATTAAACCAAATTCATATTTGAAAAGTTTATACTTTTCTGGTTTGAAAACATATTTTATAAGTTCAAAAATAATTTAATTTGAGCAAGTTATGAATTTAGCAAATTTTAAATGATTTAAACAAGGTTTAAATTATTTACCCAATTTTAATTATTCAAATCATGAAACAAATTTTATATTTGGAAAGGTGGTTTAATTTAGCATGGAAAACATATTTTATTTGTGTTATTGGAATTAAGTTTGAATTATTTATGAAATTAACCAAATTTAAAAGGAGTTGTTTGAATTTGAAATTTGAATGCATTTGAAATGTTCCAAACAGAATACAAATGTTTTAAATAGGTAGAGAATTAAATTTGGTTTAGTAAACATATTTTACTTATTTTATTTGAATTTGTAATTCAAAAGTTATTTGCATTTTTAACCCAGGGACTAATCTGTAAAATAAAAGGATTTATTTTAAAAAGAAAAGGCCAGAAAACCTTTTCTACCTCGCAGTGGCCCAGCCCAGGCCACTGACGAGGGGGCCCTGGCCACGGTGGCCCACGTGTGTGCGCGCGTGGCAACACAGGCCACTGGCAGGTGGGCCTCCTGCCTGCCCGCGTGGCAAACAAAAATGTGGGGATTAAATCCCGCGGGGGCAGGACTCGAACCTTGACCCCGTGCGCGCGTGGAGTGGTGCGTTACCACTGCGGTGTTGTTCTGTTCGTTGACAGTAGAGGATGCGCGGTGTGGATATTCTTCAGTTAGCGACTAGCACCTGACGAAACTGAATTCGTTCGATGACTGAAACTGACAGAGGGGTGGCCGGCGGCGAGCTGCCGTGCTGCGGTTGAGGCGTGGGCTAGTGTGCGTAGGAGATGGGTGACCGTGTGCTCACCACGGTTGCAGAGAGGAGGGAGATGGAAGGGATGGAGGTGATCGACTGCTCACCTCGAGGGATTCAGAGGGAGGAGCAGGCTCGGGGCAGAGGTGGTCGCCGGCGATGGAGAGGACGGCGGCGGCGCTGTGGTTGCTCCTGGACGTCGTGGTGGTGTCGCAGAGGGAGAGGGAGGTACGGGGGTTTGATTCACGTGCCTACCCTGCTCGGTGGAGGCCCATAACGCCGGTGATCATCGGAGTTCAGAGGGTGGCGGCGCGGTGGTGAGAGATACAGAGAGGTGGACAGCGAGCTAAGAGAGAAATTCGGCGGCGGTGATCGAGGGAGAGGGAGAGAAGGGCTAGGGCTAGCTCGGGGGGCCTAGGGTTAGGTTTATAGGGGCGAGGAGCGCGCGGTGGCCGTCTGCTGCGCGCGCCGTCGACGTGGACTGCCGGATTTCCTGCCGTACAGGAGGAAGAAAAGGGCGAAGGGGTACCGGGCCGTGGGGAAAAATTGGTGGGCTGGGCCTGCGTGTGTGCACAGCCCACTGCCCCTCTCTCTCTGTTCTTTTTTAAATTTTCTGTTTCTTTTTTTTTGCTGAAAAGAAATAGGAAGAAAAAGAATAGGTTTTGATGTTAGAAAATTTTAGGAAAAATTGGTATTGCCTATTTATTGTAACAGCAACAACTTGCAAGTTTTGGTTTTTCAAAATGATTTGAATTTAAGTGCTGTTTGCAATTTGTTGGAAATTTGAATGAAATTAATATTAATTGAAATAATTGAACTTAAGCAAATAAGTTTTTAATTCAAGTTTCTTTGAACAAGTGATTGATTTGTTTTGTAAGTTTCAGAATTTCAAAAATGGTTGCTGTTTGTAATTGAATTTGAATAACATTTGAATTAAGTGAATTATTAAAAGCCATAATTTTAAATAGTTTGAACCTTATGGTTTAATGGAAACAATGAATGTTTTATTTGAACTTTTTATTTGGAAAAATTGTAACATAACAAGTATGAACAATTTGATTTGGAAATTGGTTTGAATTTGAAATAGAAAACAATTGAAAACAGATGCAAAACAAATGCAAACAAAAGTAATGAGTATGATGACATGATGCAAAACTTTAATAAAACAAGAAACAAACATTCTAAAGGAGATTTTCATACTTGGGATGTTACATTACGTCACGGGAGAAGCTCGGGAAAGCATGAAGAACCTCGTCATCGGCGAGATCATCACCAACAATGAAGGAGAGAAGATCGTGGACGACTTTGGCTGGGGGCCAGAGTCGGATCATCTGGAGGCCGGATCTGTCGTCACAATTGGCCGAGTCAACGTCTTCGTCGGTATGGTACGTGCATCTGGTTTTGTTTCTGACCATGATGAATATGATTCTGTGTCAGGGGACGATACCTGTGTTCAATCGGACGGAGAAGAGTTGGTCGGGACAGTACAGCCGGAGAAGGAGCCCACCACGAAGAGGGAACAACCGGAGGAGCCGGTATGGACCCCGCGTGGCCGTGTTATAGGAGAAGATGATACCGAGTCTATCCTGCACTTGCTTGAAGATCGGTACGAAGAAGATAGCTGCGAAGAGGAAGAGGCACTCATAAAGTTTATTCGCGAGAATCAGGACGTGTTCGCTTGGACGCCGAGTGACATGCCGGGTATCCCGACTGAGCTCGCCGAACACAGCTTACATGTTGATCCTAAGTCTCGGCCAGTGAAGCAAGGCCTGAGAAAAATGAACGAGGAAAGGAGAAAGGCTATAGGGGCAGAGATAGCTCGGCTCCTAGCAGCCGGCTTTATCATGGAGGTCTTTCACCCGGACTGGCTGGCAAACCCGGTTTTAGTGCTGAAAAAGAATAATGAGTGGAGAATGTGCATAGATTATACAAGTCTCAACAAGCATTGCCCAAAGGATCCATTTGCCCTCCCAAGGATAGATCAGATCATAGATGCAGTTGCAGGATGTGACTTATTATGTTTCCTGGATGCTTATTCCGGGTATCACCAAATAAAACTCAAAAAGGAGGATTGGGAGAAAACTTCGTTCATAACCCCTTTTGGTGCTTTTTGCTATAAGACCATGACCTTCGGACTGAAAAATGTCGGCGCAACGTATCCGCGGTGTATTCAGAAGTGCTTTGAGGATCAAATTGGACGCAATGTTCATGCCTATGTTGATGATGTGGTGATTAAAACAAGGAAAGCTGAAACTTTCATAGATGACCTAAAGGAGACCTTCAAGAACCTGAGGAGATACCAGATGAAGCTTAACCCGACTAAGTGTGTGTTCGGAGTGCCTGCGGGAAAGCTGATTTCATCATTTCTGAACGAGGGATTGAAGCTAACCCGGAAAAGATCAAAGCTATCCAGGATCTGAAAAAGCCGGAACAGCTGAAACATGTCCAAAAGCTCACGGGGTGCGTGGCAGCCCTGAGCCGGTTTATATCTCGGCTCGGAGAAAAAGCGATACCCTTATAACGACTCTTGAAGAAAACATATAAGTTTGTATGGGACCAAGAGGCGGACGAGGCCTTCAAGGCCCTGAAAAAGCAGCTGCCTGAGGCACCAATCTTAGCAGCGCCGGGTCCTAAAGATCCCATGTTGTTATATGTTGCAGCCGGGCCCCGGGCAGTTAGCACAGTGGTTGTGGTTGAGCGTAAGGAAGATGGAAAGGATCACCCAGTACAAAGGCCGGTTTATTACGTGAGCGAGGTCTTATCGGAAGCAAAGCAGCGGTACCCACATTGGCAAAAGCTAGTTTTTGGGGTATTTATGGCCAGCCGGAAATTGAAACCATATTTTCAAGAACACCCCATAACAGTAGTAAGTTCCATACCAATGGCGGATATCATCAGAAACTCAGATGCAACAGGAAGAATAGCCAAGTGGGCCATCGAGATGGGGGATTATCACATTAACTACGAGCCCCGGTCCGCAATCAAGTCCCAGGCTCTAGTGGATTTTGTCAATGACTGGACTCACACAAGCATGCCCATAATTATGCCAAGTTCAGAGTCTTGGGTGATGCAATTTGATGGCTCCAAGTAGTACGAGGGGTCAGGAGCTGGTGTGGTACTCACGTCGCCAAAAGGAGATAAGCTGAGTTAAGTATTACAAATTCACTTTGACTGCTCCAACAACATGGCCGAGTATGAGGCCCTGCTACATGGATTACGAGTGGCAAAAGAGATGAATATTAAACGCATACGATGCTATGGAGACTCGGATCTCGTGGTACAGCAGGTTTCAGGTACATGGGACAGAAAAGATGCGACAATGACGGCTTACCGCAGAGAGGTGGACAGGGTAGCCGGTTCTTTTTTCAGGTATAAAGTGGAGCACGTTGATCGGCGAAAGAATGAGGCAGCAGACGCGCTTACGAGACTCGGTTCGCGTCGAGAGCCGGTTCCGCCTAATGTTTTCCTGGATGAGTTATGGCGGCCCTCTGTCAAAACCGAATCTGAAGAAGAGTTAGCACATCAAGACCCGGATTCAGAGTTTGTGGGCGCGGTACGCGCTATTCCAGAGTGGACTGAGCCGTTCCTGGCGTTCTTATCACTAGGCGAGTTACCATCGCAGGAAGTGCTAGCCCGGCAAATCCTGATACGGGCCAAGGGTTACTCCATCATTAACGGTGAGCTCTACAAGAGAGGTGCTACATGCGTCTTTTTACACTGTGTAACCCCAGAAGAAGGACATCAGATATTGAAGGAGATCCATGAAGGCGATTGTGGGCACCATGCCTCCACAAGGTCCCTTGTGGCTCAGGCATATCGACATGGCTTTTTCTGGCTCACGGCGCTGGGAGATGCGGAACGCTTGGTGGCAAGATGTGATGGATGTCAAAGGTACGCTCGTCAAACAAATGTGCCGGCTATGGAGCTACGAACGATCCCATTGACTTGGCCTTTTGCGGTTTGGGGTATGGACATGGTAGGCCCCTTTCACATGTCTCCTTGCAAAAAGACCCATCTTTTGGTGGCTATTGATAAGTTTACCAAGTGGGTCGAAGTTATGGCAGTTACAAATTGTGAAGCGGCTACAGCTGTCAAGTTCTTGAAGAAAATCATCTATCGGTTTGGGTATCCTCATAGTATAATCACAGACAATGGAACCAGAATGTCCTTAGGAGAGATGGAGAAATTTTGTGGAAACAATGGTATCCGGCTTGATGTAGCCTCTGTGGCCCACCCGCAGGCCAATGGGCAGGTGGAAAGAGCAAACCAGGAGTTACTTCGAGGATTGAAACCACGACTACGAGTCCCGTGTCTCAGAGCTGCTGGAGCGTGGGTTGAGGAGTTATCCTCCGTGGTTTGGGAAATTAACACCACACCTAACAGATCTACTCAAATGACCCCGTTTTTTATGGTTTATGGTGCAGAAGCAGTTCTTCCGAGTGATATCATCCACGATTCGCCGTGAGTGGCGGCCTACGTGGAAGTTGAAAACGAAAAGTGTCGTGGGATAACCACGGCAGATGTTACCTGGGGTAACTGATCTTGGGGCAAGACGACACAGGCGTTTGGGAGAGGGTTTAGCTCAGAGGGAAACATGGTGCAATTCGATCTGGTAGCCGGCAATCAAAGTCGCCGAGTCTCCGATCTTGATATAATAACTCAACTCTGGGGTTACACTCGATGCTCGATATCACACGATATTGCTAGGGTTCTTAGATCTCTGCCTAGACTAGACCTGGGGGTCGGTTTATAAAGCACCCGCACCCCCTGGCTTATTCTCCAAGGCGCATCCTGAATCCTACCCGGACCCGGCACACAAACCTTAACTTTCTCCTACCGTAACCCACAATCCGGGTTACTGGGCCTACAAGTTTGGGCCTTCACAGATTTCCTTATCCTTAACCGGGCCCTATGCACCGTCCTTTGGGCCGGGTTACTCCTTGGAGCTTGGCATACCGGGTTATCGTGCCCCCATCAGTAGTCCCCAGAATAGCCTGGGCTTCATGGATCCTCCTTGAAGCGCTTGCTATTCCCTGCAAAGATATCAAACGTACGGGCATATAGAGGCCGGGTTAAGATGTTTTGATATTCAGCTAGGCCTTACTCCATGGTGGCCATATAGTAATCCGGCTCTTTCCCAATTACCCAACTTACTTTCCCAGATAAAATCCCAAAATGTCAAGATTTCGCACCCGATAATCGACCCTGATATCGCGGGGTTAATTTCCTTCTTCCTTTTACCCAGATGCCTTGCACGATATTTGGCGCATATCTCGCCAAAACTCAAATTAATAGCCGTTTACTTCCGTAACTCCTGGCTCCTGCTCACTGAGCTAGGCTTATCCATTCGCACTATAAATAAACCCCTTAGGGGTGACCCGAACCCTAACGGCTCATTTCCCCCACTCCATTCCTTTCTCCCTCTGAGCTCTCTCTCTCACTGAGTGCCACCACGGAAATTCCGCACGCATCATCGGAGCTCATCGGCCGGAGGCTGCGCTCCGCCACTGCTCGCCCCGCGCCGCCGCCAAGATCCGCCGGCGAATCCTCATCCGGCCCATCAAGAACCGCGAAGGGACACCAGGCCTGCGCCATCTGCCTCCGCAAGGCTTCCCTCAGATCTCCTCCGGTAAACCTTTTGCACCTATCAATTTGCCCTTGCAACTTTTGACTTTACCTCAGATTAGATCCAAGTCAGCCCGCCACGGATTTCTCAGCTATGCCGAATTAGGCTACCCATAATCTCTTCTAGCTTGCCCAAAGGATAAAGCGCGTACTCCGATCCACTCTCCTACTACTCGCAATCATTATTCTTGCCACAAATCTGAAGATAGAACTTCCAATCTAGGCTCGAACTACCCAGAATTTCCGCCTTTGCATCAATCACCCGGCTGGGCCTTTCCTTTCTAGTTCCTTCCTTTCACGTTAAGTGCCTAAGCAGCCGTCCATTGTCTTCAAAAAACTTCCTCATCATTTAGATCCCATAATTTTCGCCATAATGCTTGACACCCGGGTAATTTCGAACTTTGCTCTGCGAACTAACACCCGGATCACTCGTAATTCTCCATATCTCAATATTACCCGGCCTATACTTGGCCGGCTCGCAACTTCCATGTCTTAATCCTCTTTTATCTTGTACTTTGCAGCTCAACCACATGGCTCCCAAGAAGCAGGGGAAAACTCCAACCAAGGCTAAAGCCACCAACTCCATATCTGCCAACTGGGCGCGGTCTACGGTCACAAAGGCCAAGTTAGAGGAGCTGGTGGAGCTGGGAGTTCTTCCTCCTCAAGAAGGTATCCAGTGGAGGGTGCCGGGTAAGGAGACCCGGCCTACCCCAACAAAAGATGAGGTAATCTGTTTCGTGGAGCATGTGACCCGGGGTTTTCGATCGCCGGGTCACCCCTTTTTCCGTGATATCCTTAGTCACTACGGCCTTCGTGTCTTTGACATTGGACCCAATTCCGTACTAAACATTTCCCATTTTATTGTCCTTTCCGAATCCTACTTGTGCACTCCGCCAAGTCTAGCTCTTTTTATTGAGCTTTTTCAATGCAAACCGTGCCGCGAAAGCGGTGATGGGGCGCTTCTCGCTTGCGGCGGGGTTTCTATCCAGCGCCGCAAAAACTCTCTGATGCCACCCCTCACCCTTAATTCTCATGTCAAGCATTGGCAGCTCTCATACTTCTATTGCCAAGACACTTCCCCACCCGGCCAAAAGAAACTTCCGGGTTATTCGGAGGGTCTCCTTGACATTTCTGATAAGTTTAGTGCCTTCGCCCCTGACTCGGACAGGGAGGCAATTCAACCTTTACTAGCCAAAATCGCCACTCTCACAGCCCAAGGCCTCATCGGGCTCAACCTGGTGAAGACCTGGGTCGACTTCAGGATTCAACCCAATTCCATCCGCACAAAGTTGATGTGCGAGTATTCAGGGGAACCTTCAGACCCGCTCCGGTACTCCGACAACATCTTCGCAGCTGGCGACACTCATAAAACCATCAAGGGTTTTTTGACAGAAAAGCTCGAGGTAATCCGGAACATATCCGGGTTAGAGCCCTTCACACTTGAGAACCCAGCCCCCAAGGTAAAAATCCGACTTTGATGCCTTTACTTTTGCTCTTTCCACTCAATGCGGTTAATAACCCTTATGTCAACACTTTTCAGGCTGATGATGCTTTTTGGAAAACTAATGCCTCCCCTAGCTCCGAAAGTCCAGAGGAGCAAGAAACGGTTAACTCGGAAGAAGGTACTCTCCGGATTTTATTTGGTTCCCTTGAACTCACCATAACCCCTTCCTTTCTAACCATAACTTTGATGATATCCAGAACAAGAAGATGACGAGGAAGAAAACTCCGATGGCAAGGTAGAATCTGCCAGCGACGAGGAAGAACTGGAGCCGACAGTCAAGGTCGGATCCAAAAGAAAGACCCAAGAGGCCACCTCCAAGGTTTCATATCTCCCTCTCGCATTCAACTCGAATTACTTTAATGATATACTTGAGCTAACTTGACATTATCCCACTGGCCGTTCTTGAAGGAGTCGCCCGTGCCCAAGCGTAGGTCAACTCGAAATCACCCGGGTGATGAAGCCCTTAACCCGGGTATTACATCGACCCCCCCGCGGCGGGCTGGTAATTACCCTATCTTTTCTGGGTCAAGACATTCTCTTTAAACCATTCCCATATGACATCTAACTTGATAATTTCCAGCTTCTCCCGAGTCCAGCGATGGATTTCCTTGTGACTTTGCGGTGAATACCGGGTAAGATCCCTTTCCTGATGTTCCACCATATTTCATCACCCTTTCTTGACTGTGTATTTAACTACTGACTGACAACACCTTATAGGGCCACGGTCGTTGTCAGCGATCAAGAGGAAATGGAGACCGAGGGCCCGGGTAAGGGGAGCCCGGCTGATAAGACTACAGCCGCGTCCAGCGGTGAAAAACAAGCGTCGCCGCCAAACCCGGACACGCAAGGGGCCGAGTATCCAATTGCTTCCCATGCAAGCAAGAAGAACAAAACCACCGTCTTGGGTGAAGAAGAAGGAGCGTCGGATTCCGACACACGGATGACCCGGGTTCCACCTCCTACTAAGAAGAAAGCTCCTTCCCGGAATTTCCAAGGCCCCGGGTCTTCTGATACGAGTAAAGATACTTTCGATCGGTTGATGAACACTCTCCTTACTATGAAGACTTCGGAGAGCCAGATCTTGGAGCGCATGGCTGCAGAGCACCAGGTAAGGACACTTTGTATCTCATATTGCATACCTAGTCCCCAAGTTCCAAGTATGACTTGCAAAAGTGATGCTTGGTACTTTACACCACATTTGGCTTTCCATACAATCCAACTAATACTTGCATTCCTTGCTACTTACAGGCACAGATAACCCGGTCTGATGAAACTTTACTGAGGACCGAACAACTTCTTCTTGCCGAGATGAAACGAAGGGAAATCCTTGAGGATGACATGAAAACCTTGAAGAAAGACGTTTCCAAATACAAGAAGAAGTGCAATGCCGCTCAGACCGAACTGAAGAAACTATCGGACCAGGTCTCCGATACTTATCAGATCTTGCTCAGTAAGTTTTCTGTTGCCGATTGGCCTCATGTCTTTACTTTATTATAGGGATGTAAATGGTACGGATAATTTCCGCCCCGAATCCGCATCCGAATCCGTTTTTAAGGATATGGTGTGCAATAACAGGAATCCGCCGGATACGGACGCGGATATGGATTTTTGTCAAGCGGATATCCGACGGATATGGTAGCGGATATGGTATTGCTATTATCCGACGGATAGGGATTATCCGCACTTATTCGCGGATTATCCGTCCTTATCAATTAGGATAATCCGATTAACATAGTACTATCATTCTAAATATACATTTAATCCAATGACCCATAGACCAAATCGCTCATTCGTAACTTAGTATGACCTATATTCAACATTTTGACGCAATTTACAAATTGCTTCCGGCGAAAATCCCTCAAAAGGTGAGCTATTATTTATCTCTACAAAAGTTTCTAGTTGCTAGATGCAAATTCATATTGCAAATCATCAATTATTTTGTGACATTTTTTAGTACTATTTAATTACTATCTTTGTTTTGGTGTAATTTTAAATGTTTGGCTACTCTCTAGTGTTACTTTTTTGCATGGTGACATTACGTCTCTTTGTACGTATTTATCCGATAAGTTTTACCCGTTTTCGGTCCGAATCCGCTTTGTTTCCGATCCGAATCCGTAGTCCGATATTATCCGCATCCGCATCCGTATCCGACCATTATCCGATCCGCTCCGCATCCGATAAAAAAATATGGTAAAGGATATGAAGAGGGCATTATCCGATCCGATCCGATCCGTTTACATCCACACTTTATTATAACAGACTCGGGATTACTGATACGCTCTTTCTTTTGTTACGACTGCAGGTGCCAACCTTGCGGCCCCAGAGGAAAATGCCATCGCCAAGGCTAAAACCCTCAAGACTGTACTCCGGACTTTCTTTGCCGGCACAAAATTTATATTGGATGCTGTGAAGTGGCCTACGGAAGTATATCCGGGTGAAGAGAATCTCGTTCAAGCCTGTTCTACTGTGCCTGGGTGGATTGAAATCTGGAAACGCTCATCATGCCGAATTGGAATGACCCGGGCTTTTACTCTGGCCAAGGCTTTCTTTCCAAAGCTTGACCCGGCAAAGGTAACATCCGGGTTTCCCGAATTCAAGGCTGACGGTTCCAAATTTACACCCAAGGATTTCAAAGCCATACAAGCCGCAGTGCGCCCCTCAGCTACCGCCTTGGCCGATAGCTTGGATCTAAATACGATTATGAGTGCATATGACGCTGATGGCAAAGTTATTACGGAGGAAGCGCCCCCGCCTTTTGATATCTTGGAGAAGTGGGTTTCTAGCTCGGCCAGGAAGAGGGAAGCGACTGCGAAGAGGGAGGCCGAGTTAAGATCGGGCCCGTCTGCCTCTACACCAGCCGTCCCTCCACCAGTCCGCCCTGATGCGATGAGTCCGGGTAAGGGTGCCAGGAAGGCTAAGCAGCAAACCCAGGACTCAGACCCGGAAGGCCGTACTCAGGAGGCCGAATAGGGCCGTATTATCATAATACCTTGTAATGCTTTGTAATCACACTGTTATGCTTTTGATGGTGCGCCTGTGCACCCCTGATACTGATGTCGTACCTTGTAACATACTTTTTAGTCCGTGATATACTTTGCGGCTTTTCTGGTCTTTTGATAACCGTATTGCTTGCCTATTCTTTGAACTTTTTCTCGATACCCGATTCTCTATTTTGGCTCCCTTCGGAAGACTCGGTTTTCCGAGTACCAGGGGCTTTGATACGTGGACTTTTTCTTTAAGTCCCCAAGACTCAGATGGTGAGGTTTTTCGAACTGCGATAGCCAAGTAGTTTGTTTCTGTTTCGAAGTCCCCCAGTCCCCATGACCCAAAGTCCGAGTCATGGGGGTGTGGCCTTTCTCAGAGAACAAATAATTTTTTACCGAGTCGCAAGCCTAAAGCCATTCCGTGTGAATACTGAAGTTATGCTTGATAGTTGTTGAGTTTCCGGCTTTTAGCCTTGTACTCTGCATGAACTTGTGGTTTAGATGACCCTTTTGACTATCTTGTACTGTAAGCCGGCTTTCGCGTGGATACCATGTTGTTACATCCATACGAGAACAGTGTCAGGCAAGTCCCATTGGGCTTCATGGCTGATTGTAATCGTAAGCGAACGAATCATGCCACTTTAGTGCGAGTCACATCGAGCTTAAGTAAGAAAAGTCAAGAAAATTTGGCTCCTTTGTCCAGTTATAAGATTGCAGCCGTACTCGTTTGCGAATAATCGGCCCTTATAACTTATAGGCATCAAGGCCGGGTCTTTCGGGTTAGTGGTTGGTCACTTGAGCAATCAACCCCCAAGACCTACATGCGCTTGATGCTTTTAATGATACTGAATTACTGATGTCGCATGGATACTACTTACTTGTAATCAGGATGTAATGATATAGGACTTGATAACCATCTCTTTATTGATACTAGAAATTTTGGATCAGCAGGCCGCCTCATTAAAAACCTTCCAGTCCCTTTAGGTACCCTGGGTAGGAAAAGAGCGCGTCTGAAACCTGCTGCCCGTTACATTATTTAGTTCTTCATAAGCACTGGTCCCGGTCTGGCTTGACCAATGCACATTCTCCATATGTTGGACCTTTTCCTGATGAGTACCGGGTTTGCTAGCCAACCCGGGTGGGGTGTTCCCATGACTTGGCTGGTTGTGAGCGGCCGTGTAGCTTCTTCCTTTACAGCGGATTGCTTGGGGGAATCATCCTCGATTAAGGCCACCATTTTAGCATCTTGCGTTACCTTGGATTTTGTTCTTTCACCTTCAGTACTCGGCCTTTTTGATATGGCTCTATCCTCCGGGTCTGCTTGAGACCGGTAATGCTTGAGTTCTTCTTTTCTACAGGCCTGCTCGGCCATTGCTGCATCTCCTTCGTCACATTCAGCTGCTATGTCTCGATTTCCATGTATGGTAATGGTCTTCTTGGGACCCGGGATTTTTAGCTGTAGATATACGTAACACGGCCTAGCCATGAATTTGGCGTAAGCCGGCCTTCCAAATAGCGCGTGATAAGGGCTGCGCAATTTCACTACCTCAAAGGTAAGCCACTCAATTCGATAGTTATCCTTTGACTCTCCAAAGGCTACCTCCAATGCGATTTTTCCCTCGGGGCATGCTGAATGACCCGGCACTATCCCATGAAAAACTGTTGAGCTTTTTTGCAGCTGAGATTCCTTGAGACCCATGCGTAGGAAGGTTTCCCAATACAGTATATTGATGCTGCTTCCACCATCCATTAAAACCTTTTTCAGTTCATACCCATTGACTTGCGGTGCGACTACTAGTGCCAAGACTCCTGGGTGCTCCACTCTTTCTGGGTGATCCCTTCTGCTCCATGTTACCTCCTGTTCTGACCATCTTAAGTATCTCGGGACGGCTAACGAAACTGAGTTGACCGCTTGCTTCAGTATCTTTTTGTCCTTGTTAGAGCCTCCTGTGGTATGCACATGATATTGACCCAATTGTTTGGGGTTAGCCTGGAAACCTCCTGCCCCCCCTTGGTTATTACTTTGATTTCCAGCCGCCGGGTTACCAGCTGGGGGTGGGCCGTTGCCCGGGTTTGCCCCTGGACCCGGTCCTCCTCCCCGTCCTGCACCTCGCATAGCTCTGTGCACTTCCTCATTTTTCCACCTTTGTAAATCGGCGCACTGTTCTAGGGAGTGGTTAGCTGGCCTGCCGTTCCTGCTATGCTTCGGGCATGCCATCCTGAATATGTCCCAGTTGTTACCCGGCCTTGGTGGACCTTGATAGTTTCCTCCATTGTGGTTACCTCCGTTGAAATTTCCTTCTGCTCTGGGCCTTGAAGACCCGGCTTCTGTGTTGGCGACAAACTCGGAGCCTCCTTCGAACGGGCGCTTGTTCTGGCTATTTCCGTTATTACCTGATGCTGATCCATTGCCGGTTCTTCCGTTATTGCTTGTGTTTGCTTTTGCCTTCTTGTCATCAGCTTCTTCTTCTGTAGTATCTGTCGCAGCGTGTTTGTTGCACGCATCCATCAATTCTCCCATTGTAACCTCCGATGCGTTTCGACTGGACTTCATGCGAGTTAACTTTTGCACTAACGGTATGTACTTGCATGTTTTTGCCATGGCCTGTAGTGCATCCTTGGGCTGGATATCCGTGGATGAGTGAAGTATCTCCATAACCCGGCGCACCCAACTACGCGCCGACTCTCCCTTCTTCTGGACGCATCACTCTAGATCATAAATAGTGAATAATTTCCTGCAGGTCCCGTGAAAGTGCTTGACAAACGCGGTTTTCAATTCCTCCCAAGATTTGATCGATCCTTCCGGCAAATTGGTGAACCACAATTTTGCTGCTCCTTCTGACATCATCAGGTACATAAACTTGGCTTGGAGGTTCTCGGACGCGTTGCGAATTGACATTGCCATCTCGTAACTGCTTAGCCATGTTTCGGGATCCATAGTTGGCTCATAATTCACTACTTTCCCCGGCTCTTTGAACTTTTCCGGGTAAGGTTCAGCTCTGATACTGTCCGAGAGACACTTAGGCCCCGCAAGAACGGTTGAGGCCGGCCTGGCTCTGGAAACGTGTGATACCGCAGGGGGCGCGGCTGGGCGCGATGCTGCGGGAAGTCCATGCGCCGCCGACCCGGCCGCGGCCCTCCGAGCCCTAGAACTGTCCACGACGGCTTGTGCTGCTGATGCTGCCTGAGCGCGGGGAGGAGGCGGCATTTGCTGCTGCTCTTCCCTCCGTCGCACTGAATTTGTTTGGATATTCCCTTGTTGTTGACTGACGTATGGTGTCCCGTGCATACCGCTTCTGTGATCCGGATAATTGGCTTGCTGTGCCACCGCAGTGTGCAACAGATCGATGGCTTGCCGAGTCTTTTCTGCATGGGGCGACTCTCCCACAGGGATTTGATTCAACGCAAGTGTTGCTGCATATACATTGTCCATGGGGTTATTGTAGTGGCCGGCTGGTGTGCGGAACCGTGATGGTGGCGGTGGATCGTTGCCGGTCGTGATTCTAGTTTGTGGTGGGGGTAACCCGGTCCGCTCATTTGCCGGATGTGTCGCTGCTGTCACTTGTTGGGGTGCGGTTCCCTGGTTCACCACTGGTATCGGCTGGTCCTGAGGCGTAACAAATAAATTAGCCGGATTGATAACCCCGCCCATTGCTGGTAACCTGGTGTGGTGCCTTTGATGTAGTCTAGACGTTTCCTCTCGGAGCCGGGTTTCCAATGCATCTAGCTCACGCCGCCGCGTGGCCATCCCTTGCCTTTCTGCCTCTACCTGCCTTCTTTGCTGTTCCAGCGCACGACGAGCCACATCCAGATCCCTGACGCGTTCCGCTGCGTTTTCCGGAGTGATAACCGTTGCGAGAACCGTGGGGTCTAGAATCAGATTGTTATCGAATAAGGCCGGGTGGCGCGGGTTCGAAGGACCTGCCCCTGGTGTCCGGTTTTCTAAGAATCCGAACGTGTTTGCATGCAACTCCTCATCCGCTGCTCTGCTGGTTACTGACGCCGACTCTCCATCAACCCGGGTCAAGACCGGGTCTCCGTTAGCCGCGCCCTGTTGCTGGGCCACTGCCTGAGCCGCCCCGACTGATGCTGCGGTTGCGTTTCCTTGGTTGGCCGCGGGGGCCGCATAGACTGCAACTCGGCGTACGATATCCGGTATGAGTTCATGCTGTTCTTCCTCACCGTTCTCCTCATACCGGTTTTCCAGTAGATCCAGGATAGACCCGGTATCATCTTCTCTCTCGGCCCGGCCGCGTGGGGTCCATGCCGGCTCCTCCGGCTGTTCCCACTCCACGATGGGTTCTTCTGCCGGATATGTCGTTCCAGTCGATTCTTCATCATCTGATCGGATAGACGTGGCTTTTCCTGGCATAGAATCAGATCCAACGTTGTCATGGATCGAATTGGAAGCACATACCATACCGATGAAGACGCTGATCCGGCCGATTGTCACGACGGATCCGGTTTCGAGGTGATCCGACTCCGGCCCCCAGCCGGAATCGTCCACCATCTTTTCTCCTTCGTGGTCGATGTAGATTTCGCCGATGACAAGATTCTCCATGCCCTTCCGAGCTTCTCCCGTGATGTAAACACCTTTGGACGCAGGCCCCACGGTGGGCGCCAACTGTCGTGGGATAACCACGGCAGATGTTACCTGGGGTAACTGATCTTGGGGCAAGACGACACAGGCGTTTGGGAGAGGGTTTAGCTCAGAGGGAAACATGGTGCAATTCGATCTGGTAGCCGGCAATCAAAGTCGCCGAGTCTCCGACCTTGATATAATAACTCAACTCTGGGGTTACACTCGATGCTCGATATCACACGATATTGCTAGGGTTCTTAGATCTCTGCCTAGACTAGACCTGGGGGTCGGTTTATAAAGCACCCGCACCCCCTGGCTTATTCTCCAAGGCGCATCCTGAATCCTACCCGGACCCGGCGCACAAACCTTAACTTTCTCCTACCGTAACCCACAATCCGGGTTACTGGGCCTACAAGTTTGGGCCTTCACAGATTTCCTTATCCTTAACCGGGCCCTATGCACCGTCCTTTGGGCCGGGTTACTCCTTGGAGCTTGGCATACCGGGTTATCGTCCCCCCATCAAAAAGACCCGGCAAGACACCGTGGATATGCTAGAGGAGCACAAAGACCAAGCATTGGAGAGATCCGCCATATACCAGCAGGACTTAAGGAGATACCACAGCCGCCGGGTCAAGACCCGGGTTTTCCAGGAAGGAGACCTAGTGCTACGCCTAGTGCAATCCAAGGAGGGAAAGCACAAGTTATCTCCCCCATGGGAGGGCCCGTTCATCATAAGCCGGAATTTGCATAATGGATCATATTACTTGATAGATGCAAGGGAAGAGTCGGACACCGTCAATGACACCACCCATACCACTTCATCTATGCAAGAGCGAGAAAGACCATGGAACGTGGCTCAGCTGCGTCCCTACTATACTTAGCATAGATTCGGTTCGCAAGTTGTATTGCACGATGTAACAGGCAGCAGGTTTCAGACGCACTCTTTTCCTATCCAGGGTACCTAAGGGGACTGGAGGGTTTTTAACGAGGCGGCCTGCTGACCTAACCTTTTTATATCAATAAAGAGATGGTTAAGTCATCATGGTTCTTACTTTTCTTGTATTTTTCTTTCTACTGCATGTTTTTTCTATGTCTAATCACGATTTACATCAGGTAAGTATATTACATTCAACTAGTTATAATTACAAAGTTATGAGAAATATAGTGTAGAGTTTATATCCTCCTTTTCGTTTCTTTTTAAGTTATCTGTAAAACCTAGTATTGCATAATATATATTTCGGTCTTGGGGGCAGATTTCTTGACCAGCACAGTTGCAAACTCAGACCCGGCCACGATGCCATCAAGGTGTGAGGGCTGATTACTTGTAATAAGTACAGTCGCAATCTCATAACCTGGACAACAGAGCCAAACTTTTCTTGGCATTTCTTGTTTAAGCTTGATGTGACTCGCAACGAAGTGGCATGATTGCTAGCCTATAAATTCAATCAGTCATGATGCCCATGGGGACTTGCCTGACCCTGTTTTCATAGAGCTATAAGCAACATTGAGTATCCACGCAAAAGCCGGCTTACATCAAAGGGGGTCAAAAGGGTCATCTAAACCACAAGTTATGCGGAGTAAAAAGCAAAAAGCCGGAAACTCACAGTGTATTAAGCATAACTTCAGATAATCTCGTAGTTGGGGAGTCAGCCGGACATGGAGTTTTCTTAAGCCACAAATCCCTAGGCTCCAAAATCCGAGTCTCGGGGACTTAGGGACTTGAGAAAGCAACAAGTTATCTAGATAATGAACTCAACATTCAAAAATCCGAGTCTTGGGAGCTTGGGGACTTAAGAAGCAAAGTTCACCCAGTCAAAAAATCCTAAGACCCGGAAACCGGGTCTTGGGGACTTGGAAGAAAACTTTGCCTTACCCCAAAATCCAAGAATCGGTATTTATTGCAAAAAGTGCAGAAAAGCAAAAATATGCAAACACAAGGTTGAAAAGCGCATACCAAAGGGATGACCAGGAGGGCCATCAAAGCCATAGAAGTTTAAAGGTATTACAAACCAAAGGAGTAGTATCAAAAGTGCACAGGCGCACTATCAAATAAATAAGTGTAGTAGGCATATTACAAATGCCTATTGGCCGAATGAGTGTTTGTTGGTAAAGACGAGAATATTACTCGGCGTCCATAGCCGAGTCTCCAAGGGTAGTCTTGGCAGCCGGGTCTTCCGTGTTCTCCCCTGCAGTCTTCCCTACCTCTGCGTCCGAGTCTACCGCGGAATCAGCACGAGCGGGAGGAGGGACAACTGGAGTCGTTGATGTTGGCGCAGAGCTGGCCGCGGCTTTCCTCTTGGCAACCTCCTCATGGTACCGAGCCAACATATCAAAGGGGGCAGGTAAATCAGAGCGTACCGGCTTATCGTCGGCGTCATATGGAGGTGTGAGCTTGTTTACGTCCAGTTTCTCGGCAATCAGGCTGGCCGAGTGACGAATCTGAGTATTGATGGATTTGAGGTCTTTGGCTGAGAACCTCGAACCATCAGTGTTAAACTCAGGAAACCCGTTCACTAGTGTTGCCGGCTCAAGTTTCGGATAGTAGGCTTTGGCCAATGCTAAGCCACGGATCACCCCAACTCGGCATGTCGAGCGCCTCCAAAGATCGATCCAGGCATGGATTGTTGAGCACGCATCAAGCATCTGGGATACGCCACCATAAGTACCGGTCCACTTCACAGCCTCCAAGGTCCACTTGGTCCCCACCGAGAATTGCCGGATAATAGCCTTAAGTGTCTTTAGCTTCTCGATATCATCCTCATCATCAGCCTTTTCACCCGGACCTGCAGAGTGAAAAGAAAAGCAAGGTGATGAGACCCGGGTTAAAAGAACCTACAAAATGATAAATGCGAGTGATAGTCAGGAGATTAGGTGTGCTTTACCAAGGATGGAGCTGTAAGTGTCGGCAATAAAGGTCGAAAGTTTCTTCAAAAGTCCTTCAGTGTTATGGAGTTTTTTCTTGTACTTCTTGCACTCCTTAGAAAGATCTTTGACCTCGGCCTCTAGCTCTTCACGAAGTTTGGTCTCAACCCTCAAGAGTTCGTTGGTTTTTGCCAAAATTTCGTCCGTCCGGGTCACATAAGCCTGAAAATAGACAAGGAAACGTCAGTCGGCAATAACATAAAGCTGCATGAGAGCGGTTATATAGCTACAAGAGTACCGAGTAAACTTATGATAGTTCACCCGGAACTTGGGGACTAGGATGCGTATGTACATAGTATTAGTTAATCTACCTGATGCTCGGCTACCAGAGACTCAATGATATCTTTTTCAGCTGATTTCGGGGAGTAGTACTCCCCCGACACCTTTTCAAAGTCATGGCCGCTGAGAGCCGGCTGGAAAAGCTAGGGTTCTGGTTTCCCGGTGGCGGGGTCGCCTCCTGTTTCAGCGGGTTGACTCTGGTTGCGTGGGTGTTGGGAGCAGGAAATGCCCTTTGCGTCCCAAGGAACTCGACGTCGGGGTCAGCCGAGTGATGCGTGGGCGGAGGAGACTCGGTCATGGGAATGGCCGTGTCTTCCGGATCTTGTTCTTCAACAAATGGGGGCTTGGTAGCACTCTCCGGGTCCTCCATAGCCGGGTCATCAGCAGGGGTTTCCTCTTGGTCACTGAGGGTAACCGTGGCTCTGAGAAAAGGAAAACAAAAATTTAGTGAACAACAAAGGGAAATGCGGAAATTAAAAGATATTGGCGAACAAGACATGCGAATTACCCGGTATTTATGACAAAGTCGGTTGGAAGATCGTTGCTAGACCCGGAGGACGCTGATAAAGAATCGGAAAGTGAGACCCGGAGTTGTCCGGCTAATGGATGATTTGGAGATGGATATTTTCGAGGAATGTAGGCAGAGTAAGTGGAAGGAGTACCGGCTCGGCGAGCGGGCGACATAGGGATCCCGGGATGGAGAGGATCATCACCCGGAGAAGTCCGGGTTGCCCGTCGCTTGGCTGGGACCGTGTCCTTTAGAGATGATGTAGTGGTTAGATACCTGTTGAGTTTGCACATATTGGCATAGGAGTACGGCTCTGAGGTCATGGAAGAGTACGGCACCTTGAAAACAACTTTCCTGGGTTTCCTCTTCTGGCCAACCTCAATCTCCAGCTCTGCCTCGCTCTCCTCCGATTGAGAGCCGTCTTTATCATCCAGCGCTGGTGATGGTGGGGCATTGTCGGAAGGAGAAGAATTTTGGTCTAATAGGCTAACAAAGTATTTATTAAGCAGAGACCTGGAATTACCTTCCTCGCTGTCAGTCGGCTCCTCCTCCTCCTCCGAGTTTTCAGAAGGGGGGGTGACAATTTTCCAGAATGCATCGGTTTCCTGGGTGAGAAACAACAGACAAAAGTTAGTACGTATACATAAGAAAGATCAGTCGGTATAGAAGGTGATAATCGGTTCTTACTGGAGGAGCCGGGTTAGAGCGCGTAAAGGGGCCCAGTCCGGAGATGCTTTTGATGACATCTACTTTCTCGGCCAAGAAGTTCTTCATGGCCTTATTCACATCCAGAGCCGGGTATGATTTCTCCGAGTATCGGAGAGAATCGGTAAGGTGGCCAAAATACTCACAGATGAGCTTTGCGCGAACGATGTTTGGCTGGATCCGGCAGCTGATCCAGCTCTTGATTAAGTTTAATCCAATAAGACCCTGGGCTGCTAACACGGCGAGTTTGTGAAGAAGGGGCTGGATTGACTGTCTGTCGGCTTCGGGTGCGAAAGAGCTAAGATTGTCGGAAAGGGCCAAAGTTTCAACTGAGAAACCCGGCAAAGGCTTCTGGCCGGGTGTGGAGGTGTCTCGGGAGTAGAAATAGGTCTTCTGCCAGTGCTTCACATGACTATGAAGGCTGAGAGTCGGCATCAGGGAATTTTTGCGTCTCTGAATGGATACCCCCCCCACACAAACGAGGAGGGGCCCGTCTGTGCTCACTCGGCAGGGTTTGCATTGGAATAACTCCAAAAACAAAGCAAGGTTTGGGGGAATGCAGAGATAGGCTTCACAAAGAACTATGAAGTGGCAAATATTTAAGATTGAGTTTGGACCAATGTCAAAAAGTCGGAGGTTGTAGTGGTCTAGAAGTTCGCGGAAAAAGGGGTGACCTGGGAGGCGGAAACCCCGGATCACGTGCTCAAGGAAGATAACCACCTCACCTAGACCGGGTGAAGGCCGAGTCTCCTCTCCAGGCGTCCTCCAATGGATGTCCGACTCTGCCGGCAGAACCCCAGACTAGGCTAGCTCGTCCAGTTTTGCCTTGGTAACAGTTGATTTCGCCCAGTTGGCGGAAATGGACTGACCCGTCTTTTGCTTCGTAGCCGGGTTTTCCCCCTTGGGCTTGGTGCTAGCTTTGGGCGCCATAAGAGAGGATCTAGATGAAATCGAGCACAAGTAAGTGTGGATCTAAAAATTCAGGAAAACGCATCTAATGATGTAACAAGAAAAGAGAGATAAAGAGCTAAATGCTTGCAAGGAATACGGAAATGGATCTAGGTAAGGTTGACCACGAACGAATATGAGATTTAAGGAGAACACATCTAGCTAGCAGAGCAATGGAGGAGAAACATAGATAAGATTCGTGATGAACACCAATGTAAGATTGGAAAGGCTAAAACTCAGATCCAGATCCATTGGGGCTTACCGGGTACTGAGGCGGAGCTTGGCTTGCACGGTGGTGGCGGCCCGGTGACGGCGTTTGCGCGCGGCCTGAAAAGCTCGAGCTGCTCCTTAGGGTTCCAATGGCACGCCTGCTCTCCGATGCAGAATCCGGCGAGTGTGATGGCGCGGACACGGAGGTGCTAGACGGCGGCTGGCGGCGAGCTCGGTGGCGCAGGCGCCGGTCCGGCAATTAGGGTTTGGCCTTGGGCTCGCGGGCGCAGGGGATGAACGGGAGGAGGAAGATGAATAGGAAATGAACCGTTCGGAAATTTTAGGGTTAGCCCCCTGGGACAATTTATAGGCGCAGGGAAAACCCTAGGGCCTAACGGTAAGATTGAGTGGTTTCCGGAAAGATCTGATTCGGCCCGAGAATTTGGGGATAAATATCAGGGTTATTATTGCTATCCGGATAAGTTAAGATTGGTTGAGTGGGTCGGATTAAAGATATGGTTACTCGGGCTAGCCGATAGAAACATAGATGTCGGGTCATGTTATGTTTCCTTGGAGTGTTAACCCGGGGTATACACCTTGGCTTGAGTGAAACTGGGTTATTATATGGACCGCCCAAAGAGGAGGCCTGGCTATAGTTGAAGCAATCTGACCCGGTGTGTTATGGATATGAATGTTTTTGGTTTTGCAGGGAATAGCGTGCGCTTCATGGTTGATCCCAAGATGCCCAAGCTATTTTGGGGACTACTGTTGGGGGGGGGGGGTAGTAACCCGGTAGGCCCATGCTAGGGCGAAAACTCGGCCAGAAGGAAATCACACAAGACCCGGCCCAAGATGGAGGAGTTTCTAGAAGGCCCAAAGGGGAGCGTGGATATTGTGATCCGAGCCTTGGGGGTCATGATTAGGAAGCCTAGGGTTATGTGTGTATTCTGGGTAGGATTCCGGGTGTGCCTTGTATAGGAAGCCAGAGAGCCGGGTATTATATAAGCCGGCTCCTGGGACAGAGAGACAGAGAGTTTTCCAGATATTCGAGTATTCTAGTAGTACGAGAGCTGATAATTGTAACCCTGGATCGGAATCTCAGCGACATTGCAGCCAGAGCTTCCAGATCTCTAGTTGATATGATTTCCCTTGAGCTAAACCCTCTCCCAAACACTAGAGTCGATTTGCCCCAACCTAAGTTACCCCTGGTAACGTGTGCCGTGAATATCCCGCGACAGAGGTGGAAGAAATTACCGAGGTGGCTTTTTCCATGAGACATGTAGGTCGGATAGGCCCGTTCTCAGTAGGGGATTCAAATAGAGAGACCTATGAAGAGGAAGAGGTAGCTATGGAGACATGTTGTCGGATATATACTGAATAGGGGTATATCAGATGGTAGTCAAAAGTGCCGGATTACCAGGGTGGCCCAAGTGGTAGTGGGCTATGGTCCATTGGGCGGCCCAGTAATCTGAGGCGCAGAAGACGGATTCTAGAAGAACCCGGATCATGGCCCACGTGATCTGGCTTGGAGTAGAAGGCGGATTCCTTACTTTCCAAGTTAATAGTTACCGTAGTCTTCTAGGTTTCTTACTCTGTAAGCCCTAGCCCGGCTATTATATAAAGCCGGACGGGAGATACGATAGATAGACACGAAGCTATAGGCTAACTCGCCGGGAAGTTGATCCTCAGCGAATAGCTAAACAGAACCTCACATTGTAATTGTATACACAGGCTTTAGCCCTGATTAGTGAGATTGCAGGAGTAGGAACGCCGTATTACTACGACGTACCGAACCTGGGTAAATCCTGTGTCTTTGTCTTCAACGCGATCCCGTTCCCCCACGTCTCTACCCGTAGTCTCATGGCACCCCCGTCTATGAAAACTACCACGATGTCTCGACAGTTGGCGCCCACCGTGGGGCAAACGAAGTCAGGCGTTAAGTTCCGATCTGGGATACTCGGCGGAATCGGCAGTTTCATAAATGTCGGAAGCCTGGAGTTCGACGATGACATCGGACGCTTCCTCGACAATGGATCTTACATACCGGCGCAAAAACATCTGGTAAGTGCCTGCGTGTTACCGATCGGATCTGCTAATATCCTTATCGGACTAACTGCAGAGGCCATGGGGTTTTGCGGTGGAAGCAAATTTTTCCCACCCGCCCTATACCCAGTCGAAGATGACTATGATACCGGATTTTTCTCAGATCGCCGACATGAAAGTGATACACACTTTATCGGTATGGTGCAATCCGAGGTCGTCGAAAACACGGACGACAGAAATCCCGTGCAGGAGGCAGACAATAGCACGCCCACCACAGAGGTGGAAGATCCGACATCCGTCAACATGGCGATGAACTCGGAAGCTGACTCAGTGCTAGCCGCCATTGAGGTGAGATTAGAGTCAGAAACCGGATCAGATGACTTTGATTCCGAAGACGAAGACGTGGACGCCTTCAAAAGAAAAGTTAAATCTTTTCAGGAGGGATTCCATGAAGTACTAATGGCGAAACCGGCTGAAAACACGGACGCCGGCAGTCAATAAAGCCCTAGAACTCCTCCGCCAGAGGAAGAGAGAGAAGATGGAGAAACTTCTCCAATATTCCCCAATGTCAAAGAATTGACAGAGGATGAACCTGCTAAAAAGCCTCCCTCTTCCAAGAAAAAGCACAAGGCCGCTAAAAAACTCCAATACAAACTCCGGAAGAAGAAATTGGCTGACCCAGCTGATGAAAGCCCGGAAGTAGGAGATGCAAGCGGAATAAAACTTGCGGAGAAGAAAACAAAAGAAACCCTTGTTCCGCCAATGACAGAGCAAGAAGAACAGGAATTGTTACAAACACCAGTGGGATTGCATGAACCCCCTGAAGTGCTAGAAGCCAGGAGACAAGCTCTCCAACGGCAACAGCAACATCTATTCAGAACTCGTGAACATCTCCAAAAAACCCAGGATGACATCAAGCTCATGAAGGAAGAAATCGAGGAGTACGAGAAAAAGAATAGATCTGCCATTATACCTACAAGGTTACCCGGAATCGCAAGACCGGAAGTACTGCCGCCAAAAGAAAGGTTTCATAACCCATCTTGGCAAAAGCAAGTAAACGGCAAGGATGCCAGAGGCGAACCAATATACAAAACCGCAGCAGAAAACGCGGAAGCAGCGTTCGCCATCCTCAACAATGACATGTACTCAAACGGTGAAAAACTTCAAGGGGTGTATGCCTTCCTCGGAAAGGCATTGCAGCAACAGCACCGGGGGCAAGAGCGATCAGGGAGGCTGCATGACGACTCCGCCCTATGCAAAACAGCTACTTGCGCCGCTGGAGCACCCGGACTGGAGGAACCAAGAGATCCAAATGAAAGGAAAACGGATCCGAGAAAGGACAAGAAAAACCCCGATAATAGGGATGAAGCGTCTCGATCTGGATCCCATCTCCCAAAAGGTGGACTTAACACTCACGACCGGGAAGAAAAATACCGGAATGACAGCAAAGCAATGCCACCTCCGAGAAACCCAGCTGAAAAAGCTGGAAGACATGATGTACCTCACGGGCGTGAGAGATCTCGGACACCTCCCAAAGATAAAGAAAGGCACAGGAGTAGAACTCCGCCTCATCCAAAAGGACGTGATCTCGGAAGAAATAGAAACGATCCCGGAAAAGCGCGTTCGCACAACAATGGAAAAGAAAGGAGTAGATCCCCTTCTGTCCATTCAGCCGGCAGGTATTCCGCACACATGGATAGGGCGGAAAAGGATGATCTATACTTTGGACCTAAGTGTTTCACTGATAGGATCCGAAGAATAACCCTGCATTCTGGCTTTGCCAAGGTCGGTCCAACGTACCAGAAATACACCGGCAGTACAAACCCGGATACCTGGCTCTCAGACTACTATACAGCCGTCCAGATTAACAATGGGACAAACCTGGAAGCTGTAAAGTTTCTTCCCCTAATGTTACTGGATGGAGCCAGAGATTGGATCAATGGATTGCCATCAAGAACTGTCGACAGCTGGGATGATATGGCTCGAGTATTCACTCAGCATTTCCGGGGAACTTACAAACGCCCGAATAGCATCAACCAGCTGAACCGCTGCACCCAGTTTGAAGATGAACCATACGTGGATTTCATCTCCAGATGGACTGCAATGAAGAATAGTTGTTCTGGAGTAACTGACGTACAAGCAATGCATGCTTTCGTCAATGGCCTAAAACCCGGACTAGTACCTTTCATGGTTGGTTCCAAACAGCACAAAGATCTCAGATCTATGCTTACAACCGCCAATGAGCACGCTGCAGCCGAAGACGACATCAGAGCAAGAGGAGGCAATATCGATACACTGATACTGGCCAAGAAAAATCCTCGCCCTGAGAAAAAAGGAACTTCAGATGCAACACCAAAACCCAAAGAGGTTAACATAGCCTTTGGAAGTGAAAAAGGAAACAGATGGAAAGGACGTAGTTCAGAACCAATCAACTACACTAAAGAAGAGTGGGAGAAGATTAAGTCGGAACCCTGCGTCCACCATTCGCAATTCGGGAAACCCACCCATACGAACGCACAATGCCGGCTGAATAAGCACATGAAAGGCAGTGCAGGATCCGGAAACAAGGGGAAGAGTTCCAAAAGGAAATTCTCTAAACAAAAGCTAGAAGCTGAGAAAGAAGACAGTGAATCGGACACTGACGAAAAAATCCAGGAACAACAGCGGAAAGGCGAACCCAAATTTCCGAGAGTTGATGGAGAGTGCGCCCTAACTTTCCTGGCAACTCCGTCAGCAAAGGTGGCAAAAAGAACACTTCGAGAAATAAACGCGGTTGTTCCGGCAACCCCAAAATTCTTGAAGTATTCGAACACACCAATCACATGGGATCAGTCTGATCATCCCGGAAACATCCCTGAACCCGGCACACAAGCTCTTGTTGTAAGCCCTATTGTCCAGAACACTAGGCTAAAAAGAGTGCTGATGGACGGAGGATCCAGCATCAACATAATGTACCTGGAAACGTTGAGACATCTGAAAATATCCGAGACCCAGCTCAATTACAGCAACATACGCTTCCATGGCATTGTTCCTGGCAGACAAGCATGATCCCTAGGAGAAATTTCCCTAGATGTCACTTTCGGAGAAAAAGATCACTTCCGTCAGGAAAAAGTATCCTTCGAGGTGGTGCCGTTCGAAAGCGTGTATCACGCGATACTCGGACGTCCAGCTTTCGCCAAATTTATGGCAAGATCATGTTATATCTATAACAAGCTGAAGATGCCAGGGCCAAAAGGAGGAGTAATCACCATATCGGGAGACTTCAAGCTAGCAAACAAGCTGGAAAAAGAAAACACCCTTTGTGCTGAGAAGATCATAGCAAAGGAAGAGCTGAAAGAGCTGGCCAAGGAGGTATCGCCGACAGAAATGCCGGCAGGAAAAGAAACCCGGAAGCCAGCAGATAGCTTCAAGGCATCTGAGAATACGAGACAGGTAATCCTAGATCCCAAAGATCCGACAAAATTTGTCGTAGTAGGAACTGGGATGACCGACAAATAGGAAGGCGAGCTCATCAAGTTCCTCCGTGAGAACTGGGATATTTTCGCCTGGTGTCCGGCTGACATGCCAGGCGTACCCAGGGAACTTGCTGAGCATCAACTCAAGGTGATTCCAGGCTCCAAACCCGTCAAACAAGGTCTCCGTCGGTTCGATGGAAGAAGACGGAAGGCCATTGGTTAGGAAATTATCCGGCTTTTAGCAGCAGAGTTCATCCAGGAAGTAATACACACTGAATGGTCTGCAAATCCGGTATTAGTACCGAAGAAAGACACTACTGCTCTTAGAATGTGTATAGATTACACCGGTTTGAACAAACTGTGTCCTAAAGATAGGTTCGCGTTACCGCGAATCGATCAAATAATAGATGCCACCGCAGGCTCTGAGCTTTTATGCTTTTTGGATGGATATTCCGGGTATCACCAAATACGCATGAAAAAGGAAGATCAAATTAAGACTTATTTTATAACCCCGTACGGGACGTATTATTACATAACCATGCCATTTGGCCTGAAGAACGTAGGTGCAACTTACCAGCGTTGCATGCAACATTGTTTGCATAGTCAGATTGGCAAAAATGTCCAGGTGTACGTAGACGATATTGCTGTCGTAACCAAGGAAAAAGACACGCTCCTTGAAGATCTGCGAGAAACCTTCGAAAACTTGCGTACTTATAAGATGAAGTTAAATCCATCAAAGTGTGTATTCGGGGTTCCCTCAGGAAAACTTCTGGGTTTCATCATTTCTCACAGAGGAATAGAAGTCAACCCGGAAAAGATCAAAGCAATCTTGAACATCTCCAAACCCACGTGTGTGAAAGATGTCCAAAGATTGACGGGTTCCACCGCTGCCGTCAGCAGATTTATTAGTCGGATGGGGGATAAAGCCTTACCACTCTACAAGTTGCTGAAAAAATCCGACAAATTCGAGTGGACAGAAGAGGCCGATGCAGCATTAAACCAGTTAAAAGAAACTTTGATGAAAGCTCCGATTTTGGCATCCCCAAAAGACGAAGAACCTATGTTATTGTACCTCACGGCTACAAACAGGGTTATTAGTGCAGTAATTGTTGTGGAACGGAAGAAAGACGAACAAAGCATACCAGATCAGCATCCGGTATATTACATAAGTGAAGTTTTCTCCGAGTCCAAGCAAAGGTACCCACACTATCAAAAACTGGCATATGGCGTATTTTTCGCATCTAGAAAGTTGCGCCATTACTTCCAAGGACATTCCATAACAGTGGTATGTAAAGCACCACTAGGGGATATAATAAACAATGCGGAGGCAACTGTCCGAGTAGCCAAATGGGGTATCGAGCTAGCAGCCTTCGACATTAAGTATCAGCCAAGGACGGCAATAAAATCCCAGGTTCTGGCAGATTTTGTCGCCGACTGGACGGAAGCAATGGAGAAAATACCAATGCCGGAGTCCGAGTACTGGATCATGCATTTTGACGGATCCAAGATGAAGGAGGGCGCTGGAGCTGGTGTAGTCTTAAAATCCCCTAAAGGAGACACAATGGAGTACGTATTACAAATACACTTCAACGCCAGTAATAACGTGGCAGAATACGAAGCTTTGCTTCATGGCTTGCATATTGCAAAAGAAATAGTGTCAAGCGCATCTTGTGCTACGGCGACTCGGATTTGGTACAGCACCAGTTTAACCAAACCTCGGATGCAAAAAGCCCTATCATGGCCGAATACCGGAGAACGGTGGACGAGTTCGCCATTTGTTTTTTCGGATTCGAAGTACTCCATGTCAAAAGGGAGGGAAATTGGAACGCGGATGCATTAGCCCGCATGGGGTCAGAAAGGGTAAAAATCCTACCACCAGGTGTATTCGTCCAGCATTTGTACGAGCCATCCATAAAAGGTGGAGATATCGATTACCCCCTGGCTTCCGAGTCAATTGAAGTTATGCTCGTCAACCCGGATTGGACAATTCCATATTTAAACTTCTTAGTCAACCAGAAGTACCCGGAAGGAGCAGACTAAGTCTTGCAGAGACAAATTCAGCGTCGATGCAAAGGATACACGGTAATTGATAACTGCCTGTATAAACGTAGTACTTCCGGAATTTTTCTGCGATGTATTTCGCCAGAAGAAGGACGAGAAATTCTGCAAGAAATCCATGCCGGAGATTGCGGACATCATGCTCAATCAAAAAGCATTCCGTGCCGGGTTTTTCTGGCTAACAGCCAAGACAGATGCTGAGCACATAGTGAATACATGTGCAGGGTGTCAATATTACGCCAAGAAGACTAATATGCCGGCCCAAGCACTCAAAACTATCCCCATTACATGGCCATTTGCGGTCTGGGGGCTAGATATGATGGGACCATTCAAAACTGCGCGAGGCGGACTTACACATCTACTTGTAGCTGTGGATAAATATACCAAATGGGTGGAGGCTAAACCCATCAAAAAGCTTGACGGTGTAACTGCCAGAAATTTCATTATTGACATAGTAATGAGATACGGCGTTCCACACAGCATAATAACCGACAACGGGACAAATTTCTCCATTGGAGAGTTGGCAAAATATTGCCGGCAAACGGGAATTCGCCTAGATCTCGCATCTGTGGCACACCCGCAATCCAATGGACAGGTTGAGAGAATGAATAGCTCAATCCTGCAAGGAATACGCCCAAGACTCGAATCTCCTCTTCATAGAGCAGCTGGAGCAAGGGTAGAGGAGCTACCTTCCGTGCTTTGGAGTATTCGAACGACGCCAAACATATCAACTGGGCAAACCCCGTTTTTCCTAGTTTATGGTGCGGAAGCTATCCTTCCAACGGACATGATCCATGATAGCCCAAGAGTGCGGGATTTCGACGACTCGGATGCCGAAGAAGCACGACAGGATGCCGTCGATCTCTTAGAAGAGAAACGAGAGCTTGTGCTTCAAAGATCTGCCAGTTACCAGCAAGGTTTATGACGTTACCATAGTCGGAAAATCAGGCATCGTTCTTTTAAAGGTGACTTAGTGCTGAGATTGGTGCAGCAAAGACAGCACAAGTTGGCCCCAGTATGGGAAGGACCATTTGTAATCAGCAAAGCTATGAAAAATGGGTCATATTATCTTGTAGATATTCGGGACACGGAAGACGATCCCGAGAAGCCGAATCGCAAAAGAAAGAGAAAGATAGATGATGAACTAGGAGAGACAAAGAGGCCCTGGAGCATCCAGCAGTTACGTCCCTTCTATACTTAGTTCAATTTCTATGTAAACATCTTTGAGATCATGAAATAAAGTTGTCGGAATTCTTATATCCATGTTTTTACAAGTTTGTTATAGTACAAAACATGATTCCACCTTATCTATTTCCCAATGATCTTACAAAATACTCAATGTTAACCCGAATTGTGCCTGCGTGCTCGGTGTTTAAAAACTGAATGATTTTCAGCCTACTAACGGCTAAAGGAAACTCGGATTGTGCCTGCGTGTCCAAGTTTCATTCAAAAAATTCCTTACTTTTCTCTAAGTATTATCTGATTGCTTATGTGTTGGGTCACTGGAGCTAGTTAGTAAAAATGCCCTTAGTATGATCCATGTTTCCGAGTTTGAACTGATTGGTTTATCCAGTAATTCGGCATGATGATTCATAGTACTATTGAGCCATTTCAAACACTAAGGACAGTTAAAACACATAAGCCAGAGAACTTAGAAGACAAAGGAATATTAAAACCTGGAAACCTTGCAAAGAATTTCATAATTAAAACTGCAAAAGGCGGAGTTCTTGTTTATACAAAAGGAATAGAAGCATTACAATATAAATTACATTGTAAAAGTGCAGTAATGCTCCTATTGTCTACTTCCACCATCCAGGTTAAGGACAGCCCTTCAAGAATCCGAGTCTTCTTCGCTGCTGTCATTCTCGGGGGCTTCGGGGATCTCCTCTTCCGGATAGGTGATGGAGATATTCACCATGGAGGCGATCTTGGTGGCGTGACCTTTGATTTCATCAAAGATGTTGGTCCGCTGGGTTTCCGTGTATCCTTGAGGGATACCGGACGCCACGCGCCAAGACTTGGCACCAGGGTAATGCATACGCATAAGGACGAGTGCCATGCGTGCACCACCCCGTGCTGCGGAGCGTAAGGTGGACTCCCTGGACTCCGCCACCTCCATGATAGCACCCGGAAGTTTCTCAACTTCCGAGAATTCCCCAGTCCTTGTGGGAAGGAATTTGTTGACCAGCTGCATGCCAGCAGCTCTGATCGCAGTCCACACCTTCCCAAAGGCTCGGATCCTATCAATCCGAGTAAGATCTGGGTTATCTCCTGCTTTTTCAAACAAACAACCAAAAGGTTAAGTGAAAAAGCAGAGAAAGAAAGCAAGGCATAGAAAAGGCGGTAAATGAAGTAAAACTTACCAATAATCTTGTCGATTTCGGAGCCTTCCTCCAGGCGCAGGTGTAAGGCATTCTCCAAGTCCTGAATAGTGGACTTGTCCTTTTCCGCCTGGTCGGAAGCCTTGGATTCAGCAATTCCAAGGGCCAGATTGCTGGCTTCCAGATCTTTTTTGGCTTTCATAAGTTGCTTATGAAGGTCCAGGTTCTCCTCACGGAGACTGGCAGCGTTACCGGCATCTTCAGCTATTTCCTTGGCCTTAGCCAAAGCAGCTGGAAAGCAAGGAAAAAATTCCGAGTTTAGATAAAATTCGGGAAAAGTACTTAGACAAAAAGCTGAATCAGAAAACTTCAGAGGAAAAAGTATACCTGTTGTTTCCGACAGCTGTAGCTGAGACGATGCCAGCTCCGCCTCTTTCACATCAAGAATAGAAACAAGATTTCTAACCTCTTTGTTCTTAACGGAAAGTTTATTGAAAACTTGGATGTTAATGGATTCAGCGGTTTGCTGGGACACGATAAGGAAAAAAGTCACTAAAAAGAATCAAGGAGAAAAGTATACATTTTGCTTAATGCTTGGGGGCTAGAGTTAATACCTGGCTCATCCGCTGCAATCCTGCCAAGTTTTCATTGAACTCTTTTGCGTATTCCGCAAAAAGAATTCCGGCCGCGCTTAGGCCATCGTTGATGTTCTTGAAGTCCTTGTCAAAGGTGGGGATTTCTTCCTCGGTTGTCCGAGAAGAATTTCCCACCTCAGGAGCCGCCCTTTCCCTCGTGTCCGTGTTCGGCACAATGGGCTGGCTGGGCTCCAAAGACTCGGTGGTGGGAGCTGCAGCATGCTCTTCTGCCATCGTGGACGGCGTGTCCGGTGCGATGGCGGGAGAAGGTTGAGAGCCTCTGCTGGATACAACCTTGTGCCTCTTCAGCTTTTTGGGATTTAGGGTAGAGGGAGGCAGGCTAAACGCAAAACAAATAGCCGGAAAAAGTTAAAACTCCAAAGGCAAAAGAAAATTTCGGCAAAGGAAAATAACCCGGATGTTCTAATCTGGAGGTGGCGACGGGAACCCTGTCAAGATCAATGATTTCCTCAGACAAGGAGATCTTCTTGCGTTTTCGCCCACCTGCAAAAGTGGCGGGCAACGCCTCCAGTTCGGCTTCAGAGGCAAGCTCCGACTCAGGAAGGTCGGCAATCTGTAAAAAAGAAAACAAATCAGAGTTAGAAGCAAACATCCAAGAAAACACAGAAAAGTTAATCCCAAATGACGGAAAAAATACCTTGGGAGCCGGATTGTCGGCCGTATACATTGGCCGACTCGCTTCATATTGGTCGCGGGATGCGACCAACTGGTTCACGCGCCTCCACAAATCTCTCGCGGCCCAGTCTTTGCTGGTTGTCCGCATCTTGTCGCCGGTGCCCGTGTACTCGCAAAGGAGACGGTCACCATGGTTGGCTAACGGTTGGATCCGCCTATCCAACCAGCAAAGGACTGTGTCCATGCCGGTTAGAGCCGGACCAGAGGAAGTGAGTTTTGCGATGCGCCGCTTGATCCTTAGAAGATCAGGCGGCAGAATTTGGACGGCTTCTGTTCCCCAATTTTCTTGGGGAACAGCAGCAGTGTTCGTGAAAGGTGGAACCCCGATGGCCTTTTTTGGGAAAGGGACATCGGGATGATAAAAGAAGGAACCCGTCCAAAATTTGACGGATTCCGAGGTTTTTATCTTGGGGAACCAATCCTCCCTAAATCTCCGAAGAGTGAAGGAGATGGTTCCGCAAGTCGGGAGTGCACCCTCCGAGAGTTCCGCTTAACCCCGAAACAATATAGCCAGAAATCTAATCTAGGTTCTATGCCTAGGTAACCCTCGAAAAGGGCCTGAAAGCCGGCCATATATAGAATAGAGTTTGGTGGCAGGTTATGAGGTTGGATATTGTAGTGGGAGAGAACTTGGAGGAAGAAGGCAGAAGGTGGCAGTCCCATACCTCTTAGAAGGTGTGAGGAGAGAAGAACCCGTTCTCCGTCGTTCGGCATGGGTTCGTTCTCGTCCTCAGGAAGCCGCCATTTCCCTTTCAGCACTAACCCCTCCTTCTCCATGGTTGGAAGGAGGGATGATGGGATGTTGCAGGCAATCCAATTGCCGGCAGTCTCCATCTCCTCATTGGCTCCGGCGGCGGCGGACGCGGCGGCCTCCGCGGCTGCAAGCTCGTCGCCAACGAGCGTGATTTTCTCCTCCGCCGTCTCGGGAGCGAACGGCGGAGTAAGCGCGGAGCTCGAACCCGCAAGATCCGCGGCGGCGGAAGTGTTTCCCTCGTCCGCCGCGGTGCCAGCGGTCTTCACCGGCTCGTCGCCGGCGTGCGTTGGGGAGTCCAACATAGGGTCCATCGTGTTGATGATATCCTCGATGTCTTGCGCGACGGTGCGGGCGGGCGAGGACGGCGGAGAAGCCATTAGGTGGCGGCGCTGGCTCGTCTCCGGTGAGGTTTTGGGCGCGGTGCGCGTTCGGAAACTTCTCTCTGCTGGAAGCTTGGGCGCTGTAATGGTGTTCGGAGTGGGAGCGGAAGGTTTACTCTAGGGTTACCAGATGGTAGTCAAACGTGCCGGATTACCAGGGTGGCCCAAGTGGTAGTGGGCTATGGTCCTGGGCGGCCCAGTAATCTGACGCGCAGAAGACGGATTCTAGAAGAACCTGGATCATGGCCCACGTGATCTGGCTTGGAGTAGAAGGCGGATTCCTTACTTTCCAAGTTAATAGTTACCGTAGTCTTCTAGGTTTCTTACTCTGTAAGCCCTAGCCCAGTTATTATGTAAAGCCGGACGGGAGATACGATAGATAGACACGAAGCTACAGGCTAACTCGCCGGGAAGTTGATCCTCAGCGAATAGCTAAACAGAACCTCACATTGTAATTGTATACAAAGGCTTTAGCCCTGATTAGTGAGATTGCAGGAGTAGGGACGCCGTATTACTACGACGTACCGAACCTGCGTAAATCCTGTGTCTTTGTCTTCAACGCGATCCCGTTCCCCCACGTCTCTACCCGTAGTCTCATGGCACCCCCGTCTATGAAAACTACCACGATGTCTCGACACATGTGCCACACCTACAACTTCATCTTCTCCTTCATCTTCAGAGATGTATGTTTCCAACACTGCCCCTTCTTGAACATATAGAGCCCTTGGGACTCTTCTAGCAAAGTTCTTGTTTTGCGGAGTTTTGGTCTTGTCCTTGCGAAAAAAATTTCCTTCATTCTCTTCCCTTGGATCAAAAGGACACTCCTTGACAAAGTTATTTGCACTTCCACAATTGTAGCACGTCCTTGGCCGCTCCCCCTTATTATTAAAGTTCTTGTTTCTTGGGGGTCTTGGAGCACCGGCCTTATGAGCTTCCCATCTCTTCCAATAACCATGCATGGCAAGATCAATGCACTTGTGAGCACCCTTGTATGTGTCCTCATAGTCCTTCTCCTCATCATCATACTCCTCAGCCTCTTCTACTCGAGCAACCTCTTTTGACTTCAAGGCTAGGTTGAGAGACTTTCTCATTCCTCTTGATCGGGCAAGAGCATCATCCGCACTCTTGTGAGATAGAGATATAGCAATGAACTCGCTAAGAACACCAATCGATTTGAGGGTGTTGTAGTCTGCTCTTGTTCGGATGCTAGTGGAGAGGTTCCTCGAAAAAAGTGATTGCTTTAACAAACTTACTCTTGATCCACTCATTTGCGATCTCCTCTTTTCTGAAATCCCTTAATTGATTTGCAAGGGTGACCGTTGAAAGCGCATGGTTCCCCCATATGTGGTTTTGGTAATTAATGACAATCCTTATGGACTAATGTTTGCATTGAGTTATCCTTGTAGATCTTGTCCATAGGAAATAATGGAGTTCATGTGTTGAACTCTATTAGCTTCCTTGATGGCCATTGTTATATTCATGGATTTATATGAAGAATGGTCTTGGTTTGAGTTGAGCTTATTGCTAGTGTGTCTTGAAGAAAAGGATTAGGTGATCTTTCATTATCATCTTCAAGACATCATCTTTAGAAGTGAGAAGCAAAGATACAAGGTTGATCAAGCTCGCGATCAACACACAAAGCTACAAGTTGTACCAAGTGGGATTGTGTATCTCATGGTATGGTAAGCAATTGTCAATATAGCTTTGTGAACTAACCCATGATATGTGTGTGTTGCATCTCTATGTGTGGTTAGGTATCTTTCCATGGGCATGAACCAAAAGGAAGATTTCTTATAGCCCATGGTCTATGTCCTCGTCAAGCGGTGTTTGTCATCTAGCTTGACGTGGAAGCTCAAGTGAAACATCTAGAAGATATCCTATGCTTGATGCTTGCCACCCATTTGGAGATTGTGTTCTTGTGAGGATTTGCCGAAAGGTCTCTCCCATAATGGTGTATGGGGGAGCTAGTCTCTCCCATAATGGTGTATGGGGGAGCAACTTGCAAGTCTTCATCAAGCGGAGTTTGTGCTAGCAAGCGCAATCAAGAAAGAAGATCCTACTTGAGAGAGTCAAGATCGTCATCATCTAGCTCAAGTGGAATGCTCAAGGCAAAGGTATAATCTTGATAGGTTTTCTATTTTACCGGTCTCGTGTCTTTGGGAGACCGGGTTATAGGATAGATAGTCGTACTATCAAGAGGGGCTCTCAAGTGAGTAACTCGATCGAATCATTATGGAGAGCTCAAACCTTTGCATACTTTGCATATCATCTTTCTTGGTTCTTATTTGGCCTTTTTCTCCTTTGGGTTTTAGTGCTTGTCGTGATCTTCATGACAAGCCTTGGTTTCTCGAAAACGGATTTCGTAAGAAAAACTTGTTGCGTTTTCGGTGGAGAAAATATCCGGTTCAGCTTTGAGAATGTTTCCACACCTTCCATGTGTGGTAACTTCTCCATTCATTTTTGTTTGGATGCTCCTTGCTGTTATCTTTCCAACCCAATTGGATTCACCTCTTTCGAAGTTCATCCGCAAAAGTTATGTTCGTCTCGGTGATGGAGGTTTTACCGGTTGTTCCTTTTAGAGAGGTTACACCTTTCTACATTTGTTTTTAGTTTCCATTGTTGGACAGTGATGTTTCTCTGCATGATCTTGTAGAGTTTTTCATTGCGAACTCAACGAGCCAAAGATCATCGAAAACGGAGTCCGGACGAAAAAGTTATGAGTGTTTTAGTTTTGGTGTCTCTGCAGTTTTCGCCAGTCCGGAGTCTCCGGACTTAGGGCCGGAATCTCCGGTAGTCCGGAGTCTCCGGTGTGCAGTCCGGAGTCTCCGGACCAAAAACTCCCCCAGGGGTTGCCCCCTTGGTGTCGGGTACTGTATAGGGTCCGGAGAGTGTCCGGAGACTCCGGTTCAGACCGGAGACTCCGGTCTTCACACCGGAGACTCCGGTGTGAGTTTTTCCTGCAACGGCTCTTTTTCGTGGGGACCTATAAAAGGCCCCTTTCTTCCCCAAAGAGCCAGGTCTTCCAAGCACGAATTTTTCCCCTCTCTCTCCTCCATTGTTGACCTTGGAAAGCTTGCCCCTCTCTCAATTCCTCCCATGATTCTTGCATATCTTTGAGGGAAAAGAGAGAGGAGATCTAGATCTACATTTCCACCAATCCATCTTCCTTCTTAGTGAGGGAAACCTAGTAGATCTTGATCTTGGAGTTCTTGGTGTTTCTCCTCCTTTGTTCTTCCTCTCTTATTCCCCCATAAGCATTTGTTGCTTTGTTGGAATTTGAGAGTGAAGGATTTGAGCACTTGTGCTCTTGCCATTTGCATCGGTTGCATCGGTTTGCTCTCTCCACGAGGATTCGTGGAAGTGAAAGTTTGTGAGTTTGTTACTCTTGGGTCTTGGACCCTAGACGACTTGTGGTGTTCTTGGGAGCCTCCAATTGAGTTGTGGATGTGTGCCCCAAGATTGTGGTGACACCGAGAGCCTCCAATTGAGTTGTGGATGCGTGCCTCGGGTTTGAAGGTTGCCAATAGTGGAAGGTGAACTAGGCCTTTGTGGCGGGGTTCATCGGAGAATAGGGTGAGGCCTTTGTAGCGTTGAGTAGGCCTTCGTGGTGAGCTCACACCCCTCCAACGAGACGTACTCCCCTTTGTGGGAGGAACTCGGGAATACATCATCGTCTCCGTGTGCCTCGGTTATTTCTATACCCGAGCTTTTTACTTATGCAATTTACATTGTGATAGCCTTCGAGCTTGAAGTTATATATCTTGCTATCACCTTGTTACTTGTATTGCTTAGCATAAGTTGTTGGTGCATCTAGTTGGCCATAGAATATTTAGGTTGTATGCTTGTTAATTTAAACACCTAGTTTATTTCCGCATTTAGCAAGCTTTAACCGGAAAAGTTTTAATCGCCTATTCACCCCCCCCCCCCTCTAGGCGACGTCGTTGTCCGTTCAATTGGTATCAGAGCCTCGTCTCTCTTTATTAGGCTTTACATCCTAGAGAGTACGATGTCGTTTAGAGAAATAGAACATGATCCCTCTTTTATATTCTATGGTAGAAACTATGATGCTTGGAAAATCCGCATTCTTAATTTTCTTGAGGACATGGGTCCAAAGTATGTTAAGAGAATTGTTGATATGGATTTTCCTCCTCCAAAGAATTCTCAAGATTTATCTTTAGAGGATGAGGAAAATTCTTATCTCGATACTCTTGTATCTAATGGTCTCTTGTGTATTTTGAGCGATGTAGTTATTCAATCAATCATTCCTTTTCGGAACGCTCATGAGCTATGGACAAAACTTCAAGATATATATGATGTGTCCAATATTATTGAGGATGATTGTTCTCCATCCACTTACGGCCGTGATGAGTTCACATCTTTCTCCACTCCACCAACATGTGATTTGTCACAAGGTAATGATATGGTGAGTGGTGATAGAAATTGCATTGTGGATAGTGAATTTGCTATTGACTATACTTCATCTCTATCCCATTGCAATGATCTATCTTTGGACTTAATATCTTCTAGCACTCAAAATTCCATACATGCTAGTGTTGATAGTCCTTGCATATCATGTAATAGTTGTTTAACTAAATCTCATGATGATATGCTTCCTATGTCTTGTTTTCATAAAAACAATGCTTCCATTTCCTCTAGTACTTGTGTGACTAACAATGTAGAGGAATCCCAACTTTTGTTGGAACAAGAAATGGACCTCAATGGAGCTTCATGCATTCTCTCTTCATCACCTTCCTATCCTCACTTGTGCCTTATGGCTAGGGATTCAAAGGTATCTCCACCTTTGGAACCCACTACATCTTGTGATGATGAGGATGAGGATGAGGATGAGGACGAGGATATATTTTATGGAGAGTTTGAGGATGAAGTCTCTTTAATGGAGAAGGGTGAGTTGGTTCTTCTAGATCTCCCTAAAGGTAGTAAAGCTATCACTCCTTTTAGTGAAATATTGGCTTTTGCTATTTATAGCGCTAAAATCATTGAAAAGAAAGGTGAGATTGAAAGAAGTGATGCCGATGAAAAGGCATCCCTCACTATGTCTCTTGAGGAAGAGTATGAGCTCCGAGTTACTCTTGAGGAGAAACTTGAATCTATCGAGGAGCTCTATAATGAACAAATATCCTGTCTCACTAAAGCACGTAACCATACCAATGCTAAATATAAAGTGCTTAAAAATGAAAAGGTTCAATTTGTTGTTGGCAATGCTAATCTAATTGAGGAAAACTCTAGGTTAAATAATGAGCTTGCCAAGTTATCTTCTTCTATTTCTAATGATGCTTGTGCTACTAACTCCACATCTTGTGAAGCATCTATTTTGAAGGAGAATGTTGAGCTAAAGGCTCAACTTGAGCTAATGACTAGCAAGTATGGGAAATTGGAAGAAAGTCATGAAAAGCTATCTAGCTCTCATGAGGATCTTCTAGAATCCCATACCAAGCTAAAATTAGCTCTTGAGGCTATCACTACAAAGGTAACATCTTGTGAGCCTCATGTGGATACTAGCACAATATCTTCTAATAATGCTATATTGACTTGTGCTCGTATTAGTAATTCATCCTCCCATAATGTTTCTACATATTGTGATGAATTTCTTTCCTTGCCTTGTTGCTCTAACAATGAAGCATCTACTTCCTCTAGCTCTTGTGTTGATTCTAACCATGTAGAGGAAATTAAAGAGCTCAAGGCCCAAGTCACTTCTTTGAAGAAAGACTTGGAAAAGTGTCATGAAGGGAGTTCCACACTTGACAAGATGTTGAGAGTGCGAAGACTTCCCAATGACAAGAGTGGACTTGGATTCAACTCCAATCTCAAGAACAAGTCCATTATTGACAAGAAGAAGGGCCAAGAACAAGTCAAAGATCCGTCCAAGATTATTTGCTTCAAGTGCAAGATTGAAGGGCACCATGTTAGATCTTTCCCTTTGAAGAAGAAGCCTCTTAGTGAGAAGCAACTAGGGAAGATGCCTCTTGTTCAATCTTATGCTCAACCACGAGTTGAACAACGGCCACCTCCTAAGAAGACTCAAGCCAATGCTCCTCTTGTTGAGAAGCCTATTGAGAAGAAAGAAAAGAGTCGATGTTGCTACCTTTGTCGCAAGAAGGGACACTTTGCTTCTTCATGCACTAATGGTACATTATCCAACCCTATCCTTGTTGATAATGCTTATTCCATTAGGAAGGATAATGTGGGCAATGTGTTTGCCAAATATGTTGGTGCTCCAAGTGGTGTCAAGAAAAGAACCATTTGGGTTGCCAAACCTACTGTGACTAACCTCTTAGGACCCAACTTTGTTGGGGACCAACAAGCTCAAACTTGATCAATAGGTGGTGTTGGAGGGCATTGGAGACTTGGCTAGTTTATGAAGAATTAAGGGATCTTCATCAATTTTATTTCCTCAAGCCAAGTCACTTGGATTATATATATCTCTTACCCAATGTTCCTCCAAGCGGTAACTTGTATTTATTTCTATATACATTGAAAGTTGCTTGCTCCCTTGCATATGTTAGTTTTGTTTCCAGCATGTGTTTGTATATGTTGTGCTTCCTACTTACCTATCTTGAGTAATCTAGTTATGTTTGTTGGTTTGCACTCCATGTACTTGTGTTCTTTGTGTTGAGCCTTCATTGCTTTCATTGCTTATCTTAGTTGGCTCTTTGGGAGATTAATGGACTATCCCATTTTGGGGGAGTAATATGCTTTGCACTTTACTATCCTAAAATGTGTGTACATGAGGAATACCACTTAGTGTTGAATTATCAATATTATCTATTCTCTATGTGGTATGTCATTCTCATGAGAAATTCATTTCTAAATGTCCATTAACTTTCTCTAGTTGGATTTATTTTTGCCTCTTGTTGTTTTCAATGGATTATCACATTATGGGGGAGTAATAAGCTATGTGCATATTACAATCCTAGAAAATGTGAACATGTGAGGTATTGCCACCTAGAGTTGATATTATTATTTATCTTGTTCCTATGTGGCATGTTGCTCAAACAAGTTCCATATTTGCTTAAAATATCTTGTGTCTCTCTTCTTTGGTATCTTGTTTGTTAGAGAGTTTCTTGTTGCCTTGCTTTTCGGTGTTTATTTGAAGCCTTCAAGAATCTCTATCTAATCATGTTTTTTTTATTCCTATCTTTTACCACATGCTTATGTTTTGTGAATATGATTGTGAACAAATCTACCACCGAGAAATATCTTCATACATATCTTGTCTTTGACAAGTTATAATAATTTGTGGTAAGTTTATTGATCATATTTACTTTGGCCATTGCTCTAATATTGCCTTGTTTCTTGCCAAGGATTTTGTTTGGTTCAAACTCCTTTGTGTCTTCCTTGCTCTACTCAAAATTTGTTTTATGTTTTCTTGAGTTAGGAAAAGCAATGATCCCATACTTATGCACTTGTGTTCAAAGTCATACTTCTTTGGGTTGCACTATTCTTGGGGAAGCTATCCTACATTGAGTAGATCACCATTCTTTAAATTGGTATTGCTTCTAATTGATTTTATTTAAACATGAATAGTGTTTGAATAATATATATGGAGAGTAATGATTCCATTGTGTGCATTTTGTATTCAAATGTAAGATCATAAATAATGCACTATTATTGGAAGAACTATCCTATATGCGTTTGAACACTTGTTGTCTTTAAATTTGTTTGTTATCCCAATGACTTGTCTCTTTGGAAGACAAACACTTTTCGTCTTGGTACTTTGTGTGCTATCATGAAAAGTGTAGAGGGTTTGTTCACTCTTTAATGTTTTTTTGGTATCCTCTCTATGTTGGTTTCCTCAATCATGTGTTGATTTGGGTTTTGATATATTTTGGACAATTCTCTTTCTTTTCACTCTTGTGAGTGGCTTCTTGGTTTAATTAGTTCTTTGTCCATTTTGTATCTTGTTTTGGTTCTTGAAAGTTTTGTGCATGCATATTTACTATATATATCTTTTGGCATGCTTACTTTCGTTGATCCAATATATAGGATAAACTCCATCAAATCCTAAATGGCTAAGATGTGCATGAAATTCAAATTCATATTAATATGCACATATTTACTTGGAGTTTGTCCTATGTATTGTAGTTGTTCTAACTACTTCGGACCCAATGAGTTTGGGTACCATTTTGTACTTGAATTTTGTTTTTAGGTACAATGGAGATACATTGGTTGCTTGCTTCATTCATAAGGAAGGTGTTCTCACCATGGTATTATAGGAGTCAAGCTTCGATGATTATCAAACTCGCATCCTCTTCATCACCAATGTCATCTCGGTAACAAGTATCTATCTCATGCATACATTTCTAGCTTTCAACCTTGTGTAGGTTGCTTCTTTGCATGATTTCCCTTTGTTGCATTTCTTTTGGTTCTTACAAATGTCTTTTCAAAAACATCTTTATTGCAACCATGAGTAAGCCGGGATGATTACATACTAATGGGGTATTTATAATTATTTTATGATTCACCAATCCCAAGTATATTAATCTAGCAACTTCTACTTGAAGTCTCATATGCAATATTGATGAATTCTCAAAAACCATTTGAATCTTTTGTGATATGTGTTACCTTTCTCGAAGCATTCCAACTATCACTTTTCCCTTGTGATATTTGTGATGCTTTGATGAGTTTTGGTTGTTCATTTATATCCCTTTAAGATAAAATTAAGCTTAGTGCTTTGCTTTCAAGCAAAAATCTTATTGGTATATTAATGAACCTATCTTGGATATCATGTTCTTCACTTTTGTACCTATTTTGTGTGTGCATGTTTCTTTGTGGATATATATCTTTGTGATTGTTGTCCACTTAGAAACTTATACACACGATAATAGTTACATCTTTTTTTTGATATTCTATTTCTTTAGTGACCACTTTTTATTGCTTTACATTCCTTGGTGGTTCCTAAAAGGCACAAGCTTTGATTTTGTTTTGGTATTCCTTTTGCATCTTAATAAGCTTGTGGACCTATGTGTTTTATCATTTGATGGTTTGTGTGTATGGGAAAAACATGATATGCACTATGTGCCTCTTATATTGAAAGACTATGTTGATGATTCTATCAACCTATTAGTCTACTAAAAATGTTTTTCCTTGTCACACGCATCTATTTCGGTTGAGTAAGTCTTTATTTGTCACTTCTTGATCTTCATTGCTCAACTTTTATTTGTTTGCAAGTTGCTTTGCTTCATTTCCAATCTATTCTATTGCACTTATTTGTGTTCAAAATTATCTAGAAGGGAGTAATGATTCCATGTTATGCACATTATATAGTAATTCAAATCTAACATTGTGCATGTACCTTGGGGAGTTCCCTCTTGATTTTCTAGAACACTTGGTTGATCTTATCAAATTATTGATTTTGGTCAATCGGTTTTTTGGATCCTTTGGTTGGTTGCTTCTTTGTGAAAGTTTCCTTCAAATTTGACTTTTCTTGTAAATCTTTGGATCCTCAATATAGTTTGATCTCCCTCCATCTATTCATAATTGGAGATATGCACTTGATTTCACTCATATCATGAGGAATGCATACAATATGGGGGAGCTCTTACTATATTGGCCTTCTATTCTTTTTTCCCATTTCGGCAATGGATGCCAATGGGGGAGAAGTTTAGAGGGTTTAAGGGAATTTGGTTTATGCTTTAGTTTCGTTCTTAAGCATTTGCCTTTCCATGCTATTGCATCCTTGCTCTTGTTTAGCATGTTTGCTTTATTCATCATATAAACCCTCGTAAAAAGGGATTGTCATCAATTACCAAAATGGGGGAGATTGAAAGCGCATGGTTCCCCCATATGTGGTTTTGGTAATTAATGACAATCCTTATGGACTAATGTTTGCATTGAGTTATCCTTGTAGATCTTGTCCATAGGAAATAATGGAGTTCATGTGTTGAACTCTATTAGCTTCCTTGATGGCCATTGTTATATTCATGGATTTATATGAAGAATGGTCTTGGTTTGAGTTGAGCTTATTGCTAGTGTGTCTTGAAGAAAAGGATTAGGTGATCTTTCATTATCATCTTCAAGACATCATCTTTAGAAGTGAGAAGCAAAGATACAAGGTTGATCAAGCTCGCGATCAACACACAAAGCTACAAGTTGTACCAAGTGGGATTGTGTATCTCATGGTATGGTAAGCAATTGTCAATATAGCTTTGTGAACTAACCCATGATATGTGTGTGTTGCATCTCTATGTGTGGTTAGGTATCTTTCCATGGGCATGAACCAAAAGGAAGATTTCTTATAGCCCATGGTCTATGTCCTCGTCAAGCGGTGTTTGTCATCTAGCTTGACGTGGAAGCTCAAGTGAAACATCTAGAAGATATCCTATGCTTGATGCTTGCCACCCATTTGGAGATTGTGTTCTTGTGAGGATTTGCCGAAAGGTCTCTCCCATAATGGTGTATGGGGGAGCTAGTCTCTCCCATAATGGTGTATGGGGGAGCAACTTGCAAGTCTTCATCAAGCGGAGTTTGTGCTAGCAAGCGCAATCAAGAAAGAAGATCCTACTTGAGAGAGTCAAGATCGTCATCATCTAGCTCAAGTGGAATGCTCAAGGCAAAGGTATAATCTTGATAGGTTTTCTATTTTACCGGTCTCGTGTCTTTGGGAGACCGGGTTATAGGATAGATAGTCGTACTATCAAGAGGGGCTCTCAAGTGAGTAACTCGATCGAATCATTATGGAGAGCTCAAACCTTTGCATACTTTGCATATCATCTTTCTTGGTTCTTATTTGGCCTTTTTCTCCTTTGGGTTTTAGTGCTTGTCGTGATCTTCATGACAAGCCTTGGTTTCTCGAAAACGGATTTCGTAAGAAAAACTTGTTGCGTTTTCGGTGGAGAAAATATCCGGTTCAGCTTTGAGAATGTTTCCACACCTTCCATGTGTGGTAACTTCTCCATTCATTTTTGTTTGGATGCTCCTTGCTGTTATCTTTCCAACCCAATTGGATTCACCTCTTTCGAAGTTCATCCGCAAAAGTTATGTTCGTCTCGGTGATGGAGGTTTTACCGGTTGTTCCTTTTAGAGAGGTTACACCTTTCTACATTTGTTTTTAGTTTCCATTGTTGGACAGTGATGTTTCTCTGCATGATCTTGTAGAGTTTTTCATTGCGAACTCAACGAGCCAAAGATCATCGAAAACGGAGTCCGGACGAAAAAGTTATGAGTGTTTTAGTTTTGGTGTCTCTGCAGTTTTCGCCAGTCCGGAGTCTCCGGACTTAGGGCCGGAATCTCCGGTAGTCCGGAGTCTCCGGTGTGCAGTCCGGAGTCTCCGGACCAAAAACTCCCCCAGGGGTTGCCCCCTTGGTGTCGGGTACTGTATAGGGTCCGGAGAGTGTCCGGAGACTCCGGTTCAGACCGGAGACTCCGGTCTTCACACCGGAGACTCCGGTGTGAGTTTTTCCTGCAACGGCTCTTTTTCGTGGGGACCTATAAAAGGCCCCTTTCTTCCCCAAAGAGCCAGGTCTTCCAAGCACGAATTTTTCCCCTCTCTCTCCTCCATTGTTGACCTTGGAAAGCTTGCCCCTCTCTCAATTCCTCCCATGATTCTTGCATATCTTTGAGGGAAAAGAGAGAGGAGATCTAGATCTACATTTCCACCAATCCATCTTCCTTCTTAGTGAGGGAAACCTAGTAGATCTTGATCTTGGAGTTCTTGGTGTTTCTCCTCCTTTGTTCTTCCTCTCTTATTCCCCCATAAGCATTTGTTGCTTTGTTGGAATTTGAGAGTGAAGGATTTGAGCACTTGTGCTCTTGCCATTTGCATCGGTTGCATCGGTTTGCTCTCTCCACGAGGATTCGTGGAAGTGAAAGTTTGTGAGTTTGTTACTCTTGGGTCTTGGACCCTAGACGACTTGTGGTGTTCTTGGGAGCCTCCAATTGAGTTGTGGATGTGTGCCCCAAGATTGTGGTGACACCGAGAGCCTCCAATTGAGTTGTGGATGCGTGCCTCGGGTTTGAAGGTTGCCAATAGTGGAAGGTGAACTAGGCCTTTGTGGCGGGGTTCATCGGAGAATAGGGTGAGGCCTTTGTAGCGTTGAGTAGGCCTTCGTGGTGAGCTCACACCCCTCCAACGAGACGTACTCCCCTTTGTGGGAGGAACTCGGGAATACATCATCGTCTCCGTGTGCCTCGGTTATTTCTATACCCGAGCTTTTTACTTATGCAATTTACATTGTGATAGCCTTCGAGCTTGAAGTTATATATCTTGCTATCACCTTGTTACTTGTATTGCTTAGCATAAGTTGTTGGTGCATCTAGTTGGCCATAGAATATTTAGGTTGTATGCTTGTTAATTTAAACACCTAGTTTATTTCCGCATTTAGCAAGCTTTAACCGGAAAAGTTTTAATCGCCTATTCACCCCCCCCCCCTCTAGGCGACGTCGTTGTCCGTTCAACCGTTCTTCTATAAATCTCTTCGGAAGTCTCATTTCTCTTGCATGACAAAGTTTTCGGCCTTGTCTAGAGCAGCATCATACTTGGAAGATTGGATGATTTCATTTCCTTGGAACAAAATGTCAAGGCTATCTCGAGCCTCCTTAGCGGTCTTGCATCCTTGTATATGAGTGAGATGCTCCCATGGGAGATCCTTTTGAATAATGTTGAGAGCGGTCTTGTTGAGTTGAGACTCAATGTCCTCTCTTGGAGTCAAATTGCTAGCATCATGAGGATGGAATCCATAAACTACACTTCTCCACAAGGCGATGCACGACCCGGAAATGTGAGACCCCATTTCAAACTTCCAAGAAGAAAATTCATTAGTGTTGTGCATGGGAGGAAGTCCAACATTTAAATTTTTTGGCATTGAAACAATGGAAGGGATAGTGTCATAGTTGGGAGGTGGTGGAACTCTTGAGTTAATCCCCAAACCATTAGCCGAGTGAGACCTGGAGCCCTTGGCATCCCCCCAATCTTAGCCTTTTTCGCGGCTTTCGCCCTGGCTTTGGCAATGTTTACTTCCATTTTGGCAATGTACGAAAGAGATTCATCTTCCGAACTCACCTCATCGGAAACATATGGAGATTCCTGGGCCCCCTTAGGTTTACCCATCATGACCTCTAACATCTTTATGTCAAAAACCTCTGAACCAACACTAGAGCTAACCTTGCACAACTCGGTTTGGATGGTTCCAACCGTTTGTTATAGGTTAGCTATGGTGTCGGCAATTTTGGAGATTTCTTCCTTATAAGACTCGGGGTCATCTCTGTTGACCATAATACTCTTAGGTGGTTAAGCCTTAGATAAGAGCCGAGGCTCTTATACCAATTGAAAGTACGGTATGGTCAACTAGAAGGAGGGGGGAATATGTGACTAACATTTTTTTCTTCTTTTCCTTTGTAGATTGGACTAAACAAGTAAACACAAGGTTGTCTAGGTGTGCAACTAGGTGAACAACCTATGTGATATGAAACACAGTAAGCAATGGAAGCAATAAGTAAAGCACAAGATAAACAAGGAGACAATGATATGTTTCCCTTAGTTCCTTCTCAAGGGAAGTACGTCTATGTTGGAGAGGTGTGGAGCCACCTAGGCACTCCAAGAGCACGCATGTGCACACCTTATCCTCCTTGTGCTTCTTCGGTGAGGGAGATTCTCGTTTCCACTATGATATCGACTTGAAGATGTTGAGCAAACCTTTACACAAGGTTGAGGCTACTCCACAAGATGGATGGAGGCTCTCAATGATCCTAAGCTTCTTGAATAGAGGTGGAAGCAAAAGACACTATGGTTTACTCTAGGGTTACAAGGTACCCAAGAGATCTTAAGATCTGCTAGGATTTGGTGGATGGATTTGCAATTATTTTTCGATAATCACGGATCTAGACCTCCTCAAGCACTCCACAAACTTTCGACACGATTGGGTGGTTGGAGTGGGATATATAGCAAGTTGAAGCTCACATTAATGGAGGAGAGAGAATAAGAGTGAAGCTTATCCAACTAGGAGGAAGAAGGGTGGATATAAATACTCAAGCCGCATAGCCAGTACTACCGGACTCCATCCCGGTAGTACTGGGGCTTTCTGTTCAGCAACGGTCAAACTAGTTGGGCGCTCCTTCTTCCGCTTTCCAAGGGGTACCGAAGGTTGCACCGGTAGTACCGTGAAGGCAACACTACCGGGCCACTACCGGACCAACTACCGGGTCGATGACGGTACCTCACTGCGCCGTGGCCACCCGTTCCCCGTCCTAGAGCCAGAAGTACCACGAAGGCAACACTACTGAGCTAATACCGGGCCCACTATCAGGCCTATTCCAGTACCCTTCTTCGCCATGGTCAACCAATATCTGTAGTGACGGTAGTACTACCGACAACCCGGTACTACCCGGCCAAGTATCGGTACTACCGCGGTACAGAGAGAAAATCTTCTTCCCAGGGATTCTGCGCTCCTTCTTTTGGGTGAGAAAAGACATGAAGGATTCATGTAGACTTAAGAGGCACAAACACGTAGTTATATACCCTAACCGTGTTGTCGTCAAACTCCAAAACGGATATAGTACGAAACACACTTTCACTTGGTGCTGTCCGCACAAACCTAGTGGGCATTTTTTCCATGTCCAATGCATGAAGTCACCTGAACCAAGCATACCTAGAAATTCTCTTAATCCTCCAATGGCGAGTATCTTTTCGTGTCCTCTACATTATATTCTCTCAGATATTCTTTTCCAAACACTTTCACCACAGATCTGCAAATGCCACTGTAGTTTCTATGCAAGTGTTGTCTCGCATCTGATCGTACTCATCAATAGCATCCACAGCTTTTCCATAGGCAAGCATCCTCAAAGACGTAGTGCATTTTTGCATAGGAGATAAGGATAATTGTCTGGAGCGGTCATACCTTAACTTGAAATTGTCATCGTATGAACTCATCCGGAACCGACCCAAAAAAATCCCTCATGGAATACCGGATTGGGATGCCAGAAATAATCATGGTAGAGATCACACGCGCCTTTCATTCTATCAAGTGGCACAACAATCCTCCCCTTGATCGAGCCACGGAAGTTGAGAATATGCCCCTCCTTCCTATCCATTCCTCTTGGATGCGCATCATGCAGAGTGCCGCCTCCTCGTCCCGTCATCATCTATCTCGCTCTTATAAGTTGAATCGAAGATGAATTATTTCATCATGGTTCTGAGGAATCATGCTGATACTCATCGTCGGACGGATCCATGTCTAACAGACAAGATAATTCAGGCACCGACATTACGACAAACATTTGCAGGGCGAGGTGGATGTCGGGCGGTGTAAAACAAACGCGAAGGAGGAGAATGCCGGACACAAATAAAGAACGAGCGTAGAACGGAGAAGGCTTCCGCTAACTGTTAATGCCTGCGGCGGGTATACGATGGCGGAGCAGGGGCAGAGCAGAAGCTTCGGCACGGTCGAGGTCCGTGGAGGAGGAGGATTGAATTGGATAGGGTTTCAAACAAATATTTTGTGAAATCTCGTGGGGCCGCCTTGCCTGTTTGATGTGGTTGGCGCTGGGGCTGCCCCAAACCCTCCCCATATATGGGTTGGCGTTGGGGTTGGCCGGTCACCCCGGGCGTTTGGGCTCAGTTTAGGGGCACCGGTTGGGTGCTGGTTTTTGGCCCATTCCTTGCCCGGGCTGTCTGTCCGGACATTTAGGGGAGGTTTGTGGTTCGTGGTTGGAAATGCTCTTAGGGACATTATAGCGAATGACGCTCTTCATTTTTTTGATGATTGCGCTCATTGGGGGTCTTCATCATAGATTGGTGGTGGTAGATCATGTGGAGCTTCATGTCGATGATGGTGTTGATGATGACGTAGTCGAACTTCACGACGCTCGCTATATTCTTGATGATGGTGATATGTTGAAGATGTTCTTGCTCATTGCGGTCGTTATGGTTGCAACACATATTTTCTTGAGCTTCATTTGCTTGTTGAGAACGGTGTCAATGATGATTCCTTGGACCTCCCCCACGGCTCGCGCTTGAGCCGCGGGCGTGTATTGGTGCCCCCTACCGCGTCCTGAGGTCCCAGTGCCGGAGGATGCTAGGGACATCGATGACGACGAGCTGGACGAGTACCTCGACCAGCTCGAGCAGATGGAAGTGAATGGGTTGTTCCTGTTCCCACGCCCGCGGCGCCACAAGAGGAGGCCGACGAGGAGATCCGCATCGGGGTCAAGGCCTCCGAATTCCACGAGTTCGACATGTGGCTAGATCTGGCGTTGGCTCTGTGTGAGTCTGCCATACAGGCGCACGTGGCGCCTCCAGCGATGTCGTGGTCACCATCGGTAACCCGCGAGGAGGGACAGTGCTGGGCCCTTGCGGCATAGCCGCAACCGCAACTGCCTCCGACATTACTCACGCCACCGGTGCACCTCTACCAGTGCCTCCCTACATCATCCTCAACGACGATGAGTGTGGCCAGTAGCGAGAGCACCATTGACGAGGACCTAGTAGATAGGGTCCTTCCTTTATGGTACTTTTTTTAATTTCTGTGGTGTGAACTTGGGGACAGTCTAGCCGCCCCCGTAAATTTTTTCTTTGTGAGAATAAGACACCCTGTAAAGATCATTAGGCCTACACAATCATCTTTTATACCAGGTAGAAATATACTTGAGGGGGTGGTGATTCTGCATGAGACTATTCATGAATTACAGACAAAAAAGCTAGATGGGGTTCTTTTCAAAATTGACTTTGAGAAAGCCTATGATAAAGTGAATTGGTCTTTTTTCTTCAGCAAGTACTTCGCATGAAGGGTTTTGATGCTAAATGGTGTGATTGGGTAGCGAGATTTGTACCGGGGGGAGTGTGGGGATTCGTGTTAATGATGACATTGGTCGTTATTTTCAGACGTTAAAAGGGCTTAGGCAGGGAGATCCTTTGTCTCCAATTCTTTTTAATTTGGTAGCCGATATGTTGGCAGTACTTATTGCTCGTGCAAAGGAGGATGGTCAGGTTGGAAGCCTAATTCTGCACTTGGTGGAAGGTGGTGTTTCAATCCTTCAGTACGCTGATGATACGATTTTATTTCTTGAACATGATGTAGACAAAGCAGTAAATATGAAACTGATCTTAGCAATTTTTGATCAACTGTCTGGGCTGAGAATTAACTTCCACAAGAGTGAATTTTTTGTTTTGGTAAGGCTGCTGATTGCAAAGAGGACTACCGCAACATTTTTGGATGTGAGGTGGGGTCTCTGCCATTTACTTATCTTGGAATCCCTATTCATTATAGAAAGTTACTTAACAAGGAGTGGAACATAGTTGAGGATCGTTTCGAGCAAAAACTAGCTTCTTGGGCTGGTAAACTTTTATCTTATGGAGATAGATTAATTTTGATTAATTTTGTTCTCTCGAGTCTCCCTATGTTCTTATTGTCCTTTTTCGAAATTCCAGTGGGAGTTAGAAAAAGGTTGGATTTCTTTAGGAGCCGATTCTTTTGGCAAAGTGATCAACATAAGAAGAAATATCAGTTAACAAGATGGAACATCATCTGTCGACCGAAGGCTCAGGGGGGCTAGGAATTGAGCCATTGGATATTAAAAATAAGTGCCTATTAAGCAAATGGCTTTTCAAACTGTTGAATGAGGAAGGGGTATGGCAGGAACTCCTAACACATAAATATCTTTGTGGTAAGACTCTTGCACAGGTCAAACCCAAACCTAATGATTCTCCTTTTTGGAGGGGCATCTTGGCGGTTAGACAAGATTTTTTTAGCCGAGGACGTTTCTTAATTGGCAATGGCCAAGGAACTTGGTTCTGGGAGGATAGATGGATAGGGGATAGATCTTTGGCTATTGCTTACCCGGATCTATATAATATTGTTCGGAATAAGAATGTTCTTGTTGCTGATGTGTTGTCTAATGCTCCTCCAGTAAACATTCAATTTAGAAGCAGTTTGTGTGGTACTAAATGGGTGGATTGGCTCAACTTAGTACAACAACTAGTCTCAGTTAACTTCACAACCGAAGAGGATACTTTTAGATGGGACTTGAGCACCGATGGGATGTTCTCCGTTAGAACCATGTTCGCAGACTATATGAATGGCCATACCCCTTTCTTACGTTAGTTTTTATGGAAAATGAAGATTCCATTGAAAATTAAGATTTTTATGTGGTTTGTGAATATGAAGGTGATCCTAACCAAGGACAACCTTATTAGGCGCAATTGGGTGGAGTCGAAACAATGTGTGTTTTGTCCCCATGATGAATCTGTTGAGCATCTTTTTTATCCTATGTCCCTTTGCTCGGAAAATCTGGAGATTGCTCCAGTTTACTTTTAACATACAACCCCCAACAAGTCTAGATCATATGTTTGGTTCTTGGCTTAATGATCTACCAAAGATAGTTAAGAAACGTATACGTATTGGCGTCTGTGCGTTTATTTGGGCTATTTGGACGTGTAGGTTTGGAGGACAAGCTCGGATGTTGGAAAGGAAAGATTTTTTCATATGGGGATCGTTTAATTTTGGTTAATTCGGTCTTGAATAGCTTACCGATGTTTATGCTCTCTTTTATGGAGATTCCTAAAGGTGTCCGTAAGAGACTTGATTTTTATCGCTCTCGTTTTTTCTGGCAAAGCGATGAAAACAAGCGCAAATATAGGTTAACCAAATGGAATATTATATGCAGACCAAAAGATCAAGGGGGATTAGGTGTTGAAGTGCTAGAGTTGAAAAATAAGTCTTTGCTTAGTAAGTGGCTGTTTAAGCTACTAAATGAGGAGGATGTTTGGCAGGAATTGCTGCAAAACAAATACCCCCATAGTAAAACTCTAGCTCATGTAGAGGCACAACCTTCATTCCCCTTTTTGGAAGGGTCTGATGAGAGTGAAGGATGACTTCTTTAGTAGAGGGTCCTTTTTGGTGGGAAACGGGGAAACAACTAGGTTTTGGGAGGACACATGGTTAGGAACAACTCCTCTTTCAAACCAGTTCCACTCTTGTATAACATTGTGCAGCGCAAGAACGTTTCCGTTCATGAAGTTTTTCTTAACGCTCCTCCTCTTAATATGAGTTTTCGGAGGAATTTGAGGGGCATCACTTGGGATATGTGGTCTCATCTATGTTTGCGATTGATGGATGTTACGCTTAATTCCAATTAGGATAGTTTTCGATGGAATTTGACCCAAGATGGTGTGTTCTCAGTTAAATCTATGTATGAGGATTTTATGAATGGTCACACTATTTTTTTTAAAACTTACTTATGGATGATAAAGATTCCATTAAAGATTAAAATTTTCATGTGGTTCTTGGATAGAAAAGTGTTGCTTACAAGAGATAATTTAGCTAAAATAAATTGGGTAGGTGATACGCGTTGTTCCTTTTGTGTAAATGAGGAGACTGTTGATCATTTATTCATCTCTTGCCCTTTTGCTAAACTTGTTTGGTGTGTGGTTTTCTGTACCTAAAATATCACTCCCCCCTCCAATGTTACTAATATGTTTGGGAATTGGTTAAATGGGATGGATAAAAAGACTAAAAATAGAATTCGTATAGGCGTCTCGGCTATTTGTTGGTCTATTTAGAATTGTAGGAGCAATCTTGTTTTTAACAGAAAAGAAAATTTTCATGTCTTACAGGTTATTTGTATGGCGGTGCATTGGATCCAGCTGTGGGCTTTTTTGCTTTCTTCGGACCAGCGCAAGCTTATGGTGGACGGATGCAAGCGCCTTCTTACGGTGGCACATGATTTTTTCTCCCAACATACGTGGCAACATATTAATAGACTTTTGTAGTTTAGTTTTTATGTTGTGGTTTATTATTCGGCAATTTTCTCTCTCTCTGTGAGGATAATTACCTTTGTAAACGTTTAAGTCACGCTGGTTTTGAAATAATCAATAAAGGATGTGTGCATCACTCGATGCAGAGGTTGGGGTTTTCTCCCCTTTTCTATAAAAAAAATCTTTCTACAGGTTGTTCACAAGGCTATATATTTGATTACTACTTGATCCCTTCTCCTCAAGCAAGACCAGCGGCCTTTCATGGAAGCTGGATGCAACCGTTTAATGGCGGTGGTTCGTGCTATCCTATGCTCCAATGGGTGGCAACATGATCGACGTACGTCTCTTTTTTTTTTGTCATCTCCAGAGTGGCCGGGCTGTAGTCTACCTGGAGTTTGAGCTTTTAAACTTTTTCCTTTGTGTAAACGTTGAGACTTGACTCTTTTCAATAAAATGCCGTGTGCATCACTCCGACGCAGAGGCAGGACTACCCATTTCTAAAAAAAGTGACCCCGTAAATATAAATTAAATTTAAATAGCACTATAATAAACAGATAAAAAGCGGGCCGATTTATGTCTGTTTTACGGGCCGTTGCGTTTGTCCTAAGGAA